>JAOTQJ010000011.1:11655826-11668356 GCA_025642045.1 Solanum sejunctum | reverse complement strand
GCCTCCAATTTAAGCCAACGTTCACATAATTATTTGAATCATTTTCTAACACTTCTTTTACCCCATAAAGACTATTTATATGCCAAATAAACACAAATACATGACAATAATTCAATATACAATCATATACAAATTCCATTCCCAATTCGATCATAAGTTCGAAATTTGTAATTTCGTTAACATCCAATCTAATATTCGCGTTTTACCTTCACTTTAACACCTTTATAACGCCTTCTTAACCTTTAATTAACATAAACAAAGATAAAAATTAACATACCTTGAAATCCTTTACTACACCCCAATCTTTCGTAATCGGCAAACGACGCATTTTCTCGACCAACCTACGCCACCACGCTACTTAGGGGCTTCAATATACTGAGCTTGAAGGATCAAATAATCGAAAGCACAAAAACTCAATTTTCTTTGGGAATTACTATAGCAAACCCAAGAGGTTCCACAAGTTTTTTGCTAAGTTTTTTTTTCTAAGTGTCAAATGAATTATCTTGTACAAGAGATATACATGTATATATAGGCACACATGATCCACTTGGGCCAATCAAAAGCTCACACACACTTTGACTCCACATCAATTTTATCCTTAAGGACCCAACTTAGAAGAAATATTGTATTTGGTCCCAAACTTTATTAAATCGAACCAATTAAGGATGTTCGGGGTTTAAATTACATTAAGAGTCCTAACAGTAACACCCTAGATCTTAAGCTAAGACCTGGAGTCATTTCTCTTATAGGTATAGGCTTGTTGACTTCTAATGTGGAGAGATAAATTTCTAGGTAAAAATGATTTTATGTGGTTTGGCATCTCCTACATCGATCCAAGACTAAAGGATTCCAATCACCTAAGTTATGGTATGAATTTGAATAAGGGTCAACTTTAATGGGTCATATCTATTAGTACATAATGAATTAGGTGATCTACTACCTATCAACTTTTATGTATTTGAATTATCTTTCCAACACATCAAATTTTATCTCATTTTAAGTTTAAAGTAAGAAGTTATGACCATTTTACTGAAGCCTGTCTAGGTTGTCAAAAAGGACAATGGTCAGTTTGACCGACTAATGCATTCGGTTCATTACCGAATTGGTCACTGAATCACTTGGAAAAGATTGAAAAACTATCAAAAAGGGTAATTTAAAGGTCCCATTTCACGACCGCCAAATGATTTGGTGATGGGACCTCGGATCGCCAATATTGCTGACAAATACTTCAAAACATTAATTTTTGAACTTTGGATGATATTTATACTTTCCCAAAATGGGCTTCGACTCATATTACTCAAACACACTCTTCTAAGCCATTTTCTATCCCTAGTCCTCTCAAAAATCCTCCCAAAAATCTCCTGTTCAATCTCATGCTTTTCACGAACCTACTTTGGATTTCAAGGGCTCAAGTGAAGCCACAAGTCTTCCTCCATTTTTCTTCAAGAAAAAGTCTCAAGTTAAAGGTATGTGGGCTTTCATTCTTGGGGATTTCTTCCACCCATGAATCCAATCATTATCCTTTTCCAAATTTTATGATTTTAAGGTTGAATTCTTTATGGGTAAATCATATCATGCATTGTATACATGATTTAAGTTGGAATTCTTAAAGTAATTATTTGATTATTCTTGAATACTATTGGGGCTTGATGTTATGATGGATTTTATGATATTAAAGCCATGCACTTTATGATTCCATGAAAGTTATGAAAGAACTTGTAAATTTTACTTAGATTTCATGATATATAAATTGGAGTTTTGCTACAATATTGGTGGATTGAATTGAATGATTTCAAAATAAATTCATTTTACTTTTCTCATGTCTTATACTCTTGAATTATATGGTTTTAAGCATAAGTACACATACCCACCATGTTTTGATCGGATTATGTGACAAGCTTCCATATTAATGAAAGTCTTATTGTAAGACATGTAAATTATGAATATTGAATATGTTGAAGGGCTATTAATCATGCTATGAGCTCACAAAATGTTATGAATGTTAAAAATAATGTGAGCCCTTTTCTTTGATTTTATGAAGCTTGGTTATGATGAGTTACTCTATGAAAATATTATGATGTTCTGACACTTTTTCTATTATGATTATAAGTATGATTTGAGTATTCTTTGGGATTGTTGACCTAGCACCGAGAGGACCTTGGTAAATAAACATTGTCCCTTAACTACATTGCCACTTTAGGTTTAGGATTTGCTTATTCCATGATTAACCAAAGAAGGTATGGTATCCATACAGAATATGCTAATTAATCACCAATAAAGATAAAGACCCCGTAAGGTAACCGAAAAGGATAAAGTCCCCAAAGATATCTTATCATGAAATAACCAAAAAGGGTAAACTCTTCCTAAGGTAAACGAAAAGTGTAAAGTTCCTATAAGTTATCTTATCATATAATAATCAAAATAGGTAAAGTCCCCTTAAGGTACTTGTGATACTCTCTCTGCAAAAAGGGGAAGTGCCCATAAGGAGAGGGATGGTTTACCTTGGCAAAGTAGACCACTCCTTCATTCGGTGTGGAATGAACATCGAGATTTTAAATAGTAGCTCGCTTGGTCTTATTTGTCAATTATGGTCCTTTCCCATCTATAAATGATATTTTTTGTGATTTGGCTATCATCACGCATGTTTTGACAAAAGCATTGAGCATTCATTTCATATTGGGCTTATATATATTGGCTATAATTATGCATATTGTTTAACTATGGACTATATTTTCTTGTTATATTGCACCTCACATACTTAGTACATTCCAAGTACTAACACATATTTTTCGCCTACATGGTCTAACCATGTAAGGACCGGAGCTCCTATTCATTCTCTTTGTCCACGTGGCTAGACGGTGGTGATTGAAGTTTTTTATTGGTGAGTCCTCCACTTAAGGGACAACATCGACTTCTTTTCTTGCTTTTGCTAAGACTTGTTATTTATGGATATTTACATTTGAGGGTGAGCAAGGGAGATGTCTTTGCCCCAGTTCTACTCATACTAAAGGTGTGTTGAATATGGATATACATATATGTTATGAGCTTGACTCCTATTTTGCTTATGTAATTATGGAAGGCATCCCTTAGTCTCTTTTTCTCTTTTATGCTTATTGTATGTTGTTGATGAGATGGAAGTCCTAAGCCTCTACTTATCTCCATAGCGTGAGTCATACTTACTTACCCGTTATTATTTAATTGCGGTGTATGATTATTGTCTAATTATGCTTCTGTAACCAAGTATGTGCTATGCATGCTTAAGATGCTTATTTGGGGTCCCTTCGGATGCTACATTAGTCGTGTCACATCTACGTCCTAGTCTTGGATCATGACAACTATGCACCATGAATATAGCACATTAGTCCACGATCACGGTGCACAATGTGGCTAGTCAACGGGGATGCAACAAAGCGATTGCGAAGCATTATGATGTCATGTCAGATATCAGCCAAGTTAAATTTTCTAATGGGTGTTTGGAACCCGTGCCCACAAAAAAACTATGCAATCCTACCAAATTCGACATTTCGAATTGAATGGGGCATTACAAATTTCCATATAGAATCATTACGATCAAATGAGGGTCCCACTTCCTAAAGTCATAATTAGTCAATTTCCATCGAGGGGTCCAAAATGAACTTGGAAGCCTTAAAAATCAAACAAAAAATCATTCCAGATCAAACTCGATGTTATAGAACTAATGGTGCTATCAAAATTTTCATCTAGCCACATTTTTCAAGAATACTGACCAAAGTCAATTTTTGGCCAATTGTGAAGGCTAAAATGCAAAACTCGGTACCCACTTACACCAAAGGCCTCGGTACTCATACAGACAATAATTCTAGCTTTAATTTGACCATTTTGGTGCTGGATAAGATATCATAACTCTGTTCTGAAGTCGTTTACCATACTTTACTTTAAAAATTATTTTTCAAGCTTTAACAGACCTTCCAACACGGAAAACTGCACAACTCCTAAGCAAATAATTAGGTGATTGAATTATCAGTTTTAGCAAGTCAAAAATGACTTGGAGTCGTTATAGGAATGCTCTAACAAATAAAAATGATGCAAAAATACAGAAATAACCAAAGGTCATTACAACAACATATCAAAATGAAATGGCATGCCTAGTCAAATCAAACACATATAAAAACATATTACACGTTTGTAGAAGTGACATGTTTTTACCAAGCAATATTCCAATATTACTTCAATCTGATTGGCCGAAGAAAATCTATCCTCATCACAACCCTCTATTATGTCACTTAAATGTGATTAGCCAAAGGAAATCTGTCTTCATCACAATTGCATTTTACAATTATAAATAGGGGTCCTCATAATTAAAAAAAATCCAATCATTTTGTGGATCAAACATTACTCTCTACCAGCATTTACAAGCACTTGAGCATTTTTCTACACGTCAGAGAGATCGCGGCGAAGATTCATGCTCAAGCTCAAATGCCTTTGAATTCAAATACAAATTAAGACCAAGTTCATCAAGATTCAAGACCAAGCTTCAAGCCCTTGGATCCAAATCCAAGTCAAAGAAATGTTCATCGAGATTCGAGATCTGACTCACAAACCTTAACCTTTTAATTTTGAATATTATTTTCTAGATGTTAATTGTATTGTCTACAACTACATTCTCTGCGAATGCCAGTGTTAAAAGAGGAAACACATGTTGATACATGCAATACAATATTTCATGTATACCCATTAAGGCTAGCTGTGGGAATTCTCAATCGTCCCACATAGCTGTTTTTGGATATTTGTGGGAACACCATCAGAATCTGAATTATCAACTAACTGCAATTCCAAGTCAGCCTTGTTTTCCTCTTTATTAGCCTCCACCACGTCTTCTTTCTCTTCATCATTTTTACTTTGATCCATCTCTTTTTTCTGCCCCCAAAGAAAACCATAAAGTCCAACAACTGTAAATATGGAGCCCACCACTCTGTCAAGTATTAAGAAAGAGAAATCAACTCAATCAATTAAATCCATTATAGCATAATATATATTATATGATGTATGTTTTTCTGTACTTACATTCCGACGTATAATTTCTCGTGAAGCAAAATCCAGCTAAGAAAGGCAGCAATGACAAGTAATAAAGGGTTGAACATCGAGACATATAAAGGACCTTTCCTTTCTATACACCAAGAGCACAAGTATAATGCTAGTGAAGAGCACACAGTTCCCTATACAGTCAAAATCAAATATTTTCAAATAAAAGAAACCAAATACTTGGAGATCAGAAATTTAAAATAGGTATAATACATAAATATGCTATTTAATTTGTCCTCAAATGGCATCTACACATGTCATTCGATATAGGAGGTACACAAGTAGACACTTAAACTTGTATAAAGTTGAACAAGTAGAGACACACATCTTTGTGTGATATAATACATGTTAGACGCCACATAAGTTATCACATAGGACATGAATTACACATAGGATACCAAGCAGGATGTACGTATCAACTTGTTCAATTCTATACAATTTTTAGTACCTATTTGTGCACGCTCAAAGTTGGAGGGCATAGATGCAAAATAAATCCAAATTAAAAAACACATTTATAATTATACCTTAAAGATACATACATTATAAACAACAGAGATCGCTCTAATGGGAGTTAAAGCCCATTCAGAAGCTTTTGGTACGACGCAAAAGCTGATGATCATGCACTGGAAACTTGCCATGAAAAACATCAAAAGGGTGCTAGAGTATGGAGCTGCATACTTCTCGTTAACCCTTGCCTAGGATAAATAAAAATATAATAAATAGTAAAAGAAAGAAATAAGATTAATCGCTAAGAAATAAGATTAATCGCTTTCTTTAATTAATTGATTTAAAGAGTTAGGAAAGTAATTGAGGATTATTAAAATTAATTACTTGAATGATTAGCCATAATGCATAGGTAATACTGCTGATTATGAGTATAAAGGGTCCCAAAAGGAAGTTGGTGTGTGTAGAATTAACATCCTTGTTAGTAATGCTTTCAGCATATTTCCACTGAAATCCAAATTGGCCAATCACTACAGGTCCACGATACAATGACAGTAACATTGCCCCTCCAACACACACTATAGTTCCAATCAACTTGGCTTGCCCTGCAATACTTCTTAGTCCCAATTTTTCAAGCCTACACATGAATTTAGCCAATTCATCTTCAACTTTTTGATAGAAACATATATAATGTAGGAGTAATATTTAGGAGAAAGATAAATACCCGAACAGGACAGCTAGGAGAAAAGTGAATGCTGGGATTAGATTATCGAGTGCGGTAACAATTGTGGGAGTTGTATATTTTAACCCAATACAAAATGTATATTGGTTTGCTGTTATTCTGTACGTTCATACAAGAAAAATAATGTTAACTAATGATATATTACTTGACGAAAAATTGTCATGCTTTTACATACATAACAATATATAAGTTCATAACGACACTGCACGTCCTTCCAATTTAATTATTTATGTTTTAAAGTAATTTGCAATTTCTCTCTCGAATTAGCTTCATTGACAAACATATCGATCGAGAAACTGCAACATTTCCTCAAGCTTTAATATTTCTCCTTCTTGTACTAATGGGTTCCGCTCCAGCTTGACGGCTTTGATAGAGGTGATGAAATTATAAATTTTAAATTTTTGTCTATTTGAATCGTTGAGTTATAAATTAATATTTTATATATATTCAACAATTTTTTTCAAAATGAATATACAATTTTGATTGAAGTTACGGATTTTGATTCAACCGTAATTCACACACTGACTTCGCCTGGGTCCTGAATTATTTATTAACCCTATCACTTATGTGACTAAACATCAACTTTAAAGAACTCTTCTATTGAAAGTCATTTATGGTATTTTAGGACCCACCGCATCCCATATATAAAAAAGTATAACTTAATTAGTTAAAATTAGAAAAGCAGATTCGAAAAGATACAAGTGTATGTGGTCGGCCAGTAATTTTAATTTACTCAATAATATATAGGATTATGGACAAACTTTATAGTGATGTAACTCGAGGACAATTAAATTATTTCTACAGTTAAACAAATTATTGGAATAATTTTTCATAGCTCACTTCAATTAAAAAAGTGAGCATTTTATCGAATTAGAGAGCAGCGAGTGCAGAGACTGATTGCTTACCCGACGATTGAACATAAGAAGATTTGAAAGAGTACAGATAGTGTCAACCTTGGCCTTGTTTTCCTGTGTCAACATAAATTAAATAGATGAATTAAATATGGATGTGTTGTGTTCTTAACTTGCCTCTTTTTTTTTTTTAATGGTGTGTCTGGTATGAATTCAGTTTTCTGATGTTAGATTAGTCAAATATTTTGAAAAATATTTTTCTTACGAAAAATATGCTCTTTAATAACTTTCAAGAAGTAAGGTAAGCAAGTTGCACCAGTGACATTCAACATGATTGCATCCTCATCCCCTCCAACACACCTCATCTCTTATTTAAGTTAGAATAAGAAATGAATGAAATCGTTTCTGTTCCTTTTGGTTCGTTGAGAGTGTTGAATGATGGCTTATACAAGTCCTTATTAATCCTATCTCAAGCAAAACAGTTGTTTGAGGGAAATATAGGTTCTTGAGAGGAAGGTAACGAAACTATCTGTGCGGTCTAGTATAAAGAACTTTATATTGTCCAAAGGTATATAATCATATTTTATAGACTATCAGTTCATATTTATTATAGACAATTGTTCAGAGAGGACATTAAATATTCTTTTTCGAAGATTATTGATAGTCAACATGGTTAAAGATCGAATACCTTGGGGTACAAGGAAAGTGATGCCACTCCATGAAATAAGCAAGTATTGTTACTGTTAGAACTTTGACGTTTTAGTGATAAGTGATGATCTTAGTTATAACATTAAATTCTTTGTAATGCCACTGTGTGAAAAAAGAACCAAAAAGATGCTAAATAACATTAATAGGAAATTACAAGAGTGATTTAGGTGGTAATAATAATACCTCTCCAAGAAGTAAGCAAAGGGTGCAATTGAAATCGTGGCAAATATGGGTCTGTATGCTGTCTGGACGAAAGGGTCCATACCAGTATCCATGACTAGTTTTGTCACAACATTTGATCCAGCATAACCTAGTTGTACAATCGCCATTGCAATGAATGGAAACAAATCATTAACCTTTTTCTTCATTATTAGTGAAAGAAGCTATATTCGAAGAATCACTTTGAACTTCTTATGCTTGATGATTAAAAGTACCACTTACAGTTACTAGTACTAGTATATATATATAATGATAACGACCCGAGGTTACGTGGGGTCTTTGACAAGTGGATAATGAATCTATGACTCATATAGTTGGTCAGTGGACCAGCAAATAAAGTTGCTAAAAAGATATTCGCCGATTCAACTCCACCTAATGTGTTTCCTTTAATTGATTTATTAAAATTAATAAGGTTCACGCTTATCAGGTTGAAAATTGGTGAATATCATTTGCCTTCATAATATTACTTTTAAAATCAAATTTTTATTAAGCCAAATAGATATATAGATTTTAATTTGGTGCTTCAACTCAATGCTGTATTGTATTAGCCCTCCAACTTCATTTTTCGTCTACTATTTAAATACAAAAAATTTTACTCAGTATATGCGTTCAACCCATGTGAAACAAACATTAAATGGGTAAAAAAGAACTTCTACTTAAATAAGCCACGTGATTTATTTTCTCCATGTAATCCAGATTTACTTGGTCTTTACATTAGTTATATTAGTTTATCATCTTTAAGCAACATATATATATATATATATATAAACTATATTTGGCTGATTATAAAATTTATTGCTAAGTTCGATTAGGGACACAGGCTAATATAAACATTGAGTTAATGTTGCTCTGAATTTTTTTTTTTTTTAACTTATGTGGCATCAACAAAATATTTGACATGCTCTAAAATTTTAATATGATATCATTCTCCTCAATCTAGCTCTTTATTTATTGTATTTTAATATTTGTTTAGTTCTTTATAACATAGAATATAACTGATATTTTTGAATTTATATAGAGAGAATGAATTATATAAATTAAAACGAATTTATATTTTAGAATTGTATATATAAATTATACAAAATAAATGGGTAAGTAACGATAAAGAAGCAAAAAATGGGGTTGAAGAGAAGATAGAAGAAATTTTCCATGACCCAAGCTACGTTCTAGACGTGACATGATGATTAGAACCCTGAAGGACTCCAACCAAGACTCTTAGCATATCAAGCATACATAATGTAAGCAAAGAAAACATAAAATGCGGAATAGAACTAATAAAAGTTTAGAATTCTTTGGCTTAGCAATCTAAATGAGTTACTACGACAAGCCCTAACTAACTCAATATCTAAAATGAACTGAAATAAATAAGATAACCAAAATAAATTAAGCCATACCATGTCCTCGAATCATGAGGACTTACCAACTCTTAGACTGGATAGGATGATGTACTAGCTACGTAAAGTATGGGGATACTCATCAGACCCTACATTATAACACTATGTACATAAGGAAAAGTATGTGTTAGTACTCTAAATGTACTAAGTATGTGAGCAATGCAACATCTTGTAAATCATGGCGAAGGAATCAACCAAGACAAGAATCAGGATGAAATGTTCATTTAAAACATAACCAGTTGACTTGTCTTTTATCCTAACAAACAATACAACCATATCGGAAACCTACTTGGTCTCATGAAATCCTTCTCTAAAAATCCCTTTAATTGTTTTTTCAACTCTTTTAACTACATCGAGGCTATGCGATATAGTTGAATGGAGATAGGTCGGGTTATCGGGGAGGATGTTTATATCGAAGTTATTTTTCCTCTTGGGAGGAACACTGAGTAGGTCATCACGAATGACATCAAGAAACTCATTAACTATGAAAACCACCAAAAGAAAGGACCATCGGAAGTGACATCCCTAACCTTCACAATATGGTTAACACATCCTTTAGCAATTAACTTAAGTGCTTAAGATAGAAAATAAACCGACCCATACACACCGAATGATTATCCTCTCAATCAAGAATAAGATCATTGAGGAATTAAAATTTAACCCCATAGGTTCTACAATCTATTGAGGCATAAGAAGAATCAATCTATACAAATAATGACATTGATATCAATCATATCATGTTCAACAGGATCACAAGAAATAACATTACGTAAATTTGACATGGGACAATTGCGATACCTTTTTTTGCAGTATAAATCGAATAGAGCTCCAACAACGTAAAATTATCAGGACATACAATAAACCTATTAGTGAGAAAAGGAGTAACAAATGACTAGTTGAAACCTGGATCAACCAATGTATACACACAAAAATTAAAGACCTAAACATATCGATAAAAATATTAGGAATCTTTTAAACCTTTTACATTGCATGGAGAGCGTAGCAATGATAAATATGTTGGCCACCACTTTGATCTCTTGCCTACCTTGCACTCCTTGAACTTGAGGTCTAACACCACCACCGTTTACACAATCCTTGGTATGATGACTAGATTTTTAACACTTAAAACATGCATTAGAGCTGGCCAAATATTCTCTCTTATGAGGCTTTTTGCACTTCTTGCAATTCACAATAGCTTGGTCACTGGAACCTATTTGTACCTTAAGGTGGAACCTTTTATCCTTGCTGAACCTTTGAGCCATAGTGTTAGAAGAGCCATGCCTGAATTGCCTTGTCCACCATGAAACTTGACATTGCCACCGTTGGACATCTATGGTGGAAGAATCTGCCACCATCAACTTGAGCCCTCTTAGGCACTCTAGATTTCTCCCTCAACTTCTCCTCTTCAATTTGCTCGGCGTAGGTCATAAGTCAAACGATGTCCATTTCCTTCACCAACATAGCAACCTTGCACACCTTAGACACTAAGAATGGAATATCAAAGATATAACTTTTTGATCCTTGGCCATGGATCAGAAAACATTAAATGGGAAGATCTAGACAATTTAGTGAATTGGATGGCATACTCCCTCACACTCATGTTCCCTTGGTGAAGGTCGATAAACTATTTGATCTTGGTCTCCCTCAATTCAAATATAAAACATCAATCTAACAAGGCATTCTTGAATTCCTCCCACATTTTTAGATCTTTGACCCACTAATTGCTCATGCAAAACTCATGTGATATCCTTTAGTTGGTAGACCGCCAACTCAGCCTTGTCATTTGGAGGGACTCCCACGATAGCAATGTCCCAACCCAAATCTAGGACCTAGTTATGACATGACAAATGAGTAACTTGAAGGTACCTAACCTAAGCCTCTTAGCATTAATCAAGAATTTCATAGATAGTGAACATAATCAAGAGTATAAACTAAGGAGAAACGGGAGTAAAGGGTTATCGAAGCAATGGGTAACAAATTGTAATCAACTTATACATGTCAAAAGATACCTCTAACATTAGGCTTGAGCAGGGGCTAGGACATGTCCTAGATCATCCTAAAAAAAGTCTAAATAATTACAACGCAAACACAAAGAAATAGGATATTGTCCTCAAACTAGAGGATTCACCAACTTAGTCTTCAAATAATCCGACTGGGGTAGAAATTTCAACCATTTTACCCATATTTATTTTAATGGATCACTCATATTTTTTAAATGATTATATATAGGTTGATATATTTTAAAAACTCATACAAATATGGTCAAAACGGATAAAATATGGATATCTATAGATTCCCTATTCATCATACAAAGTTCTTAATTGAACTAAAAAAATTGTGTACGTGAATTTTTTTTTTCATGAAGAAAACTTGGGTAAGGGGATGGGGGTAGGAAGGAAATGGGAGGGGGGGAGGTGGCTTAAAAAACTAAAACTTTAATTTTTTTTAATTTTCTATTGAAAAATATTTGAGGGTGGTAATAGGGAGTCTGGTCCGAGAGGGGGGTAGGATGGAAGTAAGGAGGTGAAATGCCTCAAAAATGTGCTTCGAAATGTCCATATTCATAATTTTCATATATCTCAAAATTCATACGTAATGTTGAAAATCTGACTTTATATTCTTGATCAAGGCGCAAAATTAAGTGGGAGATGGGTACAACCCGAATTTTAGAGGACCCATAGCGAAAAATAATTTTCACAAAATTTTAAATTCTAGAGAGCATCTGCGCCCTGGTCGCGATGCACTGGAGGCGTGGAACAGTGTAAAAGCTTCCTTCGCATTTGGCCCGCGTCGCGGACCAGACGCGGACCAGTATAAAATGTTCTTTACTTTTTCTGTGTCGGCCAAGGGCATTGGGGTCATAGCCCCATGTCCACTTATTCGTGGAAACACCCACATTTAGCTATTTTCATCTCTATATCACTCAAAACCCTCACAAAATGTCACAGCCCGACCCCGGGACCATGACTCACGCCGATTAGGCACTTAAACCAATATTTAATCACAACTTAAAGTCCCAAAAGTCTACCAAAAATTCGGCAGAGTTTCCTCTGTTTTTAGGCCCTAACCTCACCTGCAGCAGCTCCCAGAATATACAAACAACAAATATAC
>JAOTQJ010000011.1:11605634-11642201 GCA_025642045.1 Solanum sejunctum | reverse complement strand
GCATGGGGTGCCTATTTTGGCCCAAATTTGGGTACCAAGTTGCTAAAAACTTAGACCAACTTAAGGAGGTATTACTTGGTTAAAATTACATAAGTAAATTCATCCAAGTAAGGCCCTTTAGGAGGGGATTATAAGCAGCAAACTTCACCTTCTTACACTTAGCAGAAAATTTTAGCTTTTCCTATCTTTCTCTCAACACGTTTCTTGACCTAGTAGCAGCAACCAAAGGATCTCTTAGGCTTCATAAGGAGTTGATCAACTTTGAAGCTAAAATTAAGTAACTATATTTGTGTATTTGGTATGATTCCTTCATGAAAATCAAGAAGTAGATGATGGTATGCTTTGCTGAAAATTCTAGACAGCTTGTGTCCAGAAAATTGTTGCACTCCTTTCTTTTGATTTAATAATTTCTAAATGGTTTATGGGCTGTATTATGAAGAAATTTTGATGTTCTTAATGTAATTTGAGTTGTGGGTATTTTCCTAATGTTGCTACCCAGATTTTGGTTACATTTAACATATGAGTTTTATTGTGCTATCTTAAGTGTGATGTTGGTTGGAAGTTGTGAGTTATTGGATTTAAAGCTATTGGATCATGTCCCTAATTACTTCTTGGGTGATTTTACAAGATTGTATTACCACTATTTGTGTGTGTAAATGTTGTTGGAAAAGTTTGGTTAGAGTTGGAAAAGGTTTGGAATTGTCGCCGTCGAATGTAGCAAAGGGGGGAGTAATGTTATGCTGTCCATTTGTAAGTTGTGTAGAATTGTGGTATGTTATTCCACAACTTACCCCTGATCTGGGACTATTTGTGGAGTATATTAATATTGGTTTTATGTGGTAAAATCATTGTAAATAACTTTAGTAAAGTTAAAATGGTTTTGGGATTGTTGACGTCAAAGTAGGGTGAAAGGGTATAACGTTATGTTGCTTATTTGTACGTTGAGAAGAATTATTGTGTGTTGTTTTTTATGGGCTATTGTGGGACTGTTAAGGAACTTAAAATAATATGTACATGTCATGTACATAAGAACGGTGGTTAGAAAATACATTTATAAGTGAAAAGGTTGAAGAAATGCCTTTGCGTCACTAATTGAAAGCTTGCTATCCAGGTGATCATTTTTATGATATTGGACTGCCCAGAAGTATTGTGTCTGCTAATATTAGTTTTATTGCCTAATATGGTGTAGATAAATATTTGAGGTAAAGGCATCCACTCCAAGGTATTGACAAAGACATACAACGAGGTATGTAAGGTTACTTGATTTCATATCATTTGGCATGAATCATAGATCCTTCGATAAGTAGAGGCACTTATCTACTCCAACATGACAAATGGCCATCTATCCACTCTTCCCCATGTTCATATGTTCCTATATGTAGTTCCCTTCAAAGTTATATATATACATGGATACCAAGTACATGAGTTCTTGTTGCTAAACAAAGTTTATGAATTGTTTCATTTTATACGCAATTTGTTGCTTATGCAACATACTCCCTTCAATGCCATATTGTCTTGAATGTTTATTTTCATGTTATATATTGCATATTCAGCCCAAAAGCTCCAATATTATAGCCATCAAAAGAATAATCTCAAAGGTAAATGAAAGATAAAGTATACAGTTTGATGGGTGGTAGCCCGAAGGGGTTCATGAAGAACCTAGCATAGGGACGATCCTGATACAGTACTACGGGTGGTAGCCTGAGGGGGTTCATGAAGAACCTAGCATAGGGATGATCCCAATATGGTTTACCACTGATCAGTTGGTCATTTGTTTTATAGGTGTGCACAAATTTTATAGATACAAATTATACAGTAAAGGTAAAGTAATATAAAGAACCGAAAGTATATGATTCCACAATATGACTATGGGTTGTCCATAATCTTCCACAGATGCATGGTTTCACTTGAGTTATTAATTTATCTATAGTATATCCTGCCTTACATACTCAGTACATTTTCTCATACTAATGTCCCTTATGGGGGACCTGCATTTCATGCTGCAGGTACAGGTGCTAGTAGATCTCCCCAGTAGGAGTACAAGATATTCAGCTGTTGTTACCAAGCTTCAGGTTGATCGGAGCTTTGTGTCTATTAAAAGTTTATATGGTTGTATTGTACAGTTATTCAAGGCGGGGTCTATCCCGACCCTTATTTGGTACTTTCTATTACCTAGAGGCTTTGTAGACTATGTAAATTAAAGTGTGGTCATGTTTGGTACTTTCGACACCGTGGCCTCAACGACCTAGTTACATGCATTTCCTTTGGCTTATATCTCTATTTACTTGCACACAGATATGTTAAGAATAGAATTCCTTTATAAAATATATAGAAAATGCATAAGTACAAGTTGGTTCTCCCGAGACTTATCGGCAGTAGGTGCCGGTCCGCCCTACCGAGACTTGGGGCATGACAATTATGAAGTAGGCTAAGCGCAGTTATATTTATGTATATGATTTTGATAAGATTATGATTATTACAAGAATGTGATCACATAAATGTCTATTGTTATTGACTCTTTGAGCATATTGGGTGCTTGCACCAAATTGTTAAGTGAAAGAGTTATTCTATACATGATAAGTATGGATTGAATTACGATTTGACTTTTTAGCCTAAGTGTGAATGATTAGGAAGAATGTTTGGCTTTTAGCCTAAATATATAAGTATTTTCGTCGGATGTTTTGACTTAGCACTGATGGATTGGGGGCATCAGGGCTATCCCCAAGGGTCCTCTCCCTTTCCTTGAACTATGTGCCAGCATGGGTATATAGTATCCATTACCGAAATGACCAAGTCTTAAGGAAAGGTTACACATTGATATGATATGACAAGATATTGAAAATCCTTCTAAAATGACAGGGTCATAAGGAAGGTGTCCATCCACCGAAATGACGAGGTCACAAAGTGTGATGTAGATTACCCTTGATGTATATGAGCATTATTACATTTCATGCATCATGAATGTCATGGCATATTGTTACATTACTTCTCTTTACTATATATCTCTTTCTTTATAATGTGCGCTTGCCATCTAATATTGAATGCATGTTTGATAAGACATATGCATTGTCTTCGGATTCGCGATTTTCACCCCTAAAATCACCAGTTTCTCTCAAAATTTCTCACTTTTTCACTTAAATTCACCAAAATTTTAGACAAATTTGCGACAAACTTCTATTTGCCAAGGGTTCTACATAATTTTCTTTTGCACTTCATCATCCAAGTGCATACTTCACTCTCTTTCTTAAGAATTCTTTGGGTATGGTGAATGATGTTTCCATGAATGTTAATTCAACCCTTTACTCCTCTATGTTGGCAAATACGTTTTTAACTTGGAGTGGGTTGTGGATCTTTGTGCTTAGATGTGTGATTGTGGTTGAAGTTATGAATGCCAAGTGTCAGTCAAAACCATAGGTCGAAATTAGGGCATAATTGAGTTTAAATTGTTTATTTGTGTTGGTTGTTGCCCTATATGGTTGATATTTCTATATTATTCCTTTGGGTTAGTCTTGATAATCCATGGATAGGGTTGAGTCTTATTGTCTATGTGGAAAAATACTACCCCATGTTGTTTTAGCATCCAGAAGGGTTAACTGGGAAGTGTATGATTGTTTCAGCATTGAAATTGAGTTGAACTATGATTCTAAGGGGATTCTTGTGCATGTGAACTAAGTGTGGGGTGTGTGTTCCTTGTAACACCTTACGCATTGTGATAATTAGATGTTGCTGTTATGCTTTGGTAATGATAGCTTAGTGTTGATTGGGGAAGTTTGAGTACCCTGTCAACCCCGTGGTTTGAACCAAGTGTGGGATAGCATTATCGGGTTAATCCTTAGTGTAGGGGTTATGTGTCGGGTATGATCTAATTGTTCTTTAGTTATTTATGTAGGCAAGTCATGGCATCCCGAACACGCAAAATATGACATAAAGGGGCCTTAAGCAATAGGAGGCACACTAGAAGGGTCCCAGAAGTGCCCAAGGCCCCATCATACCTTTGATGCTAGACCTATCACTTTGGGACTAGGGCGGTGGACCAGGAAGGAAAGAGATGGTACCAGTCTCATGTTTAGACCAAATACTTCTCAATGTCCCAATTGATGCTAACAGCTTATCCCGGAACTTCCCTGGCATTTACAATAGGTGTATGAAGTATCAACTAGGTTTCCTGTTTAGGAACACCCTACCATGCAATCTAATTATGGTTAAGGAGTTCTATGATAATATGAAGATTGAGGCATAATGACAAGTGGTCACAGTGAGGGCGTGGAAGTCAACATCACCCCTATTGCCATCAATGGGATTCTAGAGACCATAGCCATCCTTTCTGGCACATTCATCGAGCTGCAGATCTACCTCCTATCAGGCCATTTGGAACATCTTAGTCAGCCCAACTTCTACTACTAAATAGATCTGCCATGGCTATAAGAGGTATCATTAATCTTTTTCCTTTGCCCATTTGAACAGGAAAGCCTGGATATGGATTAAGATAATCATGCATGCTATCTTCCCGATCGTACACTTCATAGAGATTACCAGGTATAGGGTGTGCTTGGCCTAAGCCTTCATGACAAGAGTAAAGTTGAATATTATGGCCATTTACAAGTTTTCCATGAGAAAGGCTTGCGCACACCGAGGTTTGGGTATGCCTCTGGTGGTCCCATTATTGAGTTGTATAGGCATGCAAGTGTCCTAGAGGAGCCCCTCGACTACTTCCCACATATCGAGGCCCCACCCCATTACATCACCAACATTAAGAGGCCTATTCTGACCACTATTGAGAGGGTGCACAGGGATGAGCTTATCATGTATAGGATGTATATGTTGGAGATGCTACACCATAAGGCTTATGGCAGACCCTCTACTTTGGCGAAGCTTGATGAGGTGGAGGCCCGATTTCAATTAAACAACTATGCAAATATAGTTTTGGGTATTAGGACTTAATATTTTGATCTCATAGAGGATGATGTGCCCACGAATTCAGGGGATGCTAGGGAAGCTTCTAATTTGTACAAGGATTAAACTAATCTGGATAGGCTACCCTTGAATGCAGAAGGCGTACCAACACTATTTGTTTCTTTTTAAATCACACCAATACTACCTTATGCTGCTATGGAGGATGAGCACCATGATTCCATCCCACAGGTTATATATGGTTCAGCACTGAGTGCAGTGCTTAGTTTAAGTGAGGGTGGAATTATTTCTATCTTTATGATTTTTTTTAGCCTGGCCTTGTATAAATTCAAACTATGCTTTAATTTCTTGATACTATGTTTTGGTTAGTTTAAACATCACTTTAGTTTCGATTGGGTTATAACTGCATAATGTTAATATGTATGAATGATAGTCGTAATGTGAATGTTTGCATAGAAATTCATTTGTCATGGATATTTGATGTTATGGATGTATAAGACTTATTCTACGATGGATGGATGGTGACCATCCTATTCATCATTTGTGGGTCTTATGTAGAGTGTCAGTAGAAGTAAAAAAGAAATCTTTCATAGTGGGTTTGAGTTGGAGATAATTGAAAATCTTGAATGAACTGTGAATGGATCAAGTCTAAATTTTGGATCTTATAAATGCATGCTTAATATTGAACTATTGAGAATAATGTAATTATGAATCTATTATAAGCCCTTTGATAAAAGTGTGCCATGTGAGGGTGAGTGTGCTTGTGAGTTCATGTTGCAATATAGATGATAGAACTTGCTCGGTATGTGGACAAACCTAGATAGGAATAGGACTTAGTGGATGATCTAGGCCTTTCTTTGGTATCCTATGATTTGACCATCTTTTGACCTACCTTGATAGAGTCATCCCTAGTCAGCCTCATTGAACCTTAGTTTTTTCTTCAGATAACCACATTTTAAGCCTAATACTCTTTTATCCTTTAACCATTTTGTTGATCCTAAATCCAAAGCACTTCAGCACGAAAAGATGAGAGGAAGTAAGCTTATGAAGGTACCTCTAGGATAGGTTGTGGTTGAGAAAAGAAAACAAAGTAATGGAAATTAGGGACTCCTAAAACAATAGGGTCCATGACCTATCCGCATCGTGGACCTGTCGTGGTTTAAGGTAACCCCTAAATTTTTTTAAAATAATATGAGTTCTTGGAAACTACTCTGTCCATATACTAAATAGAGGTACATAGTTGAATAGACTAGGGGTTGAAAGATAAAGATGATACATAAGTGAGAGAAAGAGTGCTAAGAAAGGAAGTAGTGGAGGCTAAAAGTGCTTGGGAACTAAAACACTGAATAACATTCCTAGAGTTACTATCCACCCACCTTTAGCCTATATTACAACCAAATAAAAGACCGGTGTGATCCTTTATGTTAGATTCTGATTCTAGTGAGGTATCACATTAAGGGCAAGCCTATGGGAATTAAAAGCAATATGAGACTTCTATTGGGAGAGCGAGAATTGATACTATACCCATTTGAACCTCTCAGCAAGGTCTTGTGTGGTGTGTACAAGGATAATTCTTCTTGTGAGGACACACGATTGTTAAAGGGCAGATAACTAGATTAGCTAAAAACAAAAGTTATACAAGAGTTCTCATTGTAGCATGACTACAAGGTTTGATATGGTGCCATTCAAGTGTTCAAAGGGAGTCATGATGTGATTAAGAAAACCCACTTGTAATATATGCCCTTTACCTACAACCTAGTGGTCGCATGCATATGTCTTGATAATTGCTTACTCCTTGATCAGAGTTTAGATTTGTTACATCTATTGTAGTTCTCTATATTTAAGCCTTCTATATTTATAGTATTTCACTTGATCTGCCGATGATGCCTACTGGGTGCCTGTTATTTGTACTCGCCCCTACATTTTGCATCTTTCCATAGTGCAGGTTCATGAACTAGCCGTAGTCGCTGAGTTAGGGGTTCGTAGAATATTTAGGAGACATCGATGAACAACCGCAACTCTGGATATCCAGCAGTCTCCTTCTATTTTGACAGACGTCTTTTGTATTCAGACACTAGTCTTGTATATTTAATTTAGATTATATATGTAGATTGTCATTCTAGTTATGTAAGTAGATATGTATATTTTATCTTGAGTTTATAGTAGCTCTATATAGTTGGCTTTCAGGTTCTAGGTAGGTTTAGTCATTTATATTGTTGTGTTTGCTATGGTTTGACTAGAGAGTTAAGATAGGTACCTTGTGGCTTGGTAATTGGCTTGCCTATAGGTGGGATCTAACAAGCACTATCATGACCGAAACCTAATCGTGACAAGGTAGTATCAGAGCTTAAGGTTCACTGGTGTCATCTGTACAGAGTGATAGTCTAGTAGAGTCTTATAGATAGGTGCAGATATATCCATGACTTATCTCTAGGAGGCTATGAGATGTTTAGGAAACTTCTTGTGTTATTGATTTTGATCATGTGATACTGCCAATAGTCTGTCGACTTTCTAAAATCTAATTTGATCACCATTTAGCGCATGTGCTATGTAGGAGACAGACGCCAAGCCGGGGTAATGTTGAATCGTCAGTCCAAGATAGGGAACAGGCCCCAGAGGTCATTAAGCAAAGACTAGATGCCCTCCAGTTTTGGCAGTGGGATAGAAAGACTACAGGCTTTTAGATTGTGGGAACCCAAGAGATATGTTTCGCAATATGGTTACTTGTCTAGTGGTGACTCTGTATGGAACTATGGGATATGTTATTGAGGTTTACACTCTATAATACTGATACTTATATGTTAGCTACTATTTAAAGGTTGTGTGAGTTATGAATACTTCTGACAGAGATTATACAAGCAGGAGAGCATGTGACTGAGGTAGTACTAAGCATTGATATTCTCTGTATATTTGTATTTGATTATATGACCGCTAGTCTGACCCGTTGGGCTTCTCAATGCGGATGAGCATGCTATAACTAGTGGTATTCTGAGTAACTGTCACTTATGTTATGACTATACCCTTCTATGGGACTAACTATAAGTCAAAACCCTATGACTTATACATATCATCCTTTTGCTGCTTTACTACTGGAGTGGGTAGTCTGATACAAGAATTACATAGTATTTGAGGGGCTGACTGCCAGTTAATCCCGCTGATTACATCTTGTGCCTGTGTGGTCATAATCCTATTGTGATGATTTTGTTGATATGCAGTTCTCCTAAATCCTTAACGACTGGATTGTTAGATAAATGTTATGCCTGGGGGCTTAATTGGGGTCTCTATTGTGGATGAAACATTATTGCATTATCAGCTGAGCTGCCTGCTACTCTGCCTTGGTGACTTGTTGTAATTGTTAGCTGGTTAGGATTATGTTAATAGGATTCCTAGCTATGCTTGCCAGTTATTTTTGTCGGGTTTCCTTGTACTTGAGTTATGGTTTTACATTGATAGTTGCATTGCTTAGCTTATCACTTACTTGAGTATGGGTTCTGAGCTTTTTTATCCTGGGCTAGGTATTAAGGTAGTGGAAGGTCCCTTCCAATAGTGGGGAATCGAGTATATGCAGGATGGCAATATGATAATTAATACCTTTACGATAGAGCCTTTTCGATAATAATGAGTCGCCAGGCATGTCTTCTGCTGATTTACTAGATTGTCGCTAAATAGGGATGATGTGTTGCTACAAAGATTACACTACTATTAATAGAGAATATGGCAGAGGATATTCCAAAAAAATTACATCCGGACTAGATATGACTATGACTAGATTCTTATTATGTGTTTGGCTGATTAATTCAGCTGTTATGTGTACAAATCTGATGACTTGTGTGTATCAGTCTCATTGTTATAGTGGACCTATTAGGGCCCCTACTTGTTGGGGCTTGATATATTAAGTACTATATTATTGTGGTTGAGTTGTTAGGTGTTAAAACAACTGGATCTTAGGCAGTTGGGGTGATATTTATCAGGTTGGATTAGGAAAGTTGGATTGAGCTATATAACATTTATTTGCTATAATTCTGCTTAACTAATTTTGGGGCTAGCAAGTATGTGATTAGTATTGTTTTATCTTCCTTACTCATGGTACTTCACTTGTGATTGAATAATAATATTTGATTGGGCTCTATGATAGAAAATCTGATGTATACCTGTATACAGAGCAATATATAAGAAGTCTGCCGATGTCTAATATATCATGTATTTGATGTAATTTTGAATATATAATGGTTGTGAGGGTACTAGTAATTTGTATGTGGACCATCTATTATGTTGTGGAGACTTGTTATCATTTTGAAGCTATTAATGATTGTTAATGGACTAAAGGAAATGGACTGAGGGGTTGTTCTTCTGAGGACCCCTTATAGATTATTATGCTGACTCTCGATTGCACACTGAAGCGTTATTATATTTCTAAATAGTTAGGGCAGCCAGAACTATTGTTTGATATTGAGCATGCTTAGGTTGTCGTATTCACTTTCTACTGTGAGTTCAGGGTTAGGATGCCTATGTGGTTCATATGGGAGTCTTTATGTATGTCCTTATTCTTACTTTTGCAAATAAAAGTTCTATTAGTGGGGGATATTGTAATGACCCTCTAGGTCATTTCTGTGGTTCCGTAAATATTTTATCGGTCTGAGAATTTTCATAGCAACCTCGGGCTAGTTGTGACTTATTAACACAGATTGTTTAGTCGTTGGGTGAATCATTCGACATCTATGTTGTGTTTAAAGGTAAGTGAGATATTATAATTATAAATAAATTTCCTGGTAAAGTCCTAGTAAATGGGCTCAAAGTGGAATTTTGATGATTCCATAAGCTTCGAAACAGCAAATTTAGGCTAGGAGCAAGTATAGTGCAATTATATCGAGTTTTGCAAATTTAGTTGGTGGGATACGTCAATAGTTGACTGTAGTTGTCGTCCTTGGAAAGTGTGCCCTGAATAAAAATTTTGACTGCATCATTGTATCCATAATGTTGAATTTCATCTAGGAGGACCTTTCGTTTGATTCTCAAGGCTTCCGAGTGTATTTTGGTCCCTTTGGCTGACTTCGATATTGAGAAATGGGACCCACATTAGAATAAAATGACCTCCAATGGAAATGTAGACTACACCATTGAGTCTGCAATGTCATTTTCAATCATATTTCATATACGAATTATATTTTTGTGACTTCGAATAAGGCCAAAATATCAAAATTAAGTTTGAGCAGTTGTTAAAGGTTAAAGGCAGTGCAGGTGATGTGGACCAATCACAGGTTGCCACGTGGAGGCATTTTGGAATTAAACAAATATATAAATAACGTGAAGAAAATCTAGAAAATTTCCAAAAACAAAAAACGTGAGAAACAATTCAAAATACGACCTTCCGACTTGTATATTTTTCCGACAAGAACACTGTGGGAGCTTCAAAAATTGTTTTTGTCACGTCTTTGAAGTACAAATTGGGCGTTTTGCTGCTGTTATTGAATGTAAGTTTCAAAAATTTTGATATGCTATTTCTTATCTATTTTAAGTCAAATTTTGGTAAAATTTAGGTCTATTCTGTGAGTTTTCGCGAGGCGCACGCCATGGTACTGTTGGAATTAATTGATAAGGTTTCGTTTGGCACAAATCCAGTTTTAACTGATGTCATACTGTGCTTTTTTTGGAAACTTTGCATTATGGTATCTCGGCCATTTCTTATCGGAATTAAGTAAAATTTAAGTCTAAACTATACTACTTCTCGAGACCTACATTGTAGTATACTCAGATTCTGCTAATTTAATTGTCTTTTTCCCTAGAGAGAAATATGTTGTATAATATGTATAAGTCGATAAGAAATGTCACTCCTTTTTGGGTTGTTTCTGATTATTCTGAGCCTCGTTTTGAGCTCAATTTTTAGCTATAGATTTGGAGTGAGGTAAGGATCATTTTATTGGGGTTAGTTTGGTATTTCGAGCTTAGGCCCCACTTTTTCTATTTTAGTCACAATTAACCTTTTTTTCCCCATTTCTCGAGATATTACAATCAAAATAGTTGTGTTTATGTTATGATTCATATTTTAATTGTTGAGTAGCATTTGGAGGTAGTTGGATAAATTAAAACTCGTATGGACTAATCTAAAGCACGTGGATTCACCTTTCAAGTAGGCTAGGCTTGCCTCACCTCTAGACTAAGTTGGAATACATGCCTATTGGGAGTTGTTGTGGTTGGAAGTCCTGAGTAAGATATGTATATGTGTCGTGAGGCTGATTGTTAATTATATTTCTTGCTATTCATTTTAACACTGTTGTCATAATTTGTTAACACCTATCTTTCTGGATAGTCATTGTACTTAGAATATGGGGTAACTACAGTTATTTTGGAATACTTGTGGTTATTCTGGACTATACTAATTGTGACCATTATAGTAGTTGAGTTCTAACACTATAGAACTACGAAAAAGCCTATTAAAGGCTAGATATGGGCTAATGCCCTGAGACAGGTATGTATTTTAGCTTAACTCCTATCTGTATGAAAGGGTAGCCTAATGCTACTTAGATATGTTGGTTGTTAAGCTGTTGTCGATTATATGTCATATAGTGGATTGACCCTAGTATAGATATGATTCTGGTGGGCCAATTTGTTTGGGATACCTATAATACAACCATACATTGGACTGATTCTGGTATAGATATGACTACAGGATTTGGTTATTCTAGATACTTGTGATATACCTGTTGGTTACATTTTTTAAGTTTGAGACCCAGTGATTATATATTTGGGACTGGGCCCTGCTGATTATTTTTCTTCTTTCGTTCAAGACCCATAGTACTTGTGATTGACTAGAACATGGAGTAATTGGCTTTGGGTGAGCATGACCCTACATCAGTCTATAAGATATATACATTCGCATATAATTTTAGTCATTTTGCATTTCTTATCCTTTTTTGAGGCTAGGTTTAGCTAGTGTTAGCTGAGGAATGGTGACATATGGATGTGTGGGTTGGATTATGTGGTATATATATGTTATGAGTGTCATCGCCTTTTTTCACTCTAGGCACTTAGAGTTTCAGATTTGGACAGATTGGTTGAGTGAGGGACTGTTTTGAGACCTCGAGCCTAGATGACGCTCCTCATCACTATTCGAGATTCGGTAGTCATTTTCGAGTGTCTTAGACCTAGGAGTCGTGCCTCATAGTCCAAGTCCAATGACCACGATTAGGATGTCGAGTGGCGGATGTTGATTCTGAGGTCTGAGCACCAGTTGACTATTCCTGGGTTCAAGGCCCAGATGATTATTTTTTGGTTCGAGACCCTATTGATTGTGTTACGGGGATTTTTTTCTCCCACGGGGGATACATCCCATCATTATGTATATTGTCAGACCATCTGGCCCTGGCTGACTACCCAAACAGGAGGCCAGGTCAGGAAGGGGGTTTGAGACCTCATTTGATATTGTAGGGGTTTGAGGCCCCGTGAGTACCCAGTTGATTTCTTGTGGATCCACGCACCCTGATTATGCGTGGGTGTACCCTTTGGGCTTATGGAGTCTCAGGAGGCATCCAGGATTAAACACTAGGGCCTTACACCCACATGCAACTAATCCCCTAATCATGTGATGTTAGAATCAGCGTACAGGCATAGATATTAGGGCCTTACACCCACGTACAGCAGTATGTCTCAGTCCAGTAATAGTTATGGTTTGGTCATGTTTCGTCAATTAGTGTCATTGGACATCACTTGGGTCAGTTCAGTTGAGATTCAGTGATTCTCCATACATGCTTACTCCTTGATCAGAGTTCATATTTGCTACATCTACTACAATTCTCTATATTTGAGCCTTTTATATTTATAGTACTTCAGTCGATTGGTCGATGATACATACTAGATGCCTATTATTAGTTCTCACCCCTACATTTTGCATTTTCCCATGGTACAGGTCCAAGTGCTAGCTATAGTCGCTGAGTTAGGGGTTCGCAGGAGATTTCGGAGACATTGGTGAGCAGCAGCAACTCTAAATATTCTGCAGTCTCTTTCTATTGTGACGGTTGTCTATTGTATTCAAACATTGACCTTGTATATGTAGTTTGGATTGTATATGTATATTGTCATTCTGGTTATCCACGTAGATAAAAATATTTTATCTTAAGTCTATAGTAGCTCTGTACAGTTGACTTCCAGGTTCTGGGTAGGTTCAATCATTTATATTGTTGTGCTTGCTATGGTTTGACTAAAGAGCTAGGATAGGTACCATGTGGCTTGGTAATTTGCTTGTCTATAGGTGGGATCTAACAGGCGTCATCATAACCGGGATCGAGTCGTGATACTCCATAATCACCAAACATGACAAGGCTCATACATAGAGTTTCATGACATCAATAATGCATCTAATTCATAGAAAGGACGGGGCTCAAGACATGTCCTAGGCTCACCCTCAAAGTAAAAGACATAAGATAACCATAATATAAAATAGGTGGATAGAAGGTGGGTCTTATCCTTGGAATAAAGGACTCACCACAAGTCAACTCTCATAATCAATCGAGTCGCAAAAAGGTGGATGAGGAAAGTCTTTGTCCCTACATGATTAGGTCATGTAGGCAAAATATGTGATAGTATGTTTGGATATACTAAGTATGCGAGTATACAATGTATATGATTGTGGTAAACCTGCATATCAATGTTAATTAACATAGGCATATATATATAAAAGCGATTTTATAAAAAAGAATACCAATCAAGATGGCTTAAATCATGATGCATGAATGTCATATTGAGTAAAATAAGCGGGGATGGGACCTCAACTGACATGTAAGACCATGAAAGCTATTACATGGAATACCAAATGTTGCCTCTACACCAAAGAAAGAGTAGACTACTTGCTAAAGGTATCCTATACTCTCCCCTTATGGGCCTTGCCCATATCGGTAGATAGTGGTACACATAATCATCCATATTGGGAATAACATAAACCTACGGTGGCACGTAGTTATGAGAAAGGTAGACTTTAGATGAGGACCCCTTAGGTTGAGCCACCACCTCTAATCTCATTCGATGGTAAGACATCATCCCACGAGAATACATATGCATATACATACTTAAAGTCGGAGTTTAAGTCTTTTCAAATCCTAATCATGCATACTTGGGACTAAGAGTCAAACCATACTTCATAATCATACATACTTGAGTTTAAAAGCCAAATCATACCTCATAATCATGCATACTTGGGCTTAAAAGCGAAATCATACTTCAATTCATGATTGTACATGGGAATAGCTTATTCATACTTTTACATGAAGGTGCATACCCACCCATAATTGCTTAAAGCCATATCATAGATATTATATGATCACATTCATGTCATAATCATTATTATCTTGAAATCATAATCATAATCATAATTGGGTAATAACTGACATCATAAATCTCATTAAAGTCTTATTCGTGAATGCTCATTTCATGGGGAATGAGAGATAGCATGGGTACTTGAAATTCAAACTCAAAACATGATAATAAGATGAAATCATACTTAATCCATGAAGAAATCAACAATTAAACCATACTTGAAACTATCCATGCATAAATTAATGATAAAAAAGGACATGCATATTCAAGTCTCATGAAATCCATGTAAATCATTATAATAAGATGTACCTCATGTTAAAACAATCAATTGAAATCAACCCACATCTTAATTTTATCAATTTGATGCTAAATCATAAAACTCACTTGTGAAATAAATTTTGGGGTTTCATGATTGAAAAGGAATCATAAATGAAATCATACATACCTTGATGAATTTAGGAAAGTTGAAATCAAATAGAATTGAGCTTGAAGCACCCTTGAACTCCTTAGCTTGAATCTTCAAATCTTGGCTTGAATGAAATTTTAGGAACTTGAATTCTAGAGTTTAGGTGTTGGAAATTTGAAAATGAAGTGTGTTGAGTGACTAAGGGTTGATTTAGGGGTCTTAGGATAGGCATAAAAGTCCTAAAAGACCTTGGGAGTGAACCAATCTACCAAAGAGCCCTTAATGAAATAGAATAAAAATGAGTTGGACACCTACACGATAGGCTTCACGGTTCATGAAGCCAGTCGTGAAGTGGCCCCAAGCTACGATACAGTGATTGTTTTGATAAAAATAGGCCAAGGGTCCCTCCACGGTCACTCCACGGTATGTGGTGCTCTTCAACGGTTGTGATGGTGCTCGTGGTGGCACTTTCCACGGTATGTGGTGCTCTTCACCGGTTGTGATGGTGCTCATGGTGGCACTCTTAAGCGAAACAGTGGCAATTAAGCAAGGGCCCCCTTCTACAAACTCTTTCACGGCCAGTTGTGAGGGCCATAAGCCGTCAAAGGATCTATGGAGGGCCACTTAGCCTTGAACCTCACATTGTGCTAAGACAAGCCAAAAAAATGGCCAAGAGCCACTCTAGGACTACCTCCATAATTTGTGGACGTACGACGCATGGAGTTGTCCTTAAAAGGACACCTTGGTAAAAAATTATCCAAAACCATAACTCAAGCATCGTTAAGGTTTTCTGAAGCTCGAGTCCTTACATGAGGGATTCGCCTTGGTTCTTGAATTTTGTACTTGAAAGCTTTTGTGTTTTTGATGAAGAAGAGGAATCCTAAGTTAGTTTTGAGAGAGTTTGTTTAGTCTAAAACTTTTAAATTGATAATTATGTAAAGAAAACTAGCTAGTGGAGTGAAATATTCATTTGAAATTCCCAAAAATAAAACAACTTAGAATAGGATTAATAATATTTGAAAGGACCAAACGAATCCTAGAATGCATTCAGAAAATTGCCAAAAAAAAAGGGTGCAGAAAATCCTTACTAGAGGCTATAGAGCTTGTAAAGAGTTTCAAGACCCTTTTGCAGAAAACCTTTACGAGAAGCTTTTCAAGGCCTGTAAAAGGGTCTTATACAAATACTCTATCTGATAGGACTTGACTAAAATAGACATATTTTTTTTACTACAAGCTTAGAATGAGACAAATTTGGTTGAGTTGGAAAGAGGATTTGGAGATACCTTTACTTTTGTAGGTGAGATACGAAAGTCTGAAGTTGACCCAAGTAAAATCTTTATATCAAAACTTAATCGATAACGAAACTTTCAACTCAAGTTGGTATTTAAGGGTTCATTATGACTTTAATTCATTTACAAATCTATTTTCACACTAAAATATTGATCTCAACACATATTCTGAACTAAGAATCATCCGGTACAACTATAAAGCATAAAAAGAATGGCTCAATCTTAAATTAAATTTTTTGAGGTATTACATAACTACCACAAAATTGAGAAAAATTCAAAGACGATATGGCATCGAAGGTTGGATACCCACATTCTAGAATTCATAAGTTTTTGCATTGTTTAAAAAAGTAATTAATAAAAAATTGTCACATAGGTAAAAATTGTAAAACTTGCCTTTTCAATTGTCTAATAAAAAGGAGTACGAACCATTAGTAAAGACAGTAATTTATGGAGACCAATCTATATAATATCATCTCAAAAAATAAAATGTTATACACTTTTTAAAAATGATTGCACGTGATTTACGTAGATTTATTTACTGAAAAAGAAATATTCCTTCAACTTATCTATATTACCCTTCACATATTAGTAGAAAATGAGTTTTCAAAGAACTTTCAGGTATTTGAATGTCAGGGTGGTGGAGAATTCAATAGGCTTGAGTATATAAATTACATGACTCAAAATAAAATTAAATGATAGGTTTTCTATCGATATACTTCTGAACAAAAAAAAGTTGTTAAAAAATTGCACATATTGTTCAAACTGATTTAATCATGTTAGTTAATGCAATCTACCATTGTTTCTTTGGATTGAAGTGTTTAGGCTGTCAGTTTTCTAATCAACAAAATGCTTAATTCTATTTTGAGTATGAAATGTCCTTTTTAAAAGATATATACACAATCGTTGGATTATAATACTTTAAAGTTTTTGGGTATAATTGTTTTCCCTACCTCAAAGAACAAAATAATAGCAAGTTTCAACCAATATATATAAAAGAGTGAATCCAAGGATGGACAAGGGTAAAATTGTCATTTCATACTAGCAAATATCTATTAAAATAAAAATCAAGACAACTATATAGTTCTAAAAACATCTTTTATAAAAAGATGAAATGAATTATGATTAAGGGTAATTCATATTTACAAGAAAAAAATTCTAGAAGAATCTTTTAATAAAAAGATGAAGGATGAGGAATAAAGGACATATCTATCATTTTACCCTAATTCATTAAAATATTATATATTTTGCATTACACTTGTTCTCTAATTTCATCTATATGGTTAAACATCTAAAAGAAATTTCATATATTAACATTTTCTAGAAATATTTTTATTATTTTTTAAATTATATTTATTAGAATTAGGATGATTAAAGACATTTTGTACAATTATTATTAAAAATAAGTTTAAAATAATTGTTACATTATGCCAAAAGTGTATGAGATTTTCATAAAAGTTAATTCAAGTTCTAGAAAATTTCAAGTACTTTAAAATGTGAGGTTGAATTATTTCTTTATAAGATTATGAAAATTTATTATTATTTTTTTTAAAAGAATAACTTCAAGAATCTACTTGCTTTATTTTGTTATGAGTTAATAGTTAAAAGCTCTATTAAAACTTGACACGTTTTATTAAATGCACATCTTCATTATGAGAAGTCTTAATTAACTATTAGTTCATTTTGTTATTAATTCAATTTCTTTTCTTTTATAAATTAATACGATACCTAAACTAATTACTCTATTTTTCAATTATTTTAATTTAATTCTTAATATTTTTTCTATTCATTATATTTACTAAAAATAACTATTTCAATATAAAAATTTATTATTTTAAAATATATTTAGTAACCTTACAAATAAAATGATGGATGGCATATTTGCATATAAAGTAAACTATAAATGTTTATTAAATTATAAAGGAGTAGCTTTTTATTAAAATATATAATCAAGATTGTACTTTATTAGATTTAAAATGTATTAATTTAAATTTGAAGTTGTCGAGCAAAATTTTGATAATTAAAAAATAAAAAAAAAATAATATTATTTTACTTTGAAATGAATCAAATCAAAAATTTAATTAATTATAGTAGATTACTTTTTTTTAATTTTAGCTTAATATTATTATTATTTTTTGTCGAGATAACAATGAAAATGTATTTCATACTAACAAAAATTTATCAAGAAAGCTATCAAGAAAAATAAATAGTTCTAGAAATATCTTTCTACATATAGAAAGATGAAATGGATTATGACCAAGGGTAAAAATGCAAATTCATGTTAGCAAAAATCTATCAAGAAATATTGATATTTGATATAGTAATACACAAAGATTTGTTATTACATATTATTTTATTTAATTTGATAAATAGATTAACTCCAAATCCTAATAAATTAATATTATTATGTAATAACAAAAAATAAAAATGTTGGATCTTAAAAGTTTCACAATATAAAAGTGAATGTTTAAAAAATTAATGCGAACAATACATAGTTTAAATTGCTATAATAATATCTTTTATGAATAACTTTTTAATAGGGTAAAATAATAGGAGATATTAGATCCATAAAACGGGGCTAAGATTATCTATTATAAATATATTGCATATCATCGAATACAATTTACTTCACAAGGGATATAGATTTTACCATCATCAAATGCATATAGTGTTCATATAACATGTAGTGTTTGAGGAATCCTACCTATCATATACTTGTACTAGTGATAAAGTTTTTCTAGATTGGGATAACATGCACTTTACCACTAAATCTATTGACATAGTAAATATCATCTTATGCTTACTCGATTAAAGAGTAAATGCTACTACACTATCAAAACTTTCATTTTAATCTTTAAGCACCACAGTGTCAATTAACAATGATACTTCTGATAAAGAAATAAATCAGCATATTAATGACAAGAATTTGCTGCCAAGTATTATCTCTAGCCTATATGTATAAGAGAGGCTTAAGCATATTCTAAGTTTCTTGCGTATAATCTAATAAAGTAGACTAAGCTAGAAACTGTTAGGACTCTAGGTGCTATGATTTGTATATATACACTATGCAAATACTAACCAAAAATAAATAAATCAGCCACACTTCCTATATTTTTATTTTTTTGAATATTCTTCATGGTATTAGAGTATCATTAAAACTTACAGCCGCAAGTGCCTTTGGGACTTCTTGTTATGCTTGATACAAATAATTTCACCTATAAAAAATAAGAAATCGTGATATGATTATGTTTTCACAAATTCGGCAAGTATTTATGTTTGAATTATCTCTCATTTGATTAGCTCCACCTCCATCTTGAGAAGCATTAAACGACCACGGATCGTTATTGAAATTCTCTATTTTCTCTTCCTTATTGGTTTGTTCTATCTTGATAGTAATTTTTTCAACCTCGATCTTGTGATTTTTTTTTAACAATAATGGCCATTGTTGATTCAATGTATGGTTGTTGACCGTCATTTGCATCTTCTCTCATTTTTAATCATGTAAGGACAATCACAAGTGATTTTTCAAACATCACAGTGTGAAAGGTCTTGTATTTATTTTCGAGGACTCTAGCAACGTTAATTACTTTGCAATTTTCATCTAATAATTTGTGTATACTCATAAGACTATCACAAATCCTTTTAAATTCCTTAGTGTATTCCTCTGTGTATTTTATTACAAGATTCATAGTTTGAAGTTATTGTATCAACTAAAATTTCTTGCATTTACTGGCTTATAGATAGGTATTTCAAGACACTATCATATTTATTTTGTAATTAAGCATCTTATAATAAAAAGCATTTACTCTTCTCTCATTATACCAAAGATCCAACTTCTAATAAGAACTTCACGATCTTCCCAATTTATGAACTTTAGAATTAGGAATTGATTCTCCTTATGCATTTTTGGTATTCTAAATGACTCATAATATTGTGTTTTATTTGAGAAGTTACTTTATTCAACATCCTACGTAAGAAACAAATCTGAAAATGTTCTCTCTCATATACTCTCAGTGCATGATAGTATAACATGAGTTGTGACTAGATAGCAATGGCAAGAGGACGAGGCAGAGGACGCTGACATGGACAAGGATGAAAAACTACCATACTCAAACTTGGAAGCTCATGGGAGCTAGGATACTAGCTGAATTAGAAGACCCCCAAAATCTTGGCCAGAAGTGAGATAGGATGCTAGCTGAATTAGAAGACCCCCAAAATTTTGGCAGGAAGTGAGACAAAGATGGATGTAACAGTTACTGGAGAGAGTTCGGAGGGAGCCCGGAGACTGAGCTTAAGTTAAACCCCTCAGGCAACAGTAGGTCCCAAAGATACAGAGACTAAAATGACTAGTAATAATATTGAGCTAGATCCAATAGCTAAGATATCCAACATGGATAGAGGCAAGAAGAAAATTGGGGAAAATGAGGAACAGGAACAATGGGTAAGTATGTTAAGGAACAATATAGCAATGCAAAATTGTATAAACCTGAGTTATATGCCACCCCAAATTGTTGATGGCCATACTACAACACAAAATTGTATGAACCTGAACTATATCCCACCCCAAATTGTTGATAGCCAAACTACAGTCTAGCTGGAAGATGGAGATATGCAATCTGAAAAGGAAAATGGAGGTTTTCATTGGTAGTGTATGTTATTGGTGAATGCCCTGGTTATAACACTATGACTAGGTATATAAACCTAAATTGGACATCAGTTGCTAAACCTGAACTTTTACTCCATGATGAAGGTTATTTTATTGTGAAATTCCAGGTTCTTAGAGATATGAAAGAAATCATATATACGGGGCCATATACCAGTAATAACAGGCCAATGATTCTCAAGAAATGGACCTCTGATTTTGATTTGGTAATGAGTTTCTAAGAAAATCCCTCTATGGGTAACTTTTTTCTAAACTACCACTCAACTGTTGGGGAATGGGTTCTCTTAGTAGGATAGCAAGTGCAATTGGTATACCTTTGTTAACTGATGAATGTACAACAAAGAAAACAAGGATATCTTATGCTAGAATGCTCATCGAAGTTAACATCACAAAGCCACTCCTACAAGAAGTGAAAGTCATAGATCCTAGTAGAAAAATTATAACAAAATCAGTGAAATTTGAATAGAAACCAAAGTATTGTGATAAGTGTCAAAAGGTTGGTCATCAATGCCAAGGGACAAATTTGAAAGAAGACTAACCAGTGAAGAAAGGAGTGAACAAGAAGGTAGCTCAGCAATGACAATACAAATGAAGAATACAGCCACAAAAACAGTCTATAACAAAAAGGCAGAAAAGTAATGACAGAGATACAACTAAGAAGCAGCAGGTGACACTGGAACAAGGGAAACAAGTTGCAAGCTAGAGTACACAATAATAAAAGGCACAAAGTTCAGGACAAAGTATGCAGCAACACAAGGCACAAAGCTCAAGTGGTACTTTCAACCTAACCGACTTCCCTGTACTGGCAGCAATTCCTACAAAAAATGGCTTTGAGTGTTTGAAGACTAGTAAGTTGGCTTCACTATCTATAGATAGGGGTGAAGATCTAAATACTTGCTAATAAAATAGGTTATGTTGAATGAGAGGGATATAAATAAAAGGTAGAAGCAAAAAGAGTTCAAGAAGTACTTAGATATAAATAAAATAAGACTTGCAGGATTAATAGAAACTAGAGTGAGAGAACACAACATAAAAGGAGTAGTTCAAGCAATAGCATCAAGTTAGGGGGTCTTGCATAACTATGAAGTTGCTACAAATGGTAGAATATGGTTAGTTTGAGACCAAAACATACATGAATTGAACAAGATATAATGCTCTCCAGAAAGACTTCATTGTATGGTTATTGATAGGACCAAGACTCATCAACAAATGGTTACTATGATATATGATTTCAATACCAGAAAACTGGGCAAAGGGCTATGGCAAGAATTAACCAATATTGCACAAGGACTAAATATCCCCTGGATCATAATTGGGGATTCCAATACAATATTTACATCTCAAGACAGACAAGCAAGTAATATTATTATAATGGTTAACATCAAGAATTTTTAGGATTGTATACAGAGGACTGGGTAACTAAGCTACCTTTGAAAGGAAACTACTACTCCTGTACTAATAAATAGAATGTACAGGACAGGATCTTAAGTAGAATAGATAGAGCTTTTGGCAACTATGAGTGGATGGTAAATTGGGGTCATGTCACTACTGAATACAACAATCCAGACATATATGATCATTGTCCTCTAATTCTCACATTACAAGACCCTCAAGAATGCAAGAAAGTGTGTTTTAAATTCTTTAATGTTTGGACAGAGCATAAGGATTTTCTGAAGATAGTAGAGACTGGATGGAAAAAGACACATGGCCATAGTAAAATGAAGGAGATATGGGTGAAGTTGAAAAACCTTCAGCCAGTGCTAAGACACCTTAACAATACTGAATTTAAAAGTATAAGTCAGAACATTGATCAAACTAGACAAGAACTTAACAGGGTCCAAAACCAAATGAGTATCAATGTGACTAATGAACTGATTGCACAAGAAAGAAATATTTTAATCAAGCTAAAAAAAATGGTCAATGATTAAGAAAAATGCTTTGAGATAAAAATCAAGAACTAAGTGGATACAACTAGGGGACTCTAACACTTAAGTATTTTCATGCTATCATAAATGAAAGAATTCAACAGAAAGAGATCAAAAACTTTTCTAATGTAGCAGGCTAGATCATCCATGAACCTAGTGAGATACAACAGGAATTTATCAAGTTCTACAAGGCTCTCATGGGTACCTCAATAGATACTTTATCAGCTATTGATGTGCAAATTATGAAGAAAGGTCCAGTGCTTACTAGACAACAAAGAATACAAATGTGCATTGATGTTACTGAGGAAGAAATTTATGCAGCTTTATAATCCATTGAAAATATCAAAGCATCAAAAATTGATGGCTACACTGCGTTATTCTTTAAGCACACCTGGAAGATAATTAAGAAATACATGATTCAAGTTGTCCATAGTTTCTTCACTAGAGATAAGATGCACCAACCAGTTAACTTGTGCACTAATCTCACTACTCCCAAAAATAGCCTGTCTCAGTAGTGTCACAGAGTTCAGACCAATTTATTGTTGTTTAGTTGTATACAAAATTATCTCTAAGGTCTTGGCTAATAGATTACATAGTATTATCCATACCATTATAAGTGACAGCCAAACATGATTCATATTAGGAAGGAAGATCACTAAAAGCATCATCTTAGCTCAAGAATTAGTCAAAGCTTATACTAGGAAAAATATTTCTCCTAGGTGCATGATGAAAATTGACAAAAGGAAGGCCTATTATTCAGTTGCTATGGTGTTACTTAGAGTAGGTTATGAGGGCTTGGGATTCCCTGAAAAATTTACTCAATGGATAATGAATTGTGTCACAATAGTAAGTTACTCTATTATGGTAAATGGTATTGTGTCCCATCCTTTCAAGGCTGCAAAAGGACCAAGGCAAGGTGATCCAATATCACCATTTTTGTTTGTTATAGCTATGGAGTACCTTAGTAGATCTCTTAATGGCCTAAAAAATTATAGAAGCTACAGATTTCATTCAAAACGCTGTAAACTGGGAATTACTCATCTAAATTTTGTTGATGATCTACTCATTTTTTCAAGAGGAGATATTGAACCTGTTCAAGCACTACAAAAAAGTTTCAATCTATTTTCACAAGCTTCAGGATTACAAGCCTATTGACAAAAAGTTCTATTTATTTTAGAGAACCTTCTGTAAAGATTAGAGAAAAAATTAAATAACAAAAATTTTGGGATATTCAGTTGGAGAACTACCTTTCAAGTATCTAGGAATACTATTATCCATAAAGAAGCTATCTCTAATTCAATGGTTACCCCTAATAGAGAATACCATGACTATAATTCCCGCTTGGATAGCAAAAAAGCTATCCTATGCTGGCAGAACTCAATTGATACAAGTTGTGTTGATGAGAGCACAAGCTTACTAGGCACAAATCTTTATCATGCCTGCAAAAGTTATCAAAACTATTGAAGGGCACTACAGATCCTTCCTATGGACAGGAGAGGCTTAGATCACAAAAAAAGCACTACTTGCTTGGAAAAAAGTTTGTACACCTAAATCTATAGGAGGGTTGGAATTGATTAATATGGCAATATGGAATAAAGCTTTAGTAACAAAACTATGTTGGGACGTAGCACATAAATAAGATAAGTTATAGATCAAATGGGTCCACACCTTCTACATAAAAAAAATAAGACCTTTGTCCTATACCAAACCAGGCTAGTTGGGTAATCAGGAAGATTATGGGAGCGAAAAGTGTAATAGAGCAATTGTAACAAGCTGGAAATAAGAATGGAAACAGGATCAAGAACATATACTTACACATGATTGGAGAGCATAACAAAATGGAATAAAAATGTCTAATGTTCAACAATGCAGAAAGACCAAAAGAATACTTCATCATGTGGCTTATGCTTCACAAGAAATTAGCAACTGCTGACAGATTGGAGAAATGGAGATTAACTGTATCAAGTACATGTGAACTTTGCAATGGAAAAAATGAGACAATGGAGCACTTAATGACCCAATGTCAATTCAGCTGTGAACTTTGGAATAGGATGTTTCGATGGATACAAATGAGTAGTTTCTCTCCAAATAATTAGGAGCAATTTACTCATTGGTGTGTACCATGTGGAAAATAAAAACTACAATGGCAAAGATTTTTAAAACTGTGATGGTTGAGATTGTCTATGGGATTTGGATTAAACATAACAAGAGAATCTTCCAAAAAAAGAGACGGGAGATAGAGCATGTGGCAAAAGAGATAGTTGTCATCACCATTACAAGGTCAAGAGATAATGACAAGAGCATACTAAATAGTTTCAATTTCTGAATTTAGGTATGATAGTCATTGTAATAGTGACTTAAAACTAGAAAAGTTGTTGTGGTAGCAATTAACTTGGAATGTACTACTTATTGGTAATTAATAAAAAAAGGCTTATTTACCAAAAAAAATAGCTCATCACCCTTAATAATCGATATATCTTTCAAAATTTACACAAGTTCAAAGATTTGTGTCATCCAAATAAGATATTTAATGATTTTAGTTTATGAGGTAGATCATGATGAGTTGATGGAGTAAGAAGGGTGAAAAAGCTAAATTAGAGAATAGAGTCATATCTAAAGTAATTTTTTGACATGCCTCAATCTAGATTCTAGTTAGCTGAGCCTAAGCTCTGTACACAGACTCGAGAGCTATCAATCAAATGGTACTAACTATAAATATTCTTAAATATTCATTATAACAGACGACGATCATTTTTTACAATTTACGGGTAGTTATTCTATTATTCAGGACAAAGAAAATAAGATATTTTTGTCAAAGGGGAATAATAAGGCGACTTATATACATTAGAGAGTGGCATACATAAAGCTTCAATAGCTACAATGACAGATGATGAGTTAAAAAATTTGACTCATTTAGGGCCTAAATTCCATAAAAATAGTGTCCTTGATGCCTGTTTGTTGCTATTAACTGATGTTCATATATTCTTTTACATCTAGGTAAGAGTGAGGACACAATATGGATTATATAATTCACAAAGAGGCCAAAATGTTAGGTAATGAAAAAAAATTTAGACTGATTATTGTAACAGTCAAGTTGAATTGGCGAGCAAAAGCAAAAGTTGACGACTCGCCTACAAGTTCTAACATGTTTGCCGATCATTCCTGAAGCTTTTGCAAAATGGAGCAGGTTCCAGGGCTAGGTAAAATTCCAATTGTCGACTCGCCAACCTGCTGGGCGAACTTGAATGAGCTTACCAAAATCTTCAAAAGTTTCTATAGAATTTGACTACAAAATGGCAAGATCAAAACCTGCTAGGTGACTCATCGAATACTTGGGCGAGTTCGACTTGGTGGAATTCAAACTCAAATTGAAAAAAAAGTATTTGAAAAGTCAACTATTGTTTTCTTAAAATAGTTCTAATTCAATTTAAATACGTATGCTTAAAGGAGCTGCAATTCAATTTGAAGACAAGTACTTAAAGAAGTCCTAATTCAATTTAAATTTGAAAACCTTCTTTAGGTTTATATATATGTGTGTGTGTGTGTGTGTGTGTTATACCAAAAAATGGCTTTTTGAAAAAAAGAAAATAATTCAAAAATCAAAAATCGATTCAAACTCAATTAATTTGAGAAAAAATAATTCTCGAAATTCGAAAGGAAAAACAGAGTCGCCACCTAATTTTATGGATAATTAGGAAACCATTAAATATTTTAAAAGACCTAACAGAAAAAATCTTTTAAAATCCAGAAAAGAGGTTCGGATTCACATTTCCACTTCGAGAAGGTTTTACGCACACGAAATGGCCACTAAATGTGGTTATCTGACGATTAAGTGACTTGGCTAACTTGTAATTTGACTTGAAAAAGATCAACCGATTTCGAAATTGATTAATTTTTTAAAAAAAAAATTGACTAGGCTTGACTATTTTGAAACCTTGACTAAGCTCGAAGGAAATGGACCATGTTTGAAAATTGAACCAAAGTGCAAAATAACATTTTTATATTTTTATTTTATTTTTAAAAAAACACTTAATTAATTTGGACAAGTAAAAATCCACAAACATTTTAGGATAAATAAAACAAAATCTAAAGCGCTTACCTTTTCGAGATGACATGAAATAAAATAAAACACAACACAAATGGTTTTGACACGTTGGGGAATTTAATTAGATTGAAACCAATAGTATAATAAACAATGTTAGTATAAACGCAAATATATCAACAAAATAAAATGAAAGAAAGAGTTGAAATGGTTTTGGGCCTTTAGTCCTTGAACTCTTGAATATCAATTGAGAAACCAGCTTCTTTCTGTATGTTGGTGAGGCGGACTCGAGAAGGAATTTGGGCCTCCTTGGCCTAAGAAATGCAGGATGGGGGAGTCCAAAGTGGGATTGGAGCATCGTTCATGCAAAGAAACAAAATTAAGGATTAGCGAGAAACATAACAAAATGACAAGCAAGCCATTCGACTCCCAATACAGTAGTAGGACGACACATAAGATCATAAACAACCCTAAATTCAAAACAAATTACTGAACATCATACGGCTTAATGCGACGAAGGTATACATACGAACATTTAAAACCCAAGGAGTTCAGATGGAGATAATGAGCTGGCAGAAGCAGAACAGGAACATACTCTTTTTATTTATTTCTTTTATCAAGACTTTAACAGAATGAGGGGAGCCTATATATTCATACTTGAAAACCCAGAGAAAACAAGAAACTGAGGGAAGCCAAACAAGAGCCACAACAATATAATTCAAGCAGGGTACTAACAAATTGTGTTCAAATAGGAAGAGTTAGCAGTCAACTTAAGGATCAAAACACACCGGAAACAATTGTTGAAACAATACAATAACAACATCCCTGTTGTAAATTGTTAAGTCATCAGCATTCTCAAGTTATTAATTTAAAACAGTAAAGAGAAGCGAGCATTAACTAAGCCTGAAACCAGACCAACAAGGTTAGCAGATGGGGAGACATTTTACATGGACAGTAGCACTTAGATTGACTCATTACAGTACCCATATAGCAGTTTAAGATTATGACAGTAGCATTAAACTCATTTGGCATAATAGTATTTCAATATAACTCCATTCAAACTCTTATTTAAGAAGCATAACAGCCATCAATTAGATCAGCAGAAGTCACAATGAAGTAGGCTAGAAACAGAGAAATGGTTACTAGAGGATAAAAAATCAGAAAATAAGACCATTTGATAAGCTTACTTAGCCAGAAATACTTTAACCAAACTCAACACTCATTAACAGCTACACCTCAGCACAAACAGAAATATGTTCTTAATCCTTTTTAGCAATTTCATTCGCAATAAAGAAATGTATATCATTGTTTTCTAACCCAAAGGAATCAGGTTTCAGGCAAAATTTTAACAGGAACCAGATTAAGCAAAAAATTCCCAGCAAAGTGCATTCAACTAAGGAGGACACAAGATTGGGATATTACCAAACTAACTGGATTAATATTGTTATAGTGTTCTCTTAGTAATTTAACTAATAGGTAGTATCAGCATCAGTGTTTCAATAACAGTTATAGCAGCGCAAGAGCAACAACAGCATCGCTTTCAACTGATATGCAGTGCCATATATACATTTCACAATCCAAAACTGTGCTAACAAGGGTCAAAATAATTAGCAGTCACGAAACAGTCTCAGCAACATTTCTAAATAGCACAAATACTAAGCTCGACAGTTAAAATACAAAATATGAGAAATGAGTCATTTAAGCATTCTCATCTGAAAAACAATTCAAAGTTGACTAATATATAACACTTATGAAATCAATAAGTAGTGCAGATACTCAAGATATGGTTGAAACTAAGAGCGATTTAATGATAGTCAACAGCGAACAAACCACAGCATCTACGCACGACAAACAGAGTATCTTCGATCAACATAAACTCAAGATTTTTCTCCTATTCAAACACAATATATGAAACTTCGACACAACTACGACATTCGCATTTATATGACAACTCGACATGAAAATCAGATTAGGATATTACCTTTTTAGGGGCAGCGACCGGGACGACGACGAGCTTGATAAAGCTTCAATACCACCGAAATAATCGACTTAAGACCAAATAACTTACGACTTCCATTTGACTTGAGCTTCAACAGATTTCACAGAATCGTCCTAAATATTCTGGAAGTTTGATTTTTCTCTGAAGCCATTTTTGATTTCGATTATTGTTCTCTAATTTTTTTTTATTTTTCCACTATCCACCGCCCCTCCTCAAAACAATGAAGAAGAGGGGATTATATAGGGGATGATTTCAAATTCAAATTTGAAGAAAAAAGGATCGGTTGATTCCCACTTAGATTTGTGTGGGGAATAAGACTGTTAGGGGTGCGGGTTTGTCGGGAAAATATTGAGTTTTGTTGGGAGAACGGCGCTGGGTTTTCTGGTCTCGGTCGCTGGTTTCGGCTTCGTTGGTTTTTGGTGTGGAAAATGAACAAGGCAAAGGAGAAAGGAAGAAAGAGTGTGTGGGGAATGGAAATGGGGATTTGAAGGAGGAGATGAAGATGTAAGAGAGGAGGTGGCGGCGTGTTTGGTTTAGGGTTTTCTGGTTTTTTGGTTGAAAATGAAGAAGAAGATGATGATATATGGAAATTGGGGCACGCGTATCTAATTTTTTTTTTAAATAATGGTTCAAAAAATCATAAAAAATAAAATAAAGCTCGGTGATTAATTTGACACCGTAGAGGATAAAATTTGGGTGTCAACAATATATATATATATGTATGTATGTATGTATGTATTTCACCTATGACAAGAAATGTGAGTAAAAAAGAAAAAAGAGATATATGTGAGAAGAGAAGGTGTGTGAAGAAAGAAAAAGTCATAGACTCAATTAAAAGAAGTGTCGCAACACTTGGAGAAAATATTTGAGAGTTTTTTCGTTTGAGAGTTTGTACTTTTTGTGTTGTAATATTTTGCTCTTTGTATAATAAAATACTACCTTTTGGTCCACTACCCTTCCAACAAGTTGTATCAGAGCCTGGTCCGTGTAAACATCACGATGTCAAATATGTTCCAGCTATAAGTCCCTAAATTGACAAAGTCAAATTATGGGAATTGGAGCACCCAGATGCAAGTGTTACTTGGAGCAATTATTTGTTGGGATATTGTTGAAGCTGGTTATGAAATGTGAGAAGATGCAACAGCTAAGGCAGCTTTGTCAAATGAGAAAAAAAGAAGTATTGTGGAAAAATCGAATAAGAGATAAGAAGGCGCTGAATGCAATTCATCAAAGTATTGATGAATCAACCTTTGAAAAAATTGCTGACGCCACAACATCAAGAGAGGCATGGGAGATTTTGCAAAAATCTCTTCAAGGAGTAGAGAAGGCTAGAAGGGTGCAAACCCTTAGAGCTGAATTTGAGATGTTAAAAATAAAAACGTCTGAATCAGTTGATGAGTATGTCACCCGAGTAAAATTGATGACAAATAAAATGAAGAGAAACAAAGAACCGCTTGATGATATTCGAGTAATGGAAAAAATTTTGCAATCACTGCCATTGAAGAATCAAAGAATTTGTCAGAAATCTCCTTTGATGAACTGGTGGGTTCTCTTCAAGCCCATGAGCAAAAGATGAAGTAGTATTATGACTTTGAAAGTTTGGATAAAGCTTTGCAAAGCAAGTTATCCTTAACTGAAGGCAGAATGAGCACTAGCTCAGGACAAAGCTCAAACAATCGTGGAGGATACCGTGGAGGATATAGAGGTGGCAACAGAGGAGGTCGCAGACAACATAGATAAGGTTATCAATCATATGGTAGAGGACAATCAAATGAAGATTTTCACAGAGCAAATCAAGGATGAGGAGCTCGAGGAAGAAGCTGAGGCAAAGGTGGATCTCAACAGAGATTTAAATCTCAGGTGCAGTACTATAATTATGATAAATATGGTCACTATAGCTATGAGTGTAGATCGTCTCCTAAACAAGAGGAAAGAAGTCATATAGCAGTTGTTGAAGATGAAAATGGGGAATCTCATATATTCTTGACATACAAAAGAGATCAAGGATCCAAGAGAAATATTTAGTACCTTGATAACTGTGTTAGTAATCATATGTGTGGTCGGAAGGAATTGTTTATTGATTTGAATGAATCTGTCAATGAATGTGTAACTTTTGGAGATGATTCACATGCTGATGTCAAAGGAAAAGGTAAAGTTATGATTACTCAGAAGAACGGAGAAAAGAAGTACATAACTAATGTCTATTATGTATCAGCTTTGAAAAGCAACATCATCAGTCTTGGCCAACTTATTGAATTGGGATATGAGGTGGTCATTAAGGATTGTTTACTAATCATAAAAAATAAAAATAGAAAAATTATCTCCAAGGTTGATATGACACGAAATCACCTCTTTACTATCGACATCGAATCTGGGAAAGTGAAGTGCATGAAGACATCTATAAAAAAATGACTCATGGCTTTGGCACTTGAGGTATGGGCAAGTTGAATTTTCTGTCCTGAAGTTGTTGGCAAAAGAAAATATGGTGAATGGACTGCCAAAAATAAATTCACCAAATCATCTATGTGAATAATGCATCAAAGAAAAATAACACAGACAAAGTTTTGAAGTTGGAAAGTCCAAAAGAGCTAGAAGACCACTCGAGATCGTGCACTCGGATTTAGCTGGTCCATTTGATATACTATCACTGGGAGAAAATAGGTATTATCTAACTTTTATTGATGATTTTAGTAGAAAATGTTGGGTATATATCTTTAAAGAAAAATCAGAAACTCTTAATAAATTCAAGGAGTTTAAAGCGATGGTGGAAAAACAAAGTGGATATTATGTGAAGATACTCAGATCAGATAGAGGAGGTGAATACATTGCTAACTTATTTGAAGATTTTGTTAAAGAGCATAGGATTATTCATCAGTTGACGGTCAGATACATACCTCAACAAAATGGAATTGCAGAAAAAAAAATCACACCATTCTTAACATGTCAAGGAGTATGGTGAAAGGTAAGAATTTACCAAGGAATTTCTAGGCTGAAGCTATTCGATGTGCAGTTTACTTGCTAAATTTTTGTCCAACAAAGAGTGTCCGGTATATGACACCAAATGAAGCCTAGAGTGGTCAAAAGCCTGTTGTTATACATCTCAAGATCTTTGGATGTATTGCATATGCCCATGTTGCTGAACAGCTGAGAAAGAAGCTTGATAATAGAGGAAAAAAATGCATCTTCATCAGCTATGATGAAAGAAGCAAAGCTTATAGGTTATATAATTCGCTCACCAAGAAGGTTATCATCTCAAGAGATGTTGAATTTGATAAAATTGATTATTGGAGATGAAGCGAAGAAGAAAAGAAAGTTGAAAGATTATTCTTCCGTGATGAGAAAGATGATGATTTTGACATTCAAAATGAAAAAGGTGATGGACAAAGTCCTCCAGAGAGTCCAGATGCAACAACTCCTTCAACATCTGCATTACCAAGTAGGAGCAGCTCAAGTGATGCTCCAAAGAAAACATGCAATCTTCATGTGATTTATGAAGATACTGAACCTATTGAGACAACTCTTGATTACTCCTTATTCTATTTGATGGCAGAGTGTGATCCAGTCACATACGAAGAAGCAAATAAAAATATGAAATGGAAGAAGGCGATGGATGTAGAGATTGGAGCAATCAGGAGGAATGACACTTGGGAGCTAACAACTTTGCCAAAAGGGCATAGTCCTATTGGAGTCAAATGGATCTATAAGACAAAGACTAACAAAGAAGGAAAGGTGGAGAAATATAAAGCAAGACTAGTGGCCAAATACAAACAAAAACATGAAATTAATTATGATGAAGTATTTGCTCCAGTCGCAAGGATTGATACTGTAAGCCTTTTCACAGCACTTGCAGCACAAAATCAGTGGAAGATTTACTAGATGGATGTAAAGTCAGCATTTCTGAATGGCTATCTAGAAGAAGAAGTTTATATCGAGCAACCACCTAAATATATGAAGAAAGGACATGAAGACAAAGTCTATCATCTGAAGAAAGCTTTGTATGGATTGAAACAAGCTTGTATGAATTGAAATAAGCTCCGCGAGCATGAAATACCAGGATTAATGAGTATCTTAAGAAGAATGAGTTCATGAAAAGTCCATACGAACATGCCTTATACACGAAGAAAAATAAAGTCAGTGACATCATGATCATGTGCCTATATGTGGATGATATGATTTTCGCAGGAAATAATGCAGGTATATTCAACGACTTTAAGAAAACTATAACTAAAGAGTTTAAAATGATAGACATAGGTGAAATGTCATACTTTCTTGGAGTTGAAGTAAAACAAATGAAGGATGGCATATTTGTGTCTCAAAAGAAATATGCGGAGGAAATTCTGAAAAAGTTTAGAATTCAAGATTGCAAGTCTATAGTCACACCAGCAGAACCAGACATAAAGTTAAGTGTTAACTCCACAACGAGCCAGCAGATCCAAATGTTGTTCAAAAGCATAATTAGAAGTTTGAGGTACTTGACTATCTCTCGATCAGATATCATGTATGCAGTTTGATTGATCAGTAGATTCATGGAAAAACCAAAGCAAGATCATTGGAGTGCTGCCAAAAGAATTTTGAGATACATCAAAGGTACCGTAGATCATGGTCTTTTCTATATACACTTGAAAAAATCAAGATTGGTTGATTACTCAGATAGTAATTATGGGGGAGACTTGGATGATCAAAAAAGTGCATCCGGTTATCTATTTCATCTTGATTTGGCAGTATTTTCATAGTCATCAAAGAAACAGCAAATTATTGCTCTTTTAACATGTGAGGCAGAATACATAGTAGTTGCAGCATGTACCTGTCAAGCAATTTGGTTGAAGAATATTATGAAGGAATTGTCTTTTACACATCAGGATCCCATCACAATTTATGTTGATAACAAGTCTACCATATCACTGTCAAAGAACCCAGTGTCACATAGCCGTAGCAAGCATATTGATACAAAATATCATTTTATCCGAGAGCAAGTGAAGAAAAAGACATTTAAGTTAGTCTATTGCCGCACTGAAGATCAGCTAGCAGACATCTTTACGAAGCCTTTGAAAGCAAATGTGGTTCACATGCTCAAAGAAAAGCTTGGGATGACAAATTTGAGTTTGAGGGGGAGTGTTGGAATTCAAACTCAAATTGGAAACAAAGTATTTGAAAAGTCAACTATGGTGTTCTTAAAAGAATTCTAATTTAATTTGAATACGCATGCTTAAAGGAATTACAATTCAATTTGAAGACAAGTACTTAAAGGCGTCCTAATTCAATTTGAATTTGGAAACCTTCTTTAGGTTTTTTTATATATATGTGTGTGTGTGTATGTATTGCACCTATGACAAAAAAGTGTGAGTGAAAACGAAAAAAGAGATATATGTGAGAAGAGAAGGTGTGAAGAAAGAAAAAAGCATAGTCCCAACTAAAAGAAGTGTCACAGCACTTGGAGAAAATATTTGAGAGTTTTTTGTTTGAGAGTTTGTACTTTCTGTGTTGTAATATTTTGCTCTTTATATAATTAAATTTATTCTTTTTGGTCCACTACGATTCCAACAGCAGTGATGTGATTGAAATGGCAAGTTATTCACTGCAAAATAATCTGGAGACCAGATGCGATTGTTTTCACTTCTCCAGAGGTGTATGGAACACCTAGTTATTGGATGCAACACTTGTTTAAAGAGTCAAATGGTGCAACTATTCTTACTACAACACTCAAAATGGCATCTGCCATCACATGGTGAAATGAGACAGATGACAACGACTACTTAAGAATAAAGGGGATAAGTTTATCATTAGTACCTCTCAAGGCTTGCATACATCTCTGTTAACAAACTAGATGAACCAACCAAACTAAAATTTCTCTGTTTATAGGTTATATTGCTCGGAATCCTAATGAGGATTTGTCTTTTATGTTTGTTAATGGTGTGCAGTCCGAGTTCACACTTGCTACAATTCATTTTGCAGTTGTGAACTTTGGGGGCAGCTGCTCTTAATATCTCTATCAGTGGATTTGGAGAAGTCATTGCAGTCCAGTGGGGCAACAAAAACCATATTAACATAGAGCAATGTGATGGATGAGAATTCTTTCACAGATCCTGAAATGGTACAGATGACTTTTTTATCTGATAATTCCGTTTGATATGGAGACTCTTTCCTTGAAATTTCCTTCTGTTATTTTAAGCTGATATCACCAGTTAAGATGATGCTCGAAAAAGTTGGCGAAAACATGGATGTTAGACTCTTACCATATTCTATCACTTCATTTGATTTGCTATGAAAATCCATCAATATTAGGACTGTAACAACTGCTTCTGACCTTGAATCTTCATTCTAAAACTATGTTATCACTGAAAATGCCTATGAATGCATAATATCACTTTCATTTAGTTTTCATGTTTTTCATTTTAGGTGTTTTTGCTATTGCACTTTTAAGGCGTTTGTTATGGAACTTGTTTGAATCAGTCGCTATCCTCAGTCCTTTACTGTTCTACATATTTAGAGCCTATTTTGCTTGAACTCAACAAAAATGTTGTCGTACCCGATACTTGTAAAGTGCACTACTTTTTGAGGGTCCAACATGCACTTGTTGACATTTTTGATCAAAATCAGTGACATTTAAGGGAAATGTTTCCACTTTGATAATCTCTAATGCAAACCCCAAATCTTGGCCTCCAGAAGAAGTCAAGAAAGCAAAACAACTATCTAGCTCTCTCAAAGTATTCTTTCCATGGAAATATTTCAGAATCAACGCTAAAAAGAATACACATTCTTGTTCTTCTTCAACAAGTTTCTTCCTTGGTAATCTGATATTCTTTGCTGGAATCAAATTGCAAACTAACTCATGACAACAGGCTAACTCATTAGTATTCTGGTAAAGTTGCGAGGAAACAACTAAACTTAAGAGAGCAAAAGAACATAATAAACCAGTTCCCCTTCCACTTCATTTCAGGACCTGAAGAAAGTAGTAATTGCAAACTCCCAACCCAACACAAAACAAATGCAAACAAAAGAAATCATTCAATACAGATGCTAACATGGGTGAGCAAAAGGGGAAGAAATTGAGGATGAATGAAGAGAGAGACGAGTAGTGATGTTGATTCTTGAAGCAGGACAGAACCGATTCTTCTCCTCTACCACTTCGACTTTGTTGCCCAAGAGTGGCTTCATTTTGCAACAAACTAGCTGTTTGGATTTTGCTTCCTTTCCATAATATAGGAACAAAGGATGGGTCCGGAAACTATAATACCTGTTGCTGTATTTGCAGCACCAAAAAACAGTATTGCAAAATCTAACAAGAAAATATTATTCCAAGATAATAGTATTCCATGATTCGATTTGGACATAGATTTCTTATTTTATCTGGATATAATATTTTGCAATACTATTATTTGGTGCGCAGACACAACAACCATTATGGGATGAAGAATCGCTTTAACAATGGGCCAAAATTAACTTGACTGCGAGAGATGTGAAGAATGCACTGGAAAACATTAAAACAAAAACGCTGAAAACGTTCAAAAAAGAGGTGATAGCAACAATATGGGGATTCATGGTAAGTAAAGTATTGAAAATAATTTAAAAGTGTACAGACAGATACAATGAAGAGAATAACATGAGATATTGTAGGAAGAATATGATTATACAAAATAGGTATAAATAGAGGTGAATCTTTTGAGATTTATTGCCCAAAGAAAAAAATATATATTATATTTAATTAGTTTTTTCAACTAAGAAAAAGAAAAAGAAAATCACTATTACATTTTGATTAAAAATGAATTGAGATATTATTGTTTAGTACCAAATCCGATAAGATTTAATATTTGAATCTTTTCACACGTTAGCTTTATTTAGATTTAGATCAACAAATTTAAATTAGTAGATAAAGAAAAATACTTTATTTAGATTAAAAAAATTTAAATTACTAGATAAAGAAATACTTTATTTTGATTAAAAATATTTTAATTACTAGATAAAGAAATACTTTATTTTGATTAAAAATATTTTAATTACTAGATAAAGAAAAACAAATTGTAACAAACTC
>JAOTQJ010000011.1:11576004-11605534 GCA_025642045.1 Solanum sejunctum | reverse complement strand
AAATCTAGATTCTTCCTTGGCACATAAAGGCACTTACCAACTCCGACACAACTATTAACTGTGTCTCCACTCTTTCAAATGTCCATATGCTCTATACATAGTCATCTTCAAATCTGCATACATACTTGGGTACCAAGATACATGGGTTCTTGTTGCTAAATAAAGTTCACGAGTTGTTTCATCTCATACGCATTTCATTATTTGTGTAATGTACTATTTTCATTGTCGTATTGTCTTATATGATTACTTATATGTCACATGCTACATCTACAATCTTATAGCTCTAATATTATGGCCACCAAAAGAATCATCTCAAAAGTAATTAAAAGATAAAGTATATTGCTTATTGATGGATGGTAACCTGAGGGGTGGAAGAATCACCTAGCCAGGGTTGATCCTATCATGGGGGGTAACCCAATGGGTGAAAGGAAAAGCCTATCCAGGGACGATGTCGATATAGATTTACCACTGATCAGCTGGTCATTTGTATTACATATTGTGCACAGATTATACAGTAAAGGTAAAGTAATAAAAAGAACATAAAGTATAGGATCACGCAGTATAACTACAGGTGGTCTCTTATCCTACATAGTATTTCCTGCCTTATATATTCATTACATTATCTCGTACTAACGTCCCTTACGAGGAACCTGTGTTTCATGCTGCAGGTACAGGTGCTAGTAGATCTCCACAGTAAGAGTACAGGGTATCCAACTACTGTGACCAAGTTCCAGGTTGCTTTAGATCTTTATGTGTCTAGAGCTTTTATTTTTTTATTGTATAGTTAGTTAAGGCGAGGCTTGTCCCAATCCTTATCAGATACTTTTCCTAATCTAGAAGCTTTGTAGACTATGTAAATTAAAGTGTGGTCATGACTCATACTTTAGACAACATGGCCCCAACGGCCTAGCCATATGCATTTCCTTTTGCCTTGTTATTACTGCTTACTTTCTTAAAGGCATGTTAAATGAAGAAATCCCGTGTAACATATATAGAAAGTGCATGGATACAGGTTGGTTCTCCCAGTCCTTATCGGCAATGGGTGCCAGTCCGCCTTAACAGGACTTTGGGCATAACAAAAGTGATATCAAAGCGGGTCATCCTAGAGGTTCAATAAAGTCGTGTCTATGTTGAGCGATGTGTTGTGCACCACATTTATAAGCAGGAGGCTACATGGCATTTAGGAGTTGTTATTTTTTTTAATTCTTTAGATAGTGCCATAGAGCTAAGCATTATAGGTCGATTGTGTCTAACTCCTAAATTATTTTGTACAGCATGTATGCCAGAAACCAGGAAAAATAAAGGTAAAGGGAAGGAAGTAGAAGTGGTGATTGGTATACCCAGTTAGGTGAGACAACAAAATGAGGCTCCAAATGAGTCTCTGTCACAGACCTCTCCAACTCCTCTAACTCCTGATGAACTAAGAAGTAGTGAAATTCCCCTAGAACCACCTATCAATACTACTGTGCAAGATCTGAGAAATGCAGTCCAACTATTGACTTGTACAGTTGCTAGCCAAGGTCAAGGAAATGAAGGTCCAGTTATAGGTGCAGGTGGTGCGAATAGGGCAGCTAGCATGAGTATACATGACTTTCTTAATTTGGACCCTCCATCATTCACTGGGTCAGATCCTAATGAAGATTCACAAGACTTTATTGATCATATTCAATGCACTTTAGATGTTATGCATGTGAGTGGTATAGAAGTTGTCGAGTTAGCGACATATAGGTTGAAGAATGTGGCTATATTGTAGTATGAAGCTTGGAAGCAATCTAAGGGCATAGATATACCTCCAACTACCTAGAAAGAGTTCAAAAACGCATTTCTTGACCATTACTTGCCATTAGAGATCCGAGAGGCCTGTGCAGATCAGTTCCTGAACCTCCACTAAGGAAATATGAGCGTGAGGGAGTATAGCCTTCAATTTAATTTCCAAGCCAGGTATTCTCCTAATGTAGTTGCTACTATGGTAGATAGAATTCATCGGTATGTGGATAGATTGGATATATATCTAGTCAGAGACTGTACCATTGCTTCATTGAATAAAGACATGGATATAGCAAGGATGCAAGCTTTTGCACAGAAATTGGAGGATTAAAGTCAAAGAAGAAGGACACAAGAGTTGGAAAGGGGGTAGGCCAAAAGGCCCAAATCTATAGGGCAGTTCACACTGTCCCAAGGTGAACTTAGGCCTCAGTTTTCTAATAGACTACATAGGACCTCATCCTCCTACTCTGCAACCAGTGCTTTACCATAACTTCAAGGGTCTAGAAGTAATCAGTTTGGTCAATGAGGTGAGGGATAAGGTGCACAGACAATAGGATATTCAACAGGCTAGCAAATGACTCCTAGGTACCCTTGTAAACAGTGTGGAAGGGGCCATTCAGTTATATGTCATGTTAGGATAGACACTTGTTATTGGTGTGGTACGCTAGGACATATGATGAGAGATTGCCCAAGGAGACATATGGGGGATATAATACAACCTACTAGATCAGCTATTGCATCATCATCATCAGTTCCTCCCTAAGGTAGGGGTCAGCAAGCACCTATAGGTCGTGGTAAAGGTGTTAGAGGGGCAACTAGCGGAGTCCAGAATCGCACTTATGCTCTGGAGAGTCGGCAAAATTTAGAAGCTTCACCCAATGTGGTCACACGTGCATTGTCCATCTTTTCATATAATGTATATGCATTAGTTGACCCTAGTTCCACTATCATACATCACTCCATCAGTTGTTAGGAAGCTTAAGAGAACACCCAAATTATTGAACAAACCATTTGAAGTGTGTACACTAACTGGTGAGTCTATTATGGGTAGAAGGGTTTATTATGACTGTGTAGTAACTATTTCTGACCGTGACACATTGGCTGATCTTACTGAGCTAGAAATGGTAACATTCGATATTATAATGTGTATAGATTAGTTAGCTTCTTGCTATGCCACCGTAGATTGCCAAAGTGAGAGAGTGTACTTCTATTTTCCAAATGAGACAGTTCTTGAACGGGAAGGCAATATTGGGGCACCAAATGGTAATTTTATCTCTTATTTTAGGGCCAAAAAGATGATATCTAAAGGGTATATATGTCATTTAGTTAGAGTAAGGGATATGGAGGCAGAATCACCAACTCTTCAATCAGTTCCAGTAGTGAACGAATTTGTTGATGTGTTCCCTGAAGAACTTCTAGGCTTACCTCCGGAACGCAAAGTAGATTTTGGTATTGAATTACTTCTAAGCACTCAACCTATTTCTATCCCTCCATATATAATGGCCCCGGTAGAATTACATGAATTAAAAGATCAATTAAAAGACTTATTAGAGAAGGGTTTTATAAAACCTAGTGTGTCCCTTTGAGGTGCACTAGTGTTATTTGTACGTAAAAAGGATGGCACCATGAGAATGTGTATTGATTATCGACAATTGAATAGGGTGATAATTAAGAACAAATATCCCCTCCCTAGGATTGATGACTTATTTAATCAGTTACAAGGTGCCAAATACTTTTCAAAAATCAATTTGAGATCAGGTTATCACCAAGTGAGGGTGAAGGAGAAAGATATACCTAAAACTATTTTCAGAACACGCTATAGTCACTTTGAATTTCTTGTTATGTCATTTGGCTTACAAATGCACCAGCAGTTTTTATGGATCTGATGAATAGGGTATTCAAGAGATTCTTGGATGAGTTCTATTCGTGATAGTATTTATAGATGACATTTTGGTATATTCAAGATCAGAATAGGACCATGCAAATCACTGATGACAGGTGTTACAAGTTCTTCGTGATCAACAGTTGTATGCTAGGTTTTCTAAATGTGACTTTTGGCTAAAATCAGTGGCATTTTTGGGTCATATTGTGTCCGATGAGGTAATAACGATTGATCCACAAAAGATAGAGGCTGTGAAAGATTGGCCAAGTCCAACAACACCCACAGAAGTTCGAAGCTTCCTAGGTTTGGCAAGTTATTACAGCAGGTTTGTTGAAGGTTTTTCTTCTATTTCTGCACATCTAACAAAGTTGATACATAAGGCAACCAAGTTCCAATGGAATAATGCATGTGAAAGGAGCTTCCAAGAGTTGAAAATAAACTAACTTCTGCACCTATACTAATACTTCCAGAAGGCACCGAGGGGTATGCAGTGTATTATGACACTTCGGGAGTTGGCTTAGGGTGTGTACTTACATAGCATGCTAGAGTAATTGCTTATGCCTCTTGACAACTATGACCACATGAAAAAACTACCCAACACATTATCTTGAGCTAGCAGCAGTTGTGTTTGCTCTAAAAATATGGTGCCACTATTTGTATAGGCTTTACATTGACAAATATACTGATCATAAGAGCCTGTAATACATCTTTAAGCAGATAGAACTAAACTTAAGATAGAGGAGATAACAAGAGCTGGTAAAGAATTATGACATTGATATACTTTACCACCCAGGGAAGGCAAATATGGTAGATGATGCGAGCATAAGGCAATCATAAATAGTTGTGATCAGGTCGTGGTAACTCAAGGGGTGGCTAAGGATCTGTGATAACTAGCTAGTTTAGGAGTTCTCCTTCTTGAAACCCTAAAAGAAGGGTTTGTTGTACATAATCCAGCAACATCTTCATTAATAATGAAGGTGAAAGAAAAACAGTTCAAGGATTTTGTTTTACGACAACTTAAAGACAAGGTGAGTCAGGGTACAATAAAGGGCTTTGATCTTACATAAAATGGAGTACTTCATTGCCAAAATAGATTATGTGTGCCTGATATTAACGAACTAAGGAAGGGGATAATGGAAGAATCCCATCCATCCAGGATCAACTAAGATGTATCATGACCTGAAGGGAATGTTTTTGTAGGGAGGCATGAAAAGGACCTTGTAGATTTGTGGCTCAATGTCCAAAATAAGTGAAAGTATAACACCAAAAGTCAGGAGGTTATATACAATGTATAGAGCTTCCAACATGGAAGTGGGATATAATCAATATGAATTTTGTTACCGGGTTGCCTCGCTCATTTCAGAAGTTTAACTCCATATGGGTAATAGTTGACAGACTCACAAAGTCAGCACACTTCTTGCCAGTCAAAAGTGATTATAAAGTTGGAGAGTATGCCAAGCTATACCTCAAACAGATAGTCAGGATATATGGAGTTCCAATCTCCATTATATCTGATCGAGGAGCTCAGTTTACTACAAAGTTTTGGAAGTCCTTCCAAAGGAGTTTAGGGACACAAGTAAAATTGAGAACAACTTTACACCCTCAAACAGATGGTTAAGCAGAACGCACCATTCAAACACTTGAAGATATGTTGTGATCTTGTGCATTAGACTTTAAAGGTAGTTGGGTGGACCATTTGCCACTTATTGAATTTGTCTATAATAATAGCTACCACTCAAGCATCAAGATGGCACCTTATGAAGCTTTGTATGGAAGGAAATGTAGGTCACCATTTAGATGGTTTAAAGTGGGTGAAATCACCTTTGTTGGCCCAGATCTAGTACAACAAGCCATGTAAAATGTTAGGGTAATACAGTAGCGGCTAGAAATAGCCCAAAGTCATCACAAATCATAAGTGGATGCTAGGAGGAGAGGATTGGAATTCTCAGTAGGGGATTAGGTATTTTTAAAGGTGTCTCCAATGAAAGGGGTTATAAAGTTTGTTCGGAAAGGTAAACTGAGTCCACATTACACAGGGCCATATAGAATTATTAAGAAGTTTGGGCAGGTTGCATATAAACTAGAGCTACCCCAAGAGCTTTCAATGGTTCATCCAGTTTTTCATATCTCAATGCTTCAAAAATGCATAGGTGACCCATCCTATACTACTCCTATTGAAGATGTGCAGGTTATAGAAGATCTCACATATAAGAGGTTCCTATTGCTATTCTAGATTGTCAAGTTAAGAGCTAAGAAATAAAGAAATAGCTTCAATAAAAGTACTTTGGATAAACCAGCAAGTAGAAGAGATAACATGGGAGGCCGAGGAAGTGATGAAATCAAAATAACCTTACTTATTTGAAGCTAAAAAGGAAGTTCAACATGCAGAATTAGGACTCTAATAGGTAAATGTGATTGAATACTTAGTGTGTTGTCAAAAGTTTGCATAAGTAAAGGTTTAAACTTGGTTAAGATATCCAATTGTGCTAATATTCAAGGATGAATGTTCCTAAGAAGGAAGGATATAACGCACCACATCTTACAATACTAGTACTATTGCAATGAAATGTGATATGGCTTTTCAAATTAGCGCCAATTTTTAAAAGTGCTTGAATATCAAATATGAGGGCGATATGTATGTCTAACGCTGAAGAGAGGCGAGTGTAAATAAGTTTTAGGTCAAATTGAACAGATCACAACCTTAAATGAGGTGAAAAAAGTAAGGTGCTTATAGTACTTAGGCTAGTAGGTGAGTCACGTACAAGCTTAGATTAAATATGCTAGCTAAACTGAGATGAGGGCCGATGCCAAATCTGTCCAAGTCCGATAATAAATAAAGTTCGTATTGAGAGTGTAACTTTATCCCATGTTATAGCACTATAAATGGAAAATATTTTTAGGCCAAGAATAGTAGAGAAAGCTCTCAAGTACAACACAACTCACTTGGTGAATTGGGCCAAAACTAAGTAAGGAGAAAAGGGAAAAGTCGCTAGCCAAGGCCCAATCAATTTGAACCCAATAAGGCCCAAGTGAAAGGGTCAAGAAGCTGAATCACCAACTTAATAAAGTAAGGCTAAAAATTCGTTAGTAGGTAGGCCAAAATCCCTCTTTAAAAAGGATTTAAAATAGCTCCCTTAAGCCATTTTAATTTGGACAAAAAATCTGTTTTTCTTGGTTATTCTTTGCTCTCTTTCAACGTGTGAAAAATAGCCCTCACAACCTTACAAGGGTTCCTAAAGCAAGCCCAAAACTTGAAGTTAAAGGTAAGTAATGATACTTGTGTACATAGTATGGTTTGTTTATGAAAGACAAGAAGTATATACTAGTTATGCTTGTGCTGAAAATTTGGACAACATGTGTCCTAAGGATTATTGTGCACTTTTCTTGTTACTTGAGTGGCTTTTTTATTCTTGGTTTGCTAAATATGAAGTTAGACTTATGTTCTAAATAAGGTTTATTTTGTTAGTGATGTAACTATGTTGTTGCACCTTATTTACAGCCCGCAAGAGTGAGTTCTTATATGATATTGTAGTTGTGTTCTTAGTACGAACTTATGGGCTGGTGGTTGGGAATTGTCGCTCCACGACCTACATCTATTTTGGAACTATTTTTAGACTATTTAAAGGTTGACTGTATGTGTAAGTATGTTATATGCAGTTTCGTTAAAGTTAAAATAGATTTGGGATTGTTAACATCAAAATGTAGCGAGACAACATAACTTTATGCCGCCTACTTGTATGTTTTGTATAATTGTTATGTGTTGTGCTTTGTGGGTTGTTGTAAGACTGTTATGGCACTAAAATAGGCTACACATGATATGTATATGATAATGTGTATTAAAATATGATTAGAGGTAGAAAGTTTGAAAGGATATGCTCGGGTTATAATTATACGCTTGCTACCCATGTGTTGCTTTTTTTATGAGATTAGGCTGCCAAGATGTATCTTTTGGCTACTAATGCTAGTTTTCTCACTTACTATATTGTAGATAAATATTTGGAGGAAGAGAAGTTTATCTCGAGGTAATAGCGAGGTCGTACAGCGAGGTATGTAAGGCTACTCGATTTTGTATTATTTGGCATGAAATCTAGATTCTTCCTTGGCACATAAAGGCACTTACCAACTTACCTTCAAATATTCATATGCACTTGGATACCAAAATACATGGGTTCTTGTAGCTAAATAAAGCTCACGAGTTATTTCATCTCATACGCATTTCATTATTTGTGTAACATACTCTTTTCATTCTAGTATTGTCTTATATGATTATTTACATGTCACAAGCTACATATATAGTCCTACAACTCCAATATTATGACCACCAAAAGAATCATCTCAAAAGTATATGTAAGATAAAGTATATTGCTTATTGATGGGTGGTAACCCGAGGGGTGGAAGAATCACCTAGCCAGGGTCAATCCTATCACGAGGGGGTAGCCCAAGGGGTGAAAGAAAAAGCCTATCCAGGGCCAATCTCGATATAGATTTACCACTGAACAGATGGTCATTTGTATTATATATTGTGCACAGATTATACAGTAAAGGTAAGTAATAAAAAGAACATAAAGTACAAGATCCCACAGTATAACTACAGGTGGTCTCTTACCCACACTAGTGCATATTTTCATTTGAGTTGTTACTTCATATACAGTATTTCCTGCCTTATATATTTAGTATATTATCTTGTACTGACATCCCTTATGGGGGACCTGCATCTCGTGCTGCAGGTACAGGTGCTAGTAGATCTCCCCAGTAGGAGTACAGGGTATTCAGCTACTGTTACCAAGCTCTAGGTTGCTTTGGAGCTTTGTGTGTGCCTAGAGCTTAAATTTTACTATTTTATAGTTAGTCGAGGTAGGGCCTATCCCGACCCTTATCAGATACTTTTCCTTATCTAGAGGCTTTGTAGACTATGTCATTCAAAGTATGGTCATGTCTCATACTTTAGACAATGTGGCCCCAATGGCCTAGCCATATGTATTTCCTTTTGGCTTGTTATTAATGCTTACTTTCTTAAAGGTATGTTAAATAATGAAATCCCTTGTAATATGTATAGAAAGTCCATGGATACAGGTTAGTTTTCCCGAACCTTATCGGCAACAAGTGCAGTTTGCCTTAACAGAACTTTGGGCGTAATACAAATATTCCCAAGGGGAGATAATGTAAGACACTACTTATGGGAGTAGGAGAGATGCAAAAGATTATCTTGGAAAAATTAGACTATTGATATTAATGAAGGGGTTTACGACTCGGAAATCATAGTATGGTCTGTAAAGTAGGTCTCATAGAATCTGGCAAACTTGGTGAAATTTTGATCTTTTTAAAGTTCGAATTATGACTCATCATATGACTTGTAAATCACTTTATGAGTCATAGATACTACACTAAGGGTTTCATGACAAATTCTAGTAACTCAAATTTCAAGACCCTTAGTTTATGAAAGGTCGTCTACGGCCCGTAGATGGGGTCTCATGGACTCGTCCAGCTAGGATTTTAATAGAGGAAAATTTGAACTTTCCTCTTTGTCCTATGTCCAAACTATGTCATTTTAACCTTATCTATGTCCCTTATCAATTTAGATAACCCACATTCTTCCTCATTAGAAAAACCTTAAGTCTCTAAACCCTCTCAAACACTCTCAAGTTCCTACAAGGCTTCAAGCAAGAAGGTGCATGCTAGGGTTCCAAATTCCTCATCATCTCCCAAGGTTTTTATATGTCCTACATCAAGGTATATGGGTTTGATTGTGGAACTTTCCTTTCCACAATAACAACCATTCCTCTTAGCAAACTACATAAATTTATGCATTATTTTATGGCTATTCATGACCTCCTGCTTATGATAATATTATGATACATTATACACATGTCCTCTATATGGGTTCTTCAAGAAATGATGATTTATTCTAAAATATAGTTGGGGTTTTCATGATACTCAAACAAGGGTTTTACTATTATAGTGGTGGGTTAATTTGGAAAACCTTAAATGAGTTGATTTCACTCCTATCTTGTCTTATACTTTTAGATTGCATAGTTTCAAGTGCGTGTGCATGTACCCACCACATTTGACTAAGGTTACATGATTATAATCCTATGTTAATAAATGATTATTACATGTATTTTAAGACTAGCATCTTATGATAAATTATGGGCTCCCAAGCATGTAAAACTCATGAAAAGTTTCTATGATTTGCAAGTAAAATATTGAGCCTTATCCTATATAATCTCCACCCTCTTATGAGTAAATATTGTCTACATGAAGGCATTAAGCATGACACTATTTTACCCTAATGTACCAACTCTCACTAGAAAGGGTCAAGATATTACAATCTCTACCCTCTTGTGAGTAAATAATATCTACATGCAGGGGTCAAGCATTATACTATTTTATCCTCATGTAACAACTCTTACTAGAAGGGGTCAAGCATATTATAATATCTACCTTCATATGTAATGTGATGCCACCTAGAAGAGGTCAAGTCTATATATTGTTTTTACCCTCTAGTACAAGGTATACGCCATGTATAGGGATTAAGTATTTGAATGAGCTACTCATGCCATGTTATCATTTTTTTACTAGTCATCCATGTTATGATTAAATTTATAATTACTTCAAGTATTATGTGGGACTAGACTTAGCACCGAATGAGGTTTAAGATGGGGGCTCGATCCAATGGGTCCTTGTATCAAAGTCTTTCTCTCTTAACTATGTGTCATCATAGGATTATATAATTTTACCTAAATGGGATTTTACTATTGGATCCAACTAGGTAAAGTTAACCACTATGTAGGGTCAACCTTGCTCTACCTTGGTCTACCTTGGCAAGTAGATCACTTTTTTATTCGGTGTGGAGTAAACATCGAGATTCTAAGTAGTAGCTCGCTAGGTATTATATGTCGGTTAGAGTCTCTTCCCATATAAGTAAGATACTTTATTCAAGTTTGATTATCTTCATGCAAGATTTAATTTAGGCTTTGATTATACATATCATATTGAGCTTATGTCTATTGATTATGATTATGCATCTTGATCATTATTCATCTTTTTTGTTGCATTGCACCTTGCATACTTAGTACATTCCAAGTACTAACGTAGACTTTTGCCTACATGATCTCACCATGTAGAAATCAAAGCTCCTATTTATCTTCCTCCTCCTCCATGTGGTTGGCTAGATCGTTGAAGATTGCTATTGGTAAATCCTCCACTTCGGGGATAACATCCACTTTATTTTTATGCTTTGTTTAAAGCTTATCTATTTAGACTCTCTTTTATCTTGGCGGCTGATCCCAGAAGATGTCTTGGCCCCCCATTCCGCTCATAATAAAGGTGTTGTTGGACATGGATCTTATATATTGAGCTTGACTCTTATTATTTTTTTGTATGGTGAAAACTTCCCTTAGACCCATTTCCCTTAGATACTATGTGTATGTGCTTCTTTCTCTTTCATGTTTTCACTAAACCAGGGATATTCCATGTATGATTAAGAGGCTTGTTTGGGTTCTCCTTTCGGGTTCCCATTCGCCCTAGGCTTGGGTCGTGATACAAGCAATATAGTGGAATTCAAATAGCATATAAGATCTTGTGGTGTGGCTACTATTGGATAAACATCCACCAAGATGCTCATGAATATGACAAAGGCTATGAAAGATGCTGGAGAGAAGGTGGTGTTTCCCGCAAGCACGAACTCTCTCTAAACCTCATTATGGTGATTGAATTATTCAATGTGGTAGATAGATTTCATCGGCCTGTTAGCTACGTGGGAACAAGTATATCCTCGTGGTTGTGGACTATATATCAAAATAGGTGGAGGCAGTGGCGCTTTCCAACAATGAAAGCAAAAGTGACACGCATTCTTGAAAAGGAACATCTTCTCAAGGTTTTGATTTATAAAGAAATCTATTTTGTGATTTTAGTGATTTTCGCATTTGAACTTGCATGTATGTGATTTAGTTTAGTAGTAGATTCCTTTTTAGTAGTGAATTGTCATGATATTGTATTACATTTTCTATAATGGTAGAACAGTACTTGTAATAATGCTTAATTCACTGCTCTGATTAGTTTTTCATGTTGTCTTGTTGGTTGTGCTTAGTAGCAATTTACTTTATTACTGTTGTTAGCTGACATGAGGTTACTGTGAAGTGTATTATATGTGATAGTTGTAATCCTAGAGGGTGTGTGCTAGTTGGTGTGGCCTTTTAGTTGGGTGGTAGCCCTAGTAGACTTAGAATTTTCCTTTGTTTCATGTTGATTTCCTTTAGGTTTAGAGATGTCATGACCCAAGCCTAGGGCCTAGGTGCTACAAGACAAATGGGGAACATGAAGGAACCCCAAACAAGCCTCTTAGTATAAAAAATCACATCCTTAATTGTGGAAACATAAGGCAAGCATCACAAAATTCAATACTAAGGGAATTAGAGCTTTAGAACACAAGCTATGGGGATAAGAAGGGAATAGGGATTTCCACCATCAAATCACAAGTAAATACTAAGAAAAGGGTAAGTAGGACTCAAGTTAGGGAGAAATAGGGACTTAGGAAAGCCATCACATGCCATTAACATTCAACAATATATACAAGGGATAGGGACTAAAGGAAGTCTTCATAAATACATAGACATCTTAAAAGACAAGCATTTTACAATATCCAACAACACCTCTAACATATGTGGAATGGGGGCCAAGACATCTCCCAGGCTCACCCTCAAAGGTAAATATCCAAAAGCAAACAAGTATAAACATAAGCATGAAAGAAAGTGGTGGTTGTCCCCAGAATAGAGGAGTCACCAACAGCAATCTTCAAACTAATGTACTAGCCAAAAGGAGGTGGATGAATAAGAACTCTGATCCCTACATGGTTAGATCATATAGGCAAAAAGTATATGTTAGTAGTTATAATATACTATCTATATGGGGTCCAATAAAACAAAAGATCAAAATTCATAATAACAAGATTCATAATCATATACAATGGATATAAGCTCAACAGGACATGAATGATCAATGCCGTAGTCAAAACATACATGAAGATAACAAGTCAAATAGCATATCGTACATATATGGGAAGGGACAATAACCAACAAAAAAGACCATATGAACTACTAAATGAAATCCCCATATTCACTCCATATCGATCAAGGAGTGGTCTATATTGCCAAGGTAAACCAAACACTCACCTTACGGGAACTTTTCCATTTCAAAAGTGCTTCACAAACACCTTATGGGATTACCATCCTTTTCGATTAATATATGATAAGGGCCTTATGCGAACACCATACTTTTGATCAATTAGCTTGTACCTTACGGTAACCTCATCATTTTTTGTAAATTATAAAATTCCCCTTGATTAGAAAAAGAATGGATTGGTCTTTTTTTTGTTCAATCAATGGATAGTAGGGAAACAAAAGTAGTAAAATTATTCCTCATCCAAATGTATCCAAATTTTGATGCCAATATTCGATTTATAGTTTTAACTATATAAGATCAATAATCAATTTTAGCTCAAATCGTTTATAGGGTAATCCAGCTTTCTCTGATCTATTCGACAAGTGCAACTTCATTTTCTTCAATATGCCTTGCAATTTGTATTTAAATAGATGAACTTCCCTTAGGACCTATTTTATTAATAGTGTACAGTGGTTAGGCCTATTAACCAAGATTCTAGATTGTTCCATTTTCTCATGTTAGCAATGTACAGTGGTCAAATTGGATCACTTTTGTCTTGGGACCTATTACGTTTTTTAATCATGTGGGAGTTAGAATTAATTCCTATTTATCTACTTCAAGCCATGTGGGTAAGAAAGAAAGATTTGTACTCAGCTATAAAAATTTTTTTATACACGTTAGGGGGTTCTAACAAAAACTATACAGATCTATTAACTAATCACAAAGTTATGGTGGCAACGTATTTAAGGGATAATGGCTACCTACCAAGGTCCTCTCAGTGCTAGGTCAACAATCCCAAAGAATACTTAAATCATAATCATAGTCATAATATGCAAAGTCTAATAATACCATAATATCATCTTAGAGTACCTCATCAAAATAAAGTTTCATGGCACCAAATAAAGGGCTTCATATTATTCAAAACTTTCATAATATTCTCATGAACTCAAGCATGCTTATTGGTCCTTCAACATTGACAACATTCATAACGTGCATATGTTGCAACAAGACTTTCATCAACATCAGAAGCTTGTCACATAACTTTAGTGAAAACATGGTGGGTATATGCATAGTAGCTTAAAATCATGTAATTCAATATTATAGAACATGAGGGGAGTAAAACCAACTCATTTAGGAACCATTCAAATCAACCCATCATCATTGTAGTAAAACCCCTAATTTAGTTATCATGAAATCAATTGAAAGATCCATAATCTTTCACAGCTTTTCAAGTTATCATAGCATGCATAGTGTAAGCATCGTGAACCATTCATAATATCAAACCCTAATACGTGTTTATGCATAATCAAACCAAACCTTCACAAAATCCAACTTAAATCATACTTGTACTAAATAATAGGAAATATGAATAAAGAATTAGTCGCTAAAATCAAAAAATTTAATAAAAATAGTTTTAGGACTCCATAGGTGGAAAATTCCATAGAAGGAATACCTACATACCTTAAACATTGAAATTAATTAAGGAAGCTTGAGAAGATTTGAAGGAATCACTTTAATTCTTAACTTTAATGGATGCCCGTGAGGAATTGATTGAGGGATTTTTGTGAGGATTTGGAAGGATTTTGGGAGTGTTATAGAGTGAATTAGGGCTAAAAATAGCTGAATGTTTGAGTAAACTCATCTATAGGGGTGTTGGGTTATGACCTAATTGCCTTAACTTGATTTGGAGAAAGTTCAAAAAACTTTACAAATACAGGGAGCAAAGGCACATCGTGCTATGGTTTTCACATAGTGCATTTTAGCTCGAAGTTCAATTGTTTCCTATTTTTGTCTAGGAATGAGGTTCAACCACTTTTGTACTATCAAAGAACAAGTCCACGATGCGGATTGGTTGCGCACCTTTCTAGTTAAGGCAAAATCAATCGAAAAGTTATTTTTCAATATGGTTAGAACCTAAAAATCAAAGGCAAACTTTCACTACATAATTTCACCTCCAGAAAAAGAATATGAAGTCGAATTTTCCAAATAATGAAAGAATTTATGATATTCAAGAAATACACCATAAGGACACTTCAAGTCGCATAAAAGGTGCTACAAAAGGTTTAGAATTGGTGGCTTTAAATGGTTACTTGTACTGGGTTGTGTAGCTTTAAGATGATGGATTTAGTTCCTATTAAATGCTTTCTTCATTGATATGGTCTTTTCTTTGACTGTGGAATCATGTGCTTTATCTATTCGGGTCCATATGTTCTTTTCTTCCAGTTGTTTAGTGAATTAGTTATGGTTATCTGAGAATTGGGGGTGTGGTTCCTTTGATGTCCATTATTGGTGTTATGGTTGGTTCTCTGTGTTGATGATAGTAGCCTTCAAAGCAAAGAATAGTGGGTTTGAGTCAAAATGGTTGTGCTTGTGGCTATTTTGGGCCACCAAATTGTAGGTTGATTCAAGGGTAGAGTTTCTAAAAAAATTCTCTAAAAGAGATGGTCAATATAAGTTATGGAGTTTTAAGCTTGTGGTTGTCTTATGAAATGTCTGTTTGGCATGCTTGATAGTTCCAGTGTTAGCAAATTTGAATGGGTGCTATGGGCCATTATTATTGGTCATTTTTTACTTGGTGGTTGTGTTGTTATGGGTAGAGTTTATGTTGTGGTGTCACCTATGTGCAGTTGTTTGTGTTCACTTGTCACATGCTGACTTAGTAGGTCTTAAACCTAAATACTTAGGGCTTAGTGTAACCTAGTCTTTAGTAATATAGGTATCTTCGAGAGAAGAGCGGTTGCTTAAGAAGTATTGTGTTGGCTGAAGTAAGTGATTTATGGGGATCAAGCATGTTTTTAGAATTTTCCCTAGTTAGGTTTCATATATTGATTTGTCGTTATTGTCGTATTATCAGTGATATTCACGCTCCAAAGTAAATCGGTTGCTATCAAATATAAACCTAACTAAAGGCTAGGGTCAAATCCACAGGGAATACAGGGTTTGACCAAATTGACTCACCAACGATCATTTCAAGTATCAATCAACTATATTCTCTAAAGAGGGGGATTTTGCAAATTGGAGTGAAATAACTACAAAAACTATACTAACAATAACGAAGAGACAATCAATTCGAGGATTAACTCAAGAATTGTGTTCTCCATGATTCACTAACTCTAATACCCCGGATAACATAACTTCAATTAGGATATCGCATGCAGGATGGTAACTTACGTTCTTCCAGTCCTTTGGTAAAGGTGAAGGTCGAATTTTTTCATGGAGCTTAGTCGGCAACCATGGTGTGCTGCCTAACTATTACCTATTGTCCTAGTCAACCTCTTCTTGGTTGAGTTTGTTTAATTAGATGAGAACATATCAATTGAATTCTCTCAACCATTTTCTTTTCCTATTCATCACTACCTTGGTCAGGATCATGACATTACGTGGGGTTTGGTGTTGGCCACCACTAAACAACAAGTAATCCGAAGAAAAATGGATAATACATGCAAATATTAAACTAAAGAAATGAAAATAATCCGAGTTATCTCAAGCTAGCTACTTATGGTTCCCACAACCCCAAGTTGTGGGGGTTTAGCTACTCATAGCTTAGGCAAGAACACAAATAATGAATAAAATAGGCATAGTTAACAAATAATCCAAGGAAAATAAAAACCAATAGACCACCTTGATTTTGGATTCACAAGCTTGAATAATGGAGTTGAATTCCAAGTGATTCCAATCCCCAAATTGGATCTTCAAAGTGTAAACCTAGTTGTCTACTCTAAAACCCTAAGAGATTCTCTCTAAAAAAAGATATTTTATTCTCTACAATCTAATTCTTTTCTAAAAATCCTAACTTATACTATTTATACTTTTTACAAAAAGGACCTTAAAATAAATAAGAAAATTTGGTCAGTAGCAGTTATAGCTCGTAGGTATGACTCGTAAAGTGACCTACAAGTGGTAGTCAGCCTTTTGTAGTCAGCACTTGGCATTTTGGACTTGACTGCTACGATCCATGGTATGAGTTGTTGTTTACTCTATGACTCATACCCTGGGCTTGTATGGCTGAACTTCAATTTCTAAGATTTTGATTTTTCCCCTACAACTCGTAGCTTGGGATATGACTTATAGTGGGTCTCATAGGTCCTCAAATTCAACAATATCTACTACTTTTCCCCAAAATCAGGTCAACCTATATTTTCTGCAAAAACAAACACAAAACACATAAAAACCATAAAAAGTCGCATTGAGAACACACAAAATCCCTTGTTTTTGGCACCAAATATATTGTATTTTGACAGCACATCAACACCCTCAATTTAGAATTATTTCTTGTCCTCAAGCGACAACTCAATCTAGATGGATAATAAGCAATACATAGCAATCATCCTCTTGGCATACACTTTACTCAATTTCAACTCAGGTACCCAAGCTAGCATTTTCAAAACCTGATTGTATAGCTACCAAGCAAACCAAGGCACATTGATATATTTGACAATCCAACTATGACAAGCTAAGGAGTATCAATAATTCACAATCACTGAATAAGTCATATGCTAACCATGCAATACAAATGCCCTCATAGAAAAGAAGTCCCTATTTTTCACTCAATAAGAAATCACAATAGATTAAAGGATTGTGCAAGCATAGTCAATCTTGCAATTGAAATTCATGCATGATGACCAATACTATAAGCTTGCCCATATACTCATACTCTGAACTGTTGACTAGTTGGATCAGGATCACTTTAGGACTTTATAGGCTTGTAACGTAGGTTCATGGGCTTTGGTAAGGTATTTTGGGCAATTAGTGACTAAAAGTCATCCTTAAATCATGCTTTTCAACACTTTTATCTTAGTAACTCGACCATTTTCACTGTGTTCTGCCTTATTCTTTATTTTCAAGCTTTTTCAAGCACTTTCTTTTCATATTTCATCTTGTTCCTTATTTTTGAACTTATTTTGCTATTCTTCTCATCTTAAGGCACTTTTCTTCTTTTTCTCTCACCGGATATATGATTTCCCATTTTTATTTCATTCCCAACTAATCACCTCATTTTTTCTACTATACCACAACATTAGCCATCTCAACTTAGGCTTTTAGCCTGAGGTGAAGTACACAAAATCCATTCCCTAAACCATGGCCACTTTTGGTAGCCACCCTTAACTTAAGGTTTTTGCCTCAATCAAGGTTCACATGTTCAAGGATAGGCCAGGGTCAATATCAAGGTATTTAGCTAAATAAGGTTGGGCTAGGTAGGTATTAAGAAAGAAAAGGTTCATGTAAGGCTTAAATATTTGGAACAAGGGGTAAAATCTTTCATTTGGTGTGTCATTTAGGCAAAAGTTGACTTAATTAAAGAACAATGGCCTAAGATCCTTTCCTAGTCAGCATAATCTCCAATCCAACTCAGAGCAACAAGGCAAGTTCTGAAACAGCATACAAAGCATGAATATAACAAAATTTGCTTACACTCACATAGCATTACACATATAGCCAACATAGACTCACCGTTCATGCTTCAAGCATTAACTTGCCTTCACTTAATCAGCACAAACATTGCCAAATTAATCACACATGTAAGCTCGCAAGTATAATCAACAATCACAAAAATTTGGTGGGTACCAATTTTCAAAACCTTCAAAAGCCTTTCAAAAATATATACATACCAAAAGTCTTAATCACCATATATCCACAAATTATGCAAAAACACCTAAACATGTCGGTTCAACATAAAAATAAAATCATCCACAAGAAAAAAGGAATATGCAAATAAAACCTTGGGATATCAAAATTAGAATAGTTATGGACTAAAGGCTACTCAGACTTCACCCTAGTCCATAACTTCCCATACCCCACCAAAAAGCTATACTTTGTCTTCAAAGTAGATAAAACTAAATAAAAATCCATCATCCAAAATAGTAATAAAAACAAATTATCCAAAAACAATAGTTAAAAAAAAGTATCCAAAGAAAAATAGTAGTGAGAATAAAATATCCAAAAATAGTAGTGAGAATAAAGTATCCAAAAATAGTAGTAAGAACGGGGGTCAAAACAGCAAACATCAATATAGTGCTCAGGCATCGGCATCAGTCTAGTCTTGGGTGGCTCTCTCCTCTGAGCTAGTCTAGGTTGTAGCTGAGCTAGATGTACTAGCTCCATGCACTCTTGCAAGCTCCCAAGCCTTCCTCTACTCCTCCATTGCTATCGACTCTCTCATCACAAACTTAGTAATCTACTCCTCCAGCTCCGCATCCTCATCAGCAGTCCTCTGCTTCTTCTGTGCTACATCTGCATCAGCACCCTCCAGAGGCCTCTTCCTAAGAGTATGTGGGCGATCCTTGAATAGATCAATCAGGTCCTCACCCACAGGTATCTGGTTTAGAGCTATGATCGGGGTTGTTAGTGATGTAATTAAGTTGACCTTAAACTTCGCCAACTCCTATTTTATGATAGCCATATTTACAAGATAGGCCCCCTCAAGCCTCTTTTGAACTCTGGCCTCGAAAGCATTGACCCTGGTATCCACTACAGCGTCTCTCTAGTCCATAACAGATAGGGTGAGTGCCTTAGCCCTCTCCTCTAAAGCCTGGACTATATGGCGAACCCATGGCTTAATCTGGTCCATCAACCTAGCAAGCTGAGCCTCCGTCCTAGACAACCTGCGAACCACAACCTGAAATGCAATAGCAAGCATAATAGGAAAGTCTGCAGAAAGAACCTGATAAATAGATGGCTCTTGTGTAGGTATAACTGTAGAGAGAACAGTCTCAGCGTCAGCTATTGTGGGCTGCTCTGGTGCATCTAGAGTGAAACCAATGGCAGCTGGAGTAGATACCTCAGCAGATGACTCGTAAGGAAATGGCTTAGGAATGGGAGTAGGAGCTACTCCTTGGAGGGCCACCGGATTCTTATCAGCCTTGATCAGGCTGGAATTTATGGTGTGAAAGGCCTCGATATATGGGTATATATGAAGAGAAACACGCACTCTGGCCTCCTTGCATAATTTATGGACCATGATAGAAAAAGGGAGGGAGATGTTCATCCAGAGCGCGGACTTGTGGATGTACTCAGCCATCATTCATGCCCAATCAATTTCATAACCATCTAAGATATTGGCTAGTAGCACAGTTTTCTCTAATATGATGATATTGTCTATGAACGTAAGTTGGATGTGATACCAAATGATGGACTACCAGAATTTAGCATGGAAGGAGAGGTGGAACTTCACGATAAGCTTGATATGTGCAGTGACACGTGTAGTCTCAGCATTACCCTCTATGATCTAGCTTGTTACCTATATGAGGATCTTGGTCTTGAGATCCATATTCTTCCTAATCACAACCTATCTTATTTCATCTATTTTGTTGTCGGACTCAGCTGTGGAATGTGGTACCCTATAGTTAGGCCTAAACTGTACTCCGCGAATGGTCTCCTCGAAAATGTCAACCCTCAAACTAAGACCTTTCGCAACTAGGGCTCACCAATAGTTTCTTCCACTTGGGAAGATCTCAAAGAATGGTAGCAGCATATGTGGCATAGAACTCCCAAACTAAAAGTAGGGCATAATTGCCCAGCCTCTCTGACAACCACCAAAGATCGTGCCTATCGATCTCGCCTCCAAAGTAGGGACACAGCTTAACCTTAAAATCGAGACTCTTCATGGAATAGACTGAGAGGCTTCCCCTGCCCATTGGCTATAGCCCCTGGTTGTAAATCTCCTCCATACCCTCGATCCCCCATCAGTGATGATGTAGATCCTGAGCTAAGACTGATGGGTTGACCAAGGATTGCACTGTTGTGTCATCTTGAGGCCTGGTATCATCATGAGACTCTGACTTCGTATGAGAGGGAGTCATTTATGGTTAGTTGATGCCAGCCCCATCTCCATTTCCCTCCTCTTCAAACTGGGAGGAACTCTCAATGGGTATTGGCATCTGTGCAGTCCTGGCCCTCGTCTGGGGTATCTGTGCCTCAGGGTCAATTTGAACCCTATGAATCTCCTCTGACCCCTCAGAGTGCTCGGTGTTAGAAGCCTCATCAATAAGTCTCCTTTTAAAACCCCGTGCAGCTGCATTTCTATCCTTGGGAGCCATTAGTCCTGAAATTAACATCAAAACCTAACAATGAGTCCCAAGTTATCAAAACAAACCATAAAAATAGATAAAAGAACAAGAAGAACAAAAGCAACAAGAAAAGAAACATCAAAATTCAACATTGCACCAGTTGCAGGTTGTTGGTACGAGGCACAGGTATAACTCGTAGGGGGACCATAGTTGCCTAGCATCATTTTCTACGAAACCCTAGTATGAGGCTCAGTTAAGACTTGTAGTCGTGACTACAAGTCATGGACTGGGCTCGTACCGATTGTCAGATCCAAAATAAATAACAGACAAGTGTATGAGACCTCACTACGATTCATAATGGACACTATGACCTATAGGTGGTCTCATATTATGAATGTTAAGAAACCTTGAGTCATTATTATGCCCTATGAGGCTTAATTACAGCCCGTAGGTCCTCCTAAGGCTCGTAGGAGGCCCTCCTAGAAGGGGACATCAGGTACCTGAGGTGCCTGTACCATCACCACACGCACCACAATCAACATAAACAGAGATCAAACAACATTTGTAGCAATTTTTGACAATAAACATCAAGCATACTAATACAGCCATTACCCCCGCATGTCAACCTAATCAAAACTTAACCAAAAGTTCTTCCCATAACCAACAATCAACCGTCAACTTCCCAACACATTCGAGAATTCCCAAAAATCATTAATCCCAGAACATTCAACAAAATTACTGGCACACAAACATAGAAGTACATGGAATTAATTCAACAAGCAAATGGGGAATTTCTCAAACCCTCATCTTCAACAAAATAAGCATACCCCACAACAAAATTTCATCCCACCATGAATTAATCAGTTAATCAACCATCACATACTCATTTCAAACATGTGACCAAGAAAACATGGCTAAATATGGTTATCACAATCAAGCAACAAGTGAAATTTCATAGTTAGGGACAATCTTTGGGAATTCCAAACTACAACAACCCCAATTCTCATTCATATGCATAACTTTTCCCATGGGTACTCTTGATACTAATTTCACACATACAATAATTTGAGAATTCCAAAAGACACTAAAGTTTATGTGCGAAATTTAACCAAGAAGCATACCTCTAGAGAAGATGATTCACAATTGAATGAAATAAGAAGAAGAAGGGGAATTCAAAACCCTAGGTACCGAGCTTCGCCAAAAAATGACATGGGTATGTTGGGAAATGGATCAAAACAGTAGGGAAAGTGTTATGTGAACAAAATAAGAGATTAGGTTTTGGAATTAGAGTGAAGATGAATTTTGACCCCTTATATAACAAACCAGACCAACTTTGAAAATTCTACTGGTCAGGTCTATGAAACCCTGACTACAGGTCATAGTTAGACTACGACCCGTAGGTCATGGTTTCGTAGGTCACTCAACACTTAGAAAAAATTTGCAATCATACCTGGGTACGAAGAACCCCATTTATGACTCGTAGCTTGGACTATGAGTCATAAAGTTGGCCCGTAGTGTTGACTCGTAGTGGGAGTGCCAACTTTAAGATCATCACTGTTACCCTCTATGAAGAATGATTACAAGTCATAGTGCACACTACGCCCAGTAGGCCTGATCATAGAGGCTGCTTCAAATGGTATTTTCTTATAACATTCAGCATTTGCTTAACACCAGCAAACCAACATCTCAAAATATACCATTATCCCAAAAATACAACTAATTTAATGTCTTCAAAATCATAACAAAAATCAATCCACTATGTAGCAATTCTCACAATCAAAATTAACTCAAAACAATTAAAGAACATGAAAAGTACTTGGGTTACCTCCCAAGATTCTAGTTTAACGTCATGGACGACTTAGTTATTATCAATCATCAGAAATTCTCATTGTCCCACACCTTGCTTTTGAGCTCATTCGGGTGCTTCATTGACTAGCAAATATCAAAAACAAACTCTACATCATTAACCCTGAACCTGAGTTGACTGGAATCCATGTCCACCAAGGCTCTCCCAGTAGCCAAGAATGGCCTCCTCAAAATAATAGGGACCTCAAAATCAACCTCACAGTCAAGAATCACAAAATCTGTTGGAAAGATAAACTTATCTACTTTTACCAACACATCAAAAAGGATTCCCTCCGGCTTCTTGATTATTCTATTTATCATGAGTAACCGCATCCTTATGATAGTAGGAGAACCAAGACCAAGCTTTTTGAAAATGAAAAGAGGCATCAAATTGATACTCACTCCTAAGTCACACAATGCCCTTACGAACTCTACACCACCAATGGTACAAGGAATTGTGAATGCACCGGGGTTTTCCCTCTTTTGGACTGGGCATTTGTTCATGATGGCACTATACTATTGGTGCTCGTGCAAAAGCTCTTGGCTCACTCTGCGCTTTTTCGTTACCAAATCCTTCATATATTTAGAATACCCAGGCATCTTCTACAATGCCTCAAGAAGTGGTATTTTAATGGATAATTGCCTCAACATAGAGAGAAAGTGTTTGAATATACCATCCTCTTCCTTTTTCTTGAGTCTTTGAGGAAAAGAAGGTGGATATTTTGGGATAATCTCGGCCTTGCCTTGCTCCTTTGCAACTTCACTTTGCATCCCATTACTATCCAAACCTTCTTCCTCAACCTAGACCTTGTTATTAACATCCTTTTCAATATTTTTATCAACAACCACCAGCATTGGATGATCTATGGTGCTCTACCCACTTCTCGTCATGACTGTCATATAATGCCCATCATTCTTTAGATTTTGAACCATATTACTTGGCAAAATACCCTTTTGGCATTGGTTCAATTGAGAAGACACTTGACCAAATTGTTGCTCCAATTGTTTGATGGCCACCGAATGACACTATCTTTTGATTGATACTAGAAATATCTGATTTCATCACTTTCAAAGTCTCATCTTGATGGTTGGCCTTCTTCAACAACTTGTCAAACATTTTCTCAATGCTAGAATTGCTTGATCCGGCATCACAATTATAGGGAGGCACATAGGGTCCATTCCTATATCAATCTCTTCGCCCCAACTCGGCCTCCGGTACTCTTTCACTTTCAAAATAACCACCTTGGTTATCTCTATACACATACTCTCTATTGTAGTTATGACCTTAATTTTTGAAACTTTGCCACTAATAGTCCAAGTTGGACCCTTGGGCATTGCTTCAGAAACTTGTTGCTTGATTACTCACTAAGCAAGCACCCTTATCATACTAAACCTCTTCATACATGGATGCCCTTGGAGGTTGGTAAACCACCTCATGAACTTTCTCTTAGTTTTGCATCAATAACAAGTCCATACTTGTTCGGTGTTGGGCAAGCTCTTTCATAATCTCTTGATTGATTTTGCTTGCTCCGAACTCACGTTTACTGCATATGAATTTTTATGTTGGCTCTCTCCTGTTAACCCCATTCTTTATTTGTTTTCACCAAAAGGTTGATCTAGAAACATGCCTCCCATGATGGTATCGGCACAAGGTTGACTATTCTTGTCAAGTCCCGACAAAAAATCTCCACTAAGGCATAATCAACAATTTTGTGGTCTGGAACCATCCTTAAGCACTTGGTGAACCTCTCGCACATCATGCTAATCGAATCACTCAGCAATTGCTCAAAATTGTTGATTTGATCTATGAGCTTGAGCTTTTTGGACCTTGGAAAATATCTCTCTAAAGAGGCTTTTTGTAACTCGACCAACTAGTAATCGAACTTTGTGTGAGTTCTGATAACCATATTGTAGAATTTTTAATTAGAGATAGAGGGAACACTCATAAACCAATAGTATCCATCGAGAGATTTTGTGTACCCATCACACTTTTATAAACAAATGCAACATTTTGGAGATGACTATGTGGATCCCCGAAGGTAGCCCTGTAAATAACCCATGATTTTGAAGCATTTGAAGGAGACCACTCAACACAATGAACTTGTTATTGGCCAATAACGGTGGCAACACTATAGCTCCTGTGACATCCATGGCAATAGGGTTCAACCTATATTGGTTTCAACCATATGTATTTTCATTGAAAGCTTTATGGTGTGGCCTATTCTCCATTTAAGGTGGGTTTTCATCTCCCCCCCCACATCATCATCATTTTGTTCCATAGCTTCATCAATCGTGATATCCTTATTTTCTTGGGTCATTATTCTTGCAATTCGGTCTATCTCCAAAAATTAGAACTAAGGGATTGCCTTGTCTCCTTGTGTTGGGCATACAAAACCTAGTATACCTTGCAAAAGAACCTCAACAAGAAAAATAAAAACAAAAGTAAAATACAAGAGAATTTAGAAATCAACACTTGAATTAACTATTAGTGAAACCAAGTCAAAACCTAGTTGTATTCCCCGACAATGGTGCCATAAATTTGATGTTCACACTCTAATAGTAAAGCGGTCGCTATGAAGTATAACCCTAACGAAAGGCTAGGATCAAATCCACAGCGAAGACAAGATTTGACCAAATTGACTCACCAACAATCATTTCAAGTATCAATCAACTATATTCTCTAAAGATGGGGGAGTTTGCAAATTAGAGTGAAATAACTACAAAACTATACCAACAATTATGAAAAGACAATCAATTTGAGGATTAACTTAGGAATTGTATTCCCCATGCTTCACTAACTCAAATACCCCAAATAACATAACTTCAATTAGGATGCCAAATGATACAAGTCTTGGATAAGAATCTACAATGCACTAGAATGCCCTTGTTGACAATCTTTTACTCCATCAGCATCTAGGTTTCCTCGAACAATGTGAAATCTCATACCGAGTAAATCCTTAACCCTTTCCCCTCTTACTAAGACTATAGAATGTTCTTGTGAATTGCATGCAGGATGGTAAATTAGGTTCTTCCAGCCCTTTGGTAAAAGTGAAGGTCGAATTTTACCATGGTGCTTTGTCGACAATCATGGTGTGCCAACTAACCATTTCCTATTGTCCCAGTCAACCTCTTTTTGGTTGGGTTCAATTGATTAGATGAGAACACATAAATCAAATTATGCCACCCATTTTCTTTTCCTATTCATCACTACCTTGGTCGGAATCATGACACTAAGTAGGGTTTGGTGTTGGCCACCACCAAACAATAAGAAATTTGAAGGAAAATGGATAATATATATAAATACCCAACTAAAGAAATACAAATAATTCGGGTTATCTCAAGCTAGCTACTCATGGTTCCCACATCCCCAAGTTGTGGGGGTTTAACTACTCATAGATTAGGTAAGAACACAAATAATGAATAAAATAGACACAGTTGAGCAATTACCCAAGGAAAATGAAGAACAATAAACCACCTTGATTTTGGATTCACAAGCTTGAATAATGGAGTTAAATTACAAGTGATTTCAATCCCCAAATTGGGTCTTGAAAGTGAAACCCTAGTTGCCTACTCTAAAACCCTAAGTGATTCTCTCTAAAACAAATATTCTATTCTTTACAATCTGAATCTTTTATAAAAATCCTAACGTATACTATTTATACTATTTACAAAAAAGACCTTAAAATAAATGAGAAAATTTGGTCGGCAGTAGTTAGGGCTCATAGGTATGACTCGTAGGGTGACCTACGAGTCGTAGTCAAGCTTTTGTAGTCCGCACATGGTATTTTGGACTTGACTACTACGGTCTATGCTACGAGTTGTTGTCTGGTCTACCTCTCGTACCCTGGGCTCATATGGCTGAACTTCAATTCTCAAAATTTTGATTTTTAGAAGTTGTTCATCACGAGGTCATCCCCTACAACTTGTAGCTTGAGCTATGACTCGTAGTAGGTCTCATAGGTCCTCAAATTCAACAAAATATGCTACTTTTTCTCAAAATTATGCCAACCTGTATTTTATGCCAAAACAAACATAAAACACATACAAACTATAAAAAGTCACATTGAGAATACATAAAATCACTTGAATCAGACATAGGGTATAATTCTCCTAAAGTTGGTGTTGTGGAGTTTGTTAGTTGAGATTAAGACTGTATTGGAATTCCTTAGAATAGATAAGGAATAAAAGGATTCTTTTAATAGACAAAGATGATGAATATTAGATTTAAGGAAGGTAATTCTGATTGTAAAGTTTTTCGGGTTCCTTCTAATGTTTTGTATTCCTCAATGCAATAGTTTTGGCTTAGTTTAGGTCTTCTTGAGTGGTTCGAGCTATTTAAGATATTTATGGCATAGTTGAGTGAAGTTCATTGATAAAAAATGATTTGGAAGAGTTTTCGTGGTTCTTGAAGTATGTTTAAGATTTCATTCTCAATTAGAGTTCTATCCTGACATTGTTCACTTTATAGTGGTGCTTGTGGATCTAGTGAAGAGGACAGACCCCACATCCCTCGTCCTTTCATGCCTGTGACTGCGATTGTCTTGAATTTCGTGAATGAAAGTCCTTTTTAATAGTGGATATTGTAATGCCCTCTAGGTCATTTTATCTGTTCCTCACTCTTTCCAACATGTAAAGATTCCTGTATCGATCCTAGCTCATTTATGACTCGCTGGAACTAATAATTTGATTTCTTGGTTATTGCTTTAGTTTGTATACTAGTTTTCATGTTTTAGAGTTCTTAGTGTTTGAACGAATGACTTTGGTCAAAAAATTCTAGCAAGATGGCCTCAGAATGGAATTCTTAAAGTTCCATCAACTCTGAAATGGTTAAATTTAGGATGGAAGCATGGTCAACTCGAGTACTGAGACCCTTGATTTGAGTTTGCATCACGTTTGGCATTTTAACATTTAAAATTGACCTACAATTAACTTTGGTCAACTTTCTTGGAAAATAGACTTAAATGGAAATTCAAATAGCACAGTTAGCTCATGAATATTGAGTTTGATCTACAACGACCTTTCATTCAACTCTCGAGACTTTTGGACTCATTCCAAGCCCCTTGTGTAATCTAGTTAAAAAATTATCATGGGTATGGGACTTATATTTAATCGCAATAATCTCGAGTGGAAATTTCAACTGTACCATTAAGTCAAAAACATCAAATTTGATAGGGTAGTATAGTTGTTTGCGTGAAAGGGGTTACAAATGAATTTCGAGTATCCCATTGTAAACTTTTTAATTGACGTCTATATATATAACAAGATATTTTCAGATAGGGGAACCGAACTTTGAGAGCTAATACCTTGGTAATATAGGACAAAATATAGTGATTTAAACGTTAATCTTGAAGGATTTTTCACACGGAAAGTAGTGGTTAACTTTGAATCTGAATTGGAACCTTCATTTTAGGTAACTTTGGATTTAGCTGTTGTCATGCACCATATTTGGGTTGAAACTTTGAGGAACTTTTGGAGATGATTTTAGAAGCATTTCATGTCTGCTTTTGAATTTCTAAAGGCTAACTTCTGCTCCCAAAGTTTCTTAAACTTTCAACCCAAAAAGGTGCATGACAATATCTGAATTCAAAATTTACCTCAAACAAAGGCTCCAGTTTAGATTCCAACTTACCACTGTGTTTCTTATGAAAAATCCTTCAACATTGACTTCTAAATCATTAAATTTGGTCCCCAAATGACCAAGATATCATCTCTTAAAATTTGGTCCCCATATCTAATAATCTTCTACTATATATATAAGCCCCACTTCTAAAGTTTCCAATGGGGCACTCGAAATTCTTTTGGAACCCGTACACACAAAGAAACTATGATACCCACCAAATTTGATATTTCAGACTTAATAGCACAGTTAAAATTGTCTTGTGACTGAATATGGTTTAACCCCTATGACTATTTTTAACCAAATTCCCCCAAGGTGCTCAGAATAAGGGTAGAAGTCTCAGAATTCAAATTAAAGGTCGTTATAGATTAAACTCAATAGTCTGGAGCTAATTGCGCTATTAGAATTTCCATTTGAGTGTGTTTCCAAAAATGTACACTAAAGTCAATCGTTGGTCAATTTTAAATGCTCCCATGTACTCATGGTATGTAGCCCCTTCCTTAGCTTTGACTCCTTACATTTTCACCATAACATTGTCATCTTTGTCAGGTACAACACGATGGTATTTATATTTGTCTCATCACTCTTTACTTTGTTGCACTTGAAGTAGTTCTCCAAGTACCATAGGAATTTCTCTACCTCTTGCGCGTCACAAGTGTCCTTGAACATCGGTGGCTTGCGAGCCTCGATCCTGGCCTCCCTGTCTCTAATAGATATATCACACCTCCCTACCCCTATGCCTTTCTCAAATGTCTTCACCCTGGCACTCATGGCCTCCATATTGGCGCTCATGGCCCCTATACTAGCACTCATGGCCTCCATCTTGCTCAACGCATCCACGAGTCAGCACTCCAAGGAAGTGACAGCTTCTTTCATCTAGAACTCTACAGCTTTACTCACATCCATCTCCTTTCGGGTGTTGTTGCTTTCATCAAAGGTGAACTACTCGAAGGTCTTGAACTTGCCATCGAATTAGTTCAAGCGCTTGCATAAGATCTCCATCGCTTGTCTGGTAGTATCCACTCTTGCAATCTATTCCATATTAGGTGTGACATTCATGGGTTTCTCACCTCATTCATCATCACTTACTTCAATAGCTGAGAGTGAGTGGGATTATGGCCTTGCTTGGTTTTGGCTCAATTGGCACTGTTAGGACCTGCAACGTAATTTAAACTCTGAACGTCCTTAATTGGTTCGATTTAATAAAGTTTGGGACCAAATATAACATTTTACCTAAGTTAGGTCCTTAAGAAT
>JAOTQJ010000011.1:11545129-11572383 GCA_025642045.1 Solanum sejunctum | reverse complement strand
AATTTAGGGTGAAATATGAGTCTAAGTGTTTGAGAGGATATTGGGGAATATTGAGGATGATATGAGGGTGAAATAAGCCTAAGTGTAGGTAAAAACACGTATGGGAACCCTTGGGCCGAAGACTTGAAAGTCTTGGACTGAAATTAAAAAAAAGGCCAAAATAACACTGGTCCGCATCACGGAGGTGACGCGGATGCATACTAGAAATTTACATTTTCTGCACAAATGAGTTCTATGAAAATGGGCATAAATCCTTCATCCAAACTCTGAATGAGGTGAAACTATATGTGTTAGAAAGCTATGTCAAAGGGCTTTAAGTTGGTAGGTCATGGGCCACTCAATTCTTTGTGTGCTAAGAGATATGTCCCTTCAAAGTTGACCCTCTTAAATAGTATTTATCGTGATTTTTGAATTTTGATACGATTCCTCTAAAATTGGAGTTAGACCCATTACCCACTCAATTTGACCCCTTAAACAAGAATATAAGTTGGATTTTCAAAATAACCAATGAATCTTTAGATATATGAAAATTATGATTCTGGGCACATCCAAGGCACATTTTTTGGCACTTTTTGGGGTTGTTACAATATGCCCCCAAGCCTCATTCCTCTTACTTTTCCATTGAGTGTCCTATATTTGAGTCACTTCTTTTAGCTAAAAGGTCGTCAACTCTACCTTTTCCTCTTAAGTCACTCTCATAGCAGCTAACACTTTGTGCATTTCATCTACAAACTCTTGAGCATCTTCCTCTACCTTTGAACCATGGAACTCGAGAGGGTTCATCCTAGTAAAGTCCTTTATTCTAGAATTTTTGGGGTGGAAACACTCGAAATATTTGCCCTTCGATTCACTTGATTGGTCATAACTTATGGTAACATAGTGAAAGCGGCTCGAAACTCTGCATGAGTTGCTCCCTCATCTTGAGGAGCTTGAGGTATTATTTTTGGAGGAATTATTTAGAAAAGCACAAAGAATGATACATTAGATCAAGGAAGTCTTAGGACAATTCTAAGGCATGGTATAGATCACGAAAGAAGTGATATTCCTAAATGCATTATAGTCTCATATCCATAGTTGTGGCATAATTTCACAACTATGAATAAGACTCTATTTGACCCGGTATGTTGAATTTCCTAGGACCATTTACAAACCTAGTGCTTTGATACCAAGCTTGTCACGATCCAAGAGTAGGACCTAGGTGTGACATGGCAAATGGGGAACCCAAAGGTGCCCCAGACAAGCCTTATAGCATGCATAAGGACATCCTTGGTAAGAAAACATATATCAATCATCAATAAGTAGTTTTAGGGGGATTAGGGACTTAGATTGTAGTCTGTGGGGTGAAGGGTAGGAAATTTCCATCATTCAATCATAACAAATAATTCTAAGGAAAGGAGACATAGGATTCACTTTATGGGAAGTAGGGGCTTAGGAATTTTACCACCAAACAAATAATATCATAGGCTACAACAAGTATATGATAGGACCAAAGGGAGAATCACTGTAGATACAAGGTTGTCACATAATACATACATACATAGAATGCTATCTAACAATACTTCTAAGTAATAGATGGAGCAGGGGCCAAGACATGTCTCGAGCTCACCTTTAAAAGTAAAATATGGAAGATGGATATTACCCTCGAACTACGCCATAATCAAAGACTTCACAGGTTGAACTAGCCATGAGGAGGTGGATAGGAAAGTGTTGCGATCCCTACATGATTAAATCATGTAGGCAAAAGTATGTGTTAGTACTTTGATGTACTAAGTATGTGGGTATGCAATACAATGAGAAACATGTTATGAGATAGCGAACAATATGACCATTTAAAACATTACATAAGCCATGTACAGATAATGCATGTGGAAAGTAAAAAACGTACACTTATTTGATTGCATGATAAAGAACTTAAACTTAGTCTAATAAGGAACGTAGATTTTTATGCATAAGTAAAAAGATTAATATCTTTAGGAAAATAATGCATTTCTTTAAGGGAAGGACCATCTTACCATGAATGCCACATTAGTAATAATAATGAAGAACACCTTGCATATTTGAAGAGAAAGTCATATGACCTTATGGGAAATGTCATTAGTAGTAATAAGAGACCATAGACATATGCTAGAGCAACTTTTAACTGACATAACCCATGGAGTCTCGTTGTTTCCCTTATATCGAAAGAAGGGGATATCACTTGCTAAGGTGACTTCCTAAGATACGTAAGTGGATCCACTAAAGCTAACTAGTGAGCAAGCCTCTACTAATAGGTGGTTTAGAAATCAACCTCTACAAGCGAGTGACCGTATTGTCCTAAGATGGCACACATCTATTGGAAAATGGGATTTCACTAATGGTCTCATGTTGTACCTAATGGGAAGTTTTCAGATTTATCCCCAAGTCTATTCGGTGCTAAGTGTAACTCTCACGAAAGAATCATAAGCATGAATCATAGAGTCATTTAATATGAAGAGGTATTCTACTAACCCATCTATAAGCATTTAGAACATTAATAATTATCATAAAGATAACTTCTAAGTCTTGTATATGCCTCATCTTATAATCATAGCTAGGTGAGAAAACTCACATTTCAATCATTCATTCATTCTCGACTTCAATAAGTCTTGTCCCACGGAATATGTAAACATAAGTATAATCATGACATGCATAATCTTGTAAGTTACGACATCATAATAGGAGTATCTCATTTAAAAAAATGACCCTTTCAAGTGAGCATTTTTCTTTTACAAGAGGGTGATTATAATAGCATAAAAAGGAATTTTTCAATCTTGATCATATTCTTGTAAGTCATGTTCATGCCCAAACTTAGACTATAACATAGTATAAGTTCTTGTCAATTCAACTATCAACATGTGATCCCATAGGAATGTGCATATTTATCATGAGAGCATATCATTAAAAATCATAATTTAAACAACCATAGTAAGATTCAAAAATCCATAACAGTTTAAGATAGGGCATTTTTTAAAATCTATCAACTCATGTAAATGGATAACATACATACTCCTTTGCATAGTATTCATGATTTAAACCAAAATATAGCATTTAGGCAAAGATTTAACAAAATCAACTTAAGAAATTATCAACCCAATGTAGTACCTAAATGGTTCATAAATAATGACTAGGTTTGTCTATGGGCGTATGCTAATCTAACCTTTACCATGGTCCCAGATTTAGCCATCCTTAGGTTCGTTCAAGCTAATTAGATGAGTGTAATCACATCAAATCTATATTATTTATCTCTTTTTTCATTCATTACCCCCTAGGTTTGGCAAGTAAGAATAAGGCGAGTTCTAATATAGGCCTCCGTTAAAAAGCAATCAAAATAAAGAGATAAACAATATATGCATGTACACTATTCAAGGTTACTAACTAAATGGCTTTATTTTATTAATTCTTCATGATTCTCATAACCGTAGTTGTGAATTTAGCTATTCATATTCATTGTATTGTGATTTATGATAATCTATGTTTACATAATTATGAACTTACAATGTAAAATAGAAGAATGAAAACCTTAAAGCTTCCCTTGAAATTCAATACCAAAGTCAACCAAAAGTATGAACAATTCAAAAATAATATATCACAATGTCTTATGAGTTTTGGAAGTAATAGAGTGTGTAATATTCTCAGGAAAAACAAAAAAACCTATATATAAACAAAACAAATCAAGTTCTAGACGAACAAGGAAAACTGGAATTGGCATATACCATGAGTCGTAACAAATCAAATTCTAGATGAACAAGAAAAACTAAAATTGACATGTACCATGACCCGTTTTACTAGTTGTGCTTTGTTTACATTCGTGGTCTTCATAGACTACACTGTGTAAAAGTCAGAATCCATTCTTCGAGCCTCAATCTAGGGCTCGTACTCTAGTTTATGAGTCATAATATCCCTTCGTAGGTTGGACTGTTGAATTCATGCATCTTCATTCATGATCTTCTTTTGCGAGTCGTATTTAGGACCACGACTCGTATTTCATCTTCGTAGTTTCTCAAGTCTTGGTCATCCACTATATATCACAACCACGAGCATTATCTACAACTCATGGATCAATCATGGTCCGTAGATGGTCTCGTAAAATCCCCAAAATAGTGCAGGTCTATAACACTTGGCAAAAATCATGCCGAATTCTATTTCCTGAAAAAACACTAACCCACATCAAGTCTACTAAAATACGCTAAAGAACATACAAAATTCTAAGTTTAAAGCATCAATTCTATCATTTTTTTTAAAAAAAAATTCAGGTTCATATGCCATCTACGAGCACATGCTACAACCTATAAAATAATCTATGAGCCGTAAACATAGCTCATGAATCATGCAACAGTTTCAGTTTCTATATTTGTTTATCTTATTCCAACTTTTCAACTTCCGAAATATTACAACTTATGAAAGGAAAGCATTACAAGTAATTTTGATAGTTCAAGATAAAGAGCCTCTATTATATGACAAAAGACAATAGTTGTCAGATAACTTATTGAGCATTATATTTAATATAAATTAAGTCAAGGATATCTCGACTTCTAATTTGATGATTGAATATTATTAAGAACATTATATAATAGTTCGCAGGGCAAATGCAAATGAGAAAGTGGAGGTAAAATAATTTTGCAACAATGAAGGATGGAATACATAGCTAGTAAGACAACAGTACATGAAAACATAATCTGACACATCATTCAGCTAGTATTCTAGTGTTAACGACATTGTATAAGATACTTTAGAAAAAAAACATAAATTTATGTGGATCAATAGGTTTCTATTCAAAATGTTTTTTCAAAGAGGTCTAAAAATACATAATATTAGTTGATGAAGTACTAGAAAACTTATTAGTAAACTTATGCTCTATATATTGGTGCTATTAGGAATAAAAACATGAGACCATGTCTCATCTCTTTTTTTCTAATATCTTCTACAGTTAAAAAAATTTAAAGAATATTTGGCTCTTGTGCAGGAATTATCTTTGAAGTATTATAATTATCTCAAATGGTCGTAGAATTTTGGACACATAATTGGTCATCAAAATTAATATTCATATTCCCTACAGTTTCGATCTTAATTATATGATAGATACAAAAGAGACGAACAAATTTAAATATGAAGTAGCTACGATAGTTAATAAATTATTATATCAAATACATTATATGATATGACAACTGGTGAGAATGTAATATATTAAGCTGAATAATTTTTATCAAAATGATCAATCTTAACGCAATATTTAGAATATCTCAAACTAGTTTAATATAACAAGAAGACTAAATAGTACGCACCAATAATATAATTGATAAAATACAACATATGGAGCAGGTTGAGACAATCCACAAGAAGCTCATGTGGGTTTTGCCTTAAAATGACAAAGGAGATACCATATATGCAAAAGCTACAGAGACACTAAAAACTACCAACATAAAAGCAAAAGCAGTGGCCATATAAGAAGTCACATATTACTATATTACCAAATGAATTAAACATGTCACTATGAAACTATATTCTTTTATCTTGATGAAGGTATTAGAAAGGAAGAGAATGTATAGCATATGTTGTATTTTGGTATATAATGCTTTTATTATCTATTACATGATAAAAAATCTAAATTTTACTAGACCATGTAAATTTTGAAGAAATTGTCTATGCGTATCCAAGTGATCCAAAAACATACAATTTAATATCCATCATGTTGTTCTCTTAGTTTTGATCATCAAGTTTGTGTATTGTATCTTTTCCAAATTCACTAGACTCTTTCTTATCCTTGAAAGTTCATTACAATAGTTAATTTTATTTTGTCTTTTCGATGTTAAATTTATCAAGAATTTAATCATGTATTATCTTTTATATACGTATATTTCAAAATGCAGATCAACATCAATTTTTATACCAAATTATTGATGGTAGGAGCATTTGAAAATCAATATTGATGGTATTTTTATTCACTTTCACATATTTCAAGGATATTTTTTAATTTTTTTCGCTAAAAATAATAATCAATAGATTTATTCTATTGATATATTAATTATTAACCAAAAAAGAAAAAAGAAAGAAATCGGCCAAATTTTGATTTGACTTTCTCAGACAAGAGAAAGTACAACCCATATACAACTAACCAATATTGATCACTCAGAAAATGAGATACATCTTCCTTTGTGACAAAGAATCATACTTATGTTTCTCATGTTTTCAAATATATTTTGAATATCTGAATATTCTATTATTAATTCTAAAAATAATAAATTTGCAATTCCTAAAAATGAGAATAACTTGTACATAATTTCAACATGATCAAATAACACTATAAAATCAAAATTTGAGAATAATGCATATTTAGTTGGCAAATAAACTTCACAAAAATAACATGAAAGTTAACTAAAATATACATTATATAGCAAAATAATAAATACGTAATTTGAAATGACCTACTTAACTTTTTAATTACTTATTCTTTAATTGATTAGTGCTAGTTATTCCTTAATTGATTAGTGCTAGTATAATAAGATTCGACATGATTTTTTCATATTGAAAAAATATATATATTTTTTAGCTAACTACACCTATTAAAAATTGATAGTTACTATTTTTATTGATGACTTAAAAAAAAATAAAGTTAGATATTTTTCGTCTTTCACAAGTCGGTGTTAATTGGTGAGTTCTACACAATGAACTTAATAATGTCAGTTGCAGTGATCCTGCTACTGAGAAAAGATATGATAAACATGCTCAATCAGATGTTATTTTTGAAGTAGGTTATACCATTTTGAAAGTAAATTTCTTCTTTTCAATCCAAACTAACGAAATCAACTTATATGTAACGACTGCATCATATACATTTATAATGCTTTATAAGTATATAGATATTTATTTTCTCTCATTTTTAAATATATATATTTATAGGGGATAAAGTAAATTTACCTTATTTGCACCCTATGGATCATGAGATGAAGCTATTTACAATTAGCACTATAAAATAACGTGCAAGAATGAATCGTCAATATTTATTTAGCAGACTTGCGAGGAGGAGAAAGTGGAAATCTACATTCAGCTGGGACTGTAAAACCCTCTCTCCTAACAAAAAAAAAAAAAAAGAGGTCGTTTACGTTCCTGCCATTTTTCGCCGATACAATCTATGCTTGACGATTTGAGAATGGAAACCCTAAGAAGCCGATTCGTTTTGAGGTTCGCTTCTTCTACCGTTGCGAAGTATTACTTTTTATCATTGCTATGCAATTTATTGTTAAGTTTGTGATTGAATTGACTGGATTCAGTTAGGGTTCTGCATTGAAAATGTTATAGTCGGGTTTTGAGAGAATGAATGAGTTAGGCATTGATTTTTGTCTTTATTGGATTATTCATTTTGCCATTTTATACATGCGGCTCGTGGGGAACTGGTGGTAAGGCTTTCTTTCAGTACTTATCAACTGAGAGATTAAAAAAAACATTGTTTTTGTTCATTTGATAGTATGACAATCGACCTGTATTGTCAATAGTGGCAGTTCTGGATGGATTTGTATGTCATGCCTTAATCTGCGTTGGTGTTTTGTCTAGGTTCCTATTGTTATGCTGCCATTGGCAGCAAATTATTTCCTTGCCTAAATTGTTTGGACGTTTCGATAGTACAGAAAGGGTTCCAGTTATCCCCTCTTCGGGCAAACTGAGAGGATTTGGTTCAAATTTGACTGAAATGGTACAATGGTACTTCCCCTTGTTTTTAGATTGAGTGGCTTTATTTACTGTTTTTGAAAAATGATCCGGCAACTTATAACTCTGATAGATAGGTTTACCTCAACTCATTCAGTCAATTATGTATAGGTCCCAATTAGCTAGGGTTGGATATATGGATCCTATATATCCAATATTCGGGAAGTAGAAAATGAATTGATTATTCACAAAGAAAAAAATTCGGCTAGTTTTCTTCGGCTTTCAGTTTTACAATGTTAGGACAATTGTTCTATAAAGGGAAAAAAGAGAGTCCTAAGATAGCATAACTTTTGGACATTTAGAAAGTGCTGTCCTTTTACCTATTGCAAAGGAAAAATAGAGAGACAATTGATATCCTTTACTGGCTTCCATTCAAGCTTCATTGTTCAATTTCTTGAATGAGGGTGATACCTTGTTATGATTTTCGAAGTCCTTTTTCCAACTCTGTATGTTTTCATTTGTTTATAATAACTGTTTGACTGGATATGTCAGTGGCATTACAGAGGAATGACTATAGGTTCAAATCATACTTTTGACCCTTTCTCTGCCTCTTGTTTTGCTGGCTCCAATTAGATAGTATCTGTCCACTTCCCAATAGGATTGGGCTCCTCATCCCAATTGATAATCCTGATTTAAATGCTTCAAATTTATATACATATTTATTAAAAGTTGTCTCTTCGTCACTTAAAGTGATGCAAAACAAGTGATGATCACTTCATGGGTGAAGGCATATGCTTTAGAAAAGTATTCTCTTCACATGGTGATGTTGTCACGACTTGTTTTCTAAACAAGCCTTGACTGGAACCCGATACCTTAACTTGACTGAGCAAACCAACTTGACTGTTCTAGCATGTATATTAATATCACATTCCCACGTGCATTTAATAAATAACTAAACGTTTTGATCAAAACTTGTTTTCAGTAATTCTTAAATTATCCAAATAGATATCAAAATCTGTATATTAGAAAGTACTGAATGATGCAAAGTAATGTGAACAACCATAACCCAATATAAACACGTTTATGAAGCCTCTTCTAGAGTACCAAGGGAGACAGAGATTTCCTGGATAATTCCCAAACTATACTGGATAAATGAATAATGAATAATAATGTCTACCAAAAGAGAAGAAACTCTATGGTGAAGGGTGGAGCTCATCATATTAACTTTTGGGATGAAGCAACCTAACTCGTAGTCTGCTCATCTATGAAACCTATGTCAACATTGACACAGGTTGCTGTAGGTTCCACAAAGAGAACGTTAGTACACCACTAGTGGTACTCAGTGAGTCTCAACATTCTCCTTGCTAAAGCCAGAATGAGACCTTGAATAAAAACATGTGGCTAATGAATGGATAAAGGAAGAAACAATTCATAATTCACCCTCAAGTATCTTATAAGAATGAAGCAGGAAACCTATTACTAAAACTTATAGCTTAGTTCTTTAATTCACTCATTTAACTTCTTTAAGTTGTTTCAGTTGACTGGACTTTTCTTATGCCCAGCTCTGGCAATTAGTAAACCTTTATACAGTTACTCGTGGCCCTTTATACATCCATCAAATCTTTTGTGCCTGGTCATGATAATATTAGCAACCTTTTGTATCGCTGCTAGTGACCCTTTAAACAACCACCATTTATGTCATGTTGTATTATGGAAAAGTTAGTAACCCTTTATACAACTACTTGTAACTATTCCATCAACCCTTTGTATGGTTACCATTTATGTTATGCCTCATTATGTAAAAAGTACTAACCCTCGGTATGGTTACTCATAACCCTTTATACGGTTACCATTTGTTTTCAAGATTTTTAACTTTATCAAAGTCATAGCATAAGAGAGTACTTTATGTCTTTCATCACTATGAAAGAGCAGCACATACTTCTGAAGGCTTTCTTGGTCATGTTTATAGAAGAACTAGGCACTGTTTTGGGGTTGGACAAAGTTAGTACAAAGCACTCATACACATATAAGATACAACCTTCATATATTCATTATATGGATAAGCACAATGAGGAAAACATAGGCCACTAAATAGACTCATTGAAAGATAAGCAATATGAGCTTATTCATTCCAATTAAACTCACTGTAACCTTAAGAAACATTTAATCAATCACTTTATGAGCATGACTTCGTAATAAAAGAACAGTAGTAAGAACAAGTTTCACCTCATAACAGTAATTCTGAATCGAACTGTACTAATTTAAACAAGTATATAACATACTAGATCACCTTTAATATTCTTGTTGAGATCCACTGTAGAATAGATATCAATATATCCAAATAATATCCTTTGATAGCGTAAACAAGGGTTGGGATTTGGTTCTCCCTTTGCAATACGAGATTCACTGTATGTTATCTACCTCTCACGACTCTATAATGTCAAAGTCGAATTTACATTCCAACTCTCCCAGAAAACCATTATTGCTGCAATTTTTTCCCAGTTTGATATTACATTTTGGAAAAAAACACACTGGAAGTTATATTTCTTTCTTTTAAAATGCATCAGGGAAAATGCATAGGAAGCTATCAACCATACATCAATTAGCCCTAGGCCATTGTACAAATGATGACTTTTAATGGGCTTCGCCCATTAGTCATTAATTAATTCTCTTTTCCTTTCCTTCCCCCCCCGTCTTCCCACACCCCCCACCCAACCTTTTTTTCTTTCCTTTGGTTATTTATTTATTATTTCATGCATTATTAATTCCTAGTGTGTATTATCATATATTTAACACTTCATTTAGATCATGTGAGCTTTACACACCTTCGACACATTAGTTAATTATTAAGCCCGTTATTGAAATTTTAAACCTTGAAAGTTATGAGACTTTACATTCTTCCCCCCTTATGTGACATTCATTCTCGAATGTCAAATACTCACCATATATGATCTAAAACAGAACCTTAGATATTCCATTTTCACTTTTCTCTTGAGACCACCATAATTTGGCCAGTTCCAAGATTTTTTGCAAGAGTTACCCCTATAATTGGAGCTGCACGAACTATCCAATCTCAATAATCTCAACCTCATTCAACAATCCAACCACCATATAGTATCAAGGCCACTCACGACACAAGCATTTCACATAAACTGTTAAAATTTTGCACATTTAAATATATACAAATAAAGTGAATATTTTCAAAAAGTTAAATATTGACGTACCTCTTTCCTCTACCGGTGAGGGCACTTTTCTTCATATCTTCTTTGGCTTCTTTTGTAGCCTCTTCTAATTTGTGGTTACTCACAAGACTTTTATCGACACTATATATGTTACATGGAGGAGACATTACTATAGGGCATGTGCGTACGTATCACGAGGACCTTGGCTTTGAGCGTACATGTCAATAAATGATGTCTTGGATTTTCCCTATCTGGATTTCATTTAACTGAAGTCTTCATTTATAAAGTGTTCAAGGCTTTTGGGGACATTATTCACAAATAGTAATCATCGTTATCTCATGGTAACATGTATATGTAGGAGATACTGTTAGTCTTTACAACTAATCTGTCAAGCGTATATGACACTTGTCCTAAGAGGACATTATGGAAGACTTGAAAGTCATCGAGCGACACTTTTCTTGTGAGGACACTAAGTAGGTAGGTCACACATGCATTTAGATGTCCCTTGTATTGAAGGTTTGGAATATGAGACCCTTTTTAGTATGTGAGGAATGGCATTGGAAGAACATACCAGAAGGTTCGTACAAGATTGAGGAAATGAACATATAACATTCTAAACATAAGAGAAGCCTTGAAGGCACATAGCATACTACTTGTATGAATCATGACTCCTAACATAAAAAGGTAACATGGGGATTCCGGGATATTGAAGCACATGATGTAATTATAGTTTAGAATCTCATATTGATGAACACATATGGATACAGTAAGAAGATCACATCAAATAGACGAAGCATATCATTTATTAGAACATGCAGGAACCCAAGATTGAGGGTTTCAGCCTTATATACCTCGGGTGCTTCTTAGCCAACAATAGTCTGATGAGTTCAAACGACATTATGAACAATAATCTGCATCCTATAATATGATCAGTAGTCAGTACTTATATTAATGTAAATTGGTTCTCCCCATTCTACTTTTGGCTTAGAAGCCTAAATTTTCTAGGTCTTGATTCTAAGATTTGTGTGAAAATACCAAGTTTGTAGATATGTATCAACACTGTTACTCTACATCAAAACTGTTTCAATGACATTACTACTTCAAAATACTTGATCAATTTACTTATGAAAACCGTACTGCTCATATACTCATCTTCAATGAACTCGTTACCTACTCCAATTTCTGTACTTAAAAAATTAAATTCAACTGATGGTCTAATTTACTTAATTGGATTAAATACTTCATCTTAAACTTAAAAAATATTAACCCTATCTCAAAAAGTAGTAAGAAATTACAAGTAGAGTAAATGGGTTACTGTTGAAAGTATACTGATGGTGATTTATGGTTTAATGCTATGGAACCCTTGATGTAGTGATGATAGACAGCATCAATGTTTATCCAAAAAAAAAGTATCGCACAATGATATCTCTTGGTTCTCCCTCTAAGCTGCTAAAAATGAAACAACTGTAAGGTTGCATATATGCTATTCATTGCTATAAGAGTTAAGCATATCCTCTGAATTTGTTTCCCCATGTTTCTATTAATGGTAGGAAGTCTAATATGTCATTAAATGTTTCCATCATTAAATCTAAGCCTAGTTGAATCTTACGGGTGTAACATTCTCTTCCAATACACCGTATATGACCTAGTGTACAGTTGTCTTATAAACCTTAAGATGCTTCTAAGCCATAGACGTATCATTTTGTATATGTGCAAATAATGCACCTTTGATCCAATTCCACTTTCAAATATTCTTGTATAAAATCCGAGATAAGGTGATGCCATTGTATAAACTAGTTCTGTTGGATTCACAATAGTCATGAGTGCTGAATACCATATGTTTACCTTTTGAGTCTAATTTGTGCAGTACTGATATGTTTACCTTTTGAGTCTAATTTGTACAGTAAGGTAAGACATCCACATTATATAGAGAAGTCCATATAAGAATGTTCTTATATGACCTTATAGATCCTCATTCCAAGTCACTATTCGAGGCATGATAAAAGTTGGCCCTTGGCCCACTAAATAATTTACTAATTCCTGTGATGAAACACCTTAATGTACTGCCATCGAATGCACCAACATCAAGCTCCCATATAATTTGTTATGTCAAAGAAGTTTTTACAAGTCTAATCCCTTTGGATTTTGAAGTTTTGACGTGACAAAAGTTTCAGCTCAGCTTTTCAAGCTAATTCAATTCATAATCTATTGTATAATTCCAAAAATTTCAACTTCACCATCGCACAAAGTGGCTTATTCATCCAACCCGATATTACAGAAATTTTTAAGCTTAAAATGATGGAATTTTACAACCTCCCCACTTAGGGAACAGCCCTTGAACATCATGTTAGAGTTATGAATAATTGTCAGCATGTACAAAATATTACAAGGGTGTTTAAATCCTGCTGCAGTTGGCTTAGATTTGGACAGTGTAAGTACTAGATGCTACATCAAGTAAATTTTCTCTCCTTAGTATGACCAGAGTAAAGCACTTTGAAAATCTTTCTTTATCTTCAGTCAGTTGCAACACTTAACAATTACTGTATAATCAAAGACTTGCAAGTCAAAAACTCGTTATATCGGAACTCAATAGTTCCATCCCAAAGGACAGTCCAAATGAGTGTTTCTGGCCATCTGAACACCTACCTGCATTCAGTTTGTAACACCTTTGATGCAAACTATAATTTACAATATTTCTTAAGACTGTCACATTGTAGTTGCGTTCGTTTAACTTGGTTTAGCCAACTTTCCTATAATTCATGTACGTCAAGCTACAACATTAAATCTCTAAGGTCAACCATCTTTTGTATGTTACTTAGAACAAGAGTCTGTTCACAGCACAACTGCATATTTACAGTCCCTTCAGTAAATTTTTTAATCCTTTTCTACATCATGATGAAATGGAGAACAAAACATAATCTTTCACCTTAGCCCCTAATCATATCTTATTTCCCCCCAGGACTCACAATTTTGGATCTCTCCCAAAAACGAATTTAAAATTTTGGAAGCTAACCCAAAACTAATTTAACGTGCTCAAACAAAAAACACACCACACATACATCCAGCTACTCCATCTAACAATATGGAAATATCATGATTCATGATACACCACCAATATATACACAACAATGCTACTACCCATCTCTAGAAGCACAGGCGTACGATCACATAACTCAACCATACATATATTGAAACACAAATAATTCACGTAACTTCTCGATCCAATGAGGATACTTTGTCATGATTTATTGAAATCACAATTTCCGTAGACCCATACAAGGACATATGATTTTCCTTTACTTACTGTACTGTTTTCACTTGCAAGCAATTTATTCTTAAGTACATCATTGCATACTTGGCTTCGAATTTGGACTTCCCTCTACTGTGACTTTATTTTCACATGAATTATTTTCTCATATCTAGTTTTATAGTAAAGCAGGTCTCAATAAATAAATCCTGTCTTCATAGAATACTTAGTACACTTGAAACCAGTGCACTGATATCAAGTTTATGACGACCCATTTTCTAAACAATCTGTGACTAGCACCCACCTTAAGTCGACCAAACCAACCAACTTGACTGTTCTAGCATGAACATTAATATCACATACGCCACGTGCATTTAACATAAACAACTAAATTTTTGGATCGAAACTCTATCTCAATAATTTCAAAATAATCCAAATATATATTGGAATCTATAAACTATAAAGTAATGAAAATGATGCAAAGTAATGTGAACAATCATAACCCAACTAAAAACATGTTTATGAAGCCTCTACAGGAGTACTAAGGGAAATGCATATGACATAGATTTTTTGGCTAATTCCCCAAAATATACTGGATAAACGATTAATGAATAAAAAAGTCTAAATGAAAGAGAAGAAACTCTTTTGGTCAAGGGAGGTGCTCACGAAATCAACGTTTGGAATACAGCAACCTTGTAGTTTGCTCATCTATGAAATCTGCTTCTATATTGACATAGGTCAACGTCGGTTACGCAAAGAGAACGTCAGTACACCACTAGCGGTACTGAGTCTCAACATTCTTCTCACTGGAGTCGGAACAAGACCTTGAATAAAACCATATGGGTAATGAATGGATAAGAGAGGAAACAAGTCATAATTCATCTTAAAGCATCTCATATGAGTAACTAGGAAAACAATCACTTAAACTTGTAGCTTAGTTCATTAATTCATTCTTTTAACTTTCTTCAAGTTGTTTCAGTCGACATAACATTTCTTATGCCTAACTCTGGCAATTAGTAACCCTTGTATGGTTACTTGTGGGCCTTTCTGCAACTATCAAATCTTTTGTGCCTCGTCATGGTAATACTAGCAACCGCTTGTATGGTTGCTTGTCACCCTTTGTATGGCCACCATTTACGTTGTGCTTTATTAGGTAAAGGTGGTAAACCTTTATATGGTTACTTGTTACTCTTTGTATGGTTGCCATTTATGTTATGCCTCATTATGACAAAAATAGTAATCCTTTGCATGGTTACTTGTATCCTTTATATGGTTGCCATTTATCAGAGTTTCGAGATTTTTAATTTTATCAAAGTCGGCATAAAAGGGATGGCTTTCATCACTGTGAAAGAGCAGCAGACAATTTTGGAGACATTCTTGGTCATTTTTCTAGGAGTACTATGCAGTGTTTTTGGGTTGGACAAAGTTAGCACAGCGCACTCATACACAAAAGACACAATCTTCATATTCATTAGACGGATAAGCACAAGGAGGAAATGTAGAGCACCGGATAGACTCGCTCAATGATTCACTCGTTCCAATTAAACTTACACTAACCTTAAGAAACATTTAATCATACAGTTTGTGACTTTGTAAGAAAAGAACTTTAGTAAGAAAAAGTCTCACCTCAAGTCTTTCATTTTAGTAAGGTAATTTCTACGCTTGTCAACATGATCAACAACTTAATCTACATAAATAATCAGATTCAATTTACATCTATAAAAGCTCAAAAAATTTATCTTAGCGTTCGTTTTCGTCAACTAATTTACAATAACTCAGTGACCCATTTGCAACATTCAACTGCATTAATTCTGAATCTAGCTGTACTAATTTAAACAAGGATATAGCATACTAGATTACCTTTAATTTTCTTGCTGAGACCCACTGTAGAATAGATATCAATATATCCAAATGATATCCTTAGAGAGATCAATCAATGATCTGGGATTTTGTTTTCTCTTTGCAGTACGAGGTCTTCTGTATCTTATCTATCTCTCGCGACACTATAATGTCAAAGTTGAATTTGCATTCCAACTCTCCCATAAAGCCAAATTGCTGCAATGTTTTTCCCTCTTTGATATTACGTTTTGGGAAAAAAAAACCTAGAAATGTCGAGGAAGCTATCAACTATACTTGAAATAGCCCTAGGCCATTTAACATTTGATGACACCTAATGGGCTTAGCCCATGATTAATTAATTCTCTTCTCTTTCCCTATTTTTCCTTTGGGTACTTATTATTTCAAGCACTTGTAATTCTTACCATGTGCACATTATCGTATCCCAAGCACTTCATTTACATCATGTGAGCTTTTGTACTCCTTCGACACATTAATTAATTGTTAATCCCGTAATTATCAAAATTTGAAATCTAGAAAATTGCAGGACTTTACAGATGCATTAAGTGATTCCAGTGAGAATCAGTTCTCTTTAAAGTCTAATTTTGAGTTGGATTAATAATGATACTAGCATATTTAATCCTGAAACTTTGTATTAATTACAATTTAGTTTTTATTTTACTAAATATATAAGCGTTAGACCTTTGTAAACTTTTCATAAATTATGCACTTCATGTTAAAGCAGCATGCACTTCACTTCTCACTTTTCGCTTTCATGTGCCTTGTCTCTTAATTGCATTATTCCCTTTTCATTTAAATACTAGTTTTTTGTCTGCGATAAGTTTATGACATCCTCGTAACCCATTGTGCTCTTGCCATTAGACAAAATCCTTAGGATCTATCTGACTCTGCTTAACTATAGGCTCTAAACAGTTATTGCAATGTGAGACAACCTTGGACACACCCCAAAAGCTAGTTGATACAATGTTAGGAGCAAAGCACCCTAAAAGCTAGATATTAAGGTGGGAGATCCCAAAGGCTAAGCCCAACATCAGTTTCTGATTTAACCAATGTGGGAGTCAAGTCGCGTTCATTGCAATAATATATCATTGATACAACCTTTGGAGAACCACATCCCAAATGCTGGCTTTTGGGGTGTGAGAACCTTAGGAGAATCATACCCCAAAAGTGGGGTGTAGTTCCCCCAAAATTGTATCACAATGCCTATGTTATAACGGTTGTATGGACTAGTTTGTATGTCTGCACTTCCTAGAGAGGATTGTCAAAAATAGTTAACATTAGCTTGTGGGGATTTGCAGTACAATTCATAAACCATCCACTTCTATAAGCTATTTCACCTAATTCAGAGCTTCATTTTGTCAAATAATGGAGACACATATTATTGTGGAGGAGACTGTCTGTATCTTTTCATTTCTCCATGTATAACAATAAAAGAACCAACTAGTGCCATTTGATGTTTGAATCGAAGTATTTTGGCCCTCCTATTTCTTTTCCACTAGTGATTTAATTTTGGGGAGCTAGAAGCAACAAAAAAGTCACTTATAATGCATTCTCTTAAGTGAAGAATTAAAAGAGTGATCAGCTTATATTTTGGAAAAAAGGAAGGTTTTAGTGAAAAACATAGTACCTGCAGTATCTTGCCGATTTTTGGAATAAGATGGGTTCATGTGCTATTTTAGCATGCTGAACCTTCTTATGTGACACAAGGTGCTGCTTTTTTAGATTTTTTTCTTGGTTGTTATGTGTGAGCAAGAGAGAAATCAATATGAATGATCGAAGTTACTATAAGTTCAAGTTTCTTTTTCGTGTAGATTAATTCGAAGTTCTCATAGTGAATTGTTGATGAAATGAGTTTTGGTCCTACCAAAAGTTAGCTCGTGAAACGAGAATTGTCAAAAATCATATAAGGGGCCAACAATCTATTAATTTTGGATTGTAACATCCCTCTACGTGCCAGGCCTGGCTTTTGGAATGTGGACAACATTGGAGTCCGGCATTTGATAAAACCAATATACATATTACCTGTATACCTTTTGTAGCGAGATACAAATAAAAAAGGTGTAGAAAAATTTTGGATGGTGCAGAAGAAAGTAGCTTTGGAAAGGAAGTATCTATCATCGGGGGAAGAGTGATTGTCATTAACAATGTTCTGGACTCTCTCTAGGGAACCCGTAGCCTTTGGGTGCGCAGGGTACCCCCGTGAACATGAAGAAGAAAATAGATTGTATTTACTTTTTATGGGATGAAACATCGATGGAAGGACGTTGCATTTGGTGAAGTGGGATATAAATTATTCACTTGGTCAACAAGGAAGATAAAACTCTTGTGCCAGTTGACACGGAGCCCAGAAACGCCTTCAAAAAATGTTAAGATGGCTCTTACCTGTCTGATTTGTTCTAGTTTTGCATCACAAAATATAAGTGCGTCATCTGCATAAAAAAGGTGACTAATTTCCATAGCACTGCCCCTATTTGCCTGGGAGCAGAAACCTCTAATCCACCTATTTCCTTTGGTGATTCTAAGCCTGCGATTTAAAACCTTCCATAGCTAGAATAAATTAGAATAGTGACGTGGGGTCACCTTGTCTAAACCCCCTTTGTAATTGGAAAAATCCTTCAGTGCCACCATTAATGATGAGGGAGAATTTCACATTAGAGATGCAAAATCTTATCCAACTAATCCATTTTGTGCCAAAACCCTATATCTTCTAGGACTTTTAGCAAAAAAGACCAGTTGACATTGTCATAGGCCTTTTCGATGTCTAGCTTGCACATGATTCTAGGGGTCTTTTGTCTCTCCCTAGAGTCTACCAACTCATTAGCCAAAAGGGCTGCGTCCAAAATCTGCCTCCCCCCTTAAAGAAGACCATCAGGTACTTATCCACAAGCTTCCCCATAATTGTTTTCATTCTCTCAGTGATCAATTTAGAGATTATTTTATACACTCCACCTGTCAGATTGATGGATCTGAAATCCTTGAGTTCTTCTGCTCTTGGCTTCTTTGGTATAAGTGCTATAAGATTTCTCAAAAATTTCATTCAATTGGAAGTACTGAATTGTATGCATTAAGTAATCTTTTAAAGTGCTCAAATACTCCTTGTAGAATTGCATTGTAAAGCCATCAGGTCCAGGTGCTTTGTTACCATCACATTGCTTGATGATATTAAGCACTTCAGTTTCAGAAAAAGGTTGCTATAGCCATTCCTGTTCCTCCAGTGTAATTCTAGGACATCCTTGCATCTCAAAAGAAGGTCTCCATGTTTCTGATTCTGAGTAGGGTCTGTTATAGAATACCATAGCCACCTTTATACTATCTGGATCTTGAATTTCCTCCCCTTGGACCACCAATCTATCAATCGTGTTGTATCCTTTATGAGATGATACCATTCTCTGGAAAAATTTGGTGTTATTGTCCCCTTGCTTCAGCGAAAGGACTCTGGGTTTTTGCCTTTATCTTGCTTCTTCATTTTTGGACAGTTACTCTAGTTGCACCACTATTGTAGCTCTGCTCATCATTTCATCCTCAGTCAGACTTCTATTATCTTGAAGCAGGTCCAGTTCAGCCAACTCATTCAGTAGGCTGTTCGTCTTGCTCACTAGTTCCCCAAAAGTAGCTTTGCTCCAAACTTTGAGTTTTTGTTTCAAGTTTCTCAATTTGACACTATGTTTATAATCAGGACTTACTACGACCATATCATTCCACCACCCTCTGATTAATTCTGAGAATCTTTCTGCCCTAAGCCACCAATTTTCAAATTTAAAGCTTGATCTTTTCGTGACGCAATTCCCACATTCTAGGAGTAAAGGACTATGGTCAGATATTACTGCAAGTACACCCAACATCTGGAGAATATTCCCAAGTCTCAAAGGCTTTTGATGGACTATGCCCAAGAAGATGGCTGAGGCTTTACTAGGCTGGGAGGAAGCAGGCATACACGCAAAGGGCAGAGGTAGATGAAGAATTATCCCAGGGGCTATCTGTTGGGCTGTTTGGAAAGAAAGGAATTCAAAGAAAGGAATTCAAGATGTTTTGAGGGCATAGAGAACAACGTGCAGAAAGTTAAGCTGAACTGCATATTACTTTTGTCCAAAAAAAAAGAGGCAATCCAAAAATAGTAATAACTTTTCTGTACGAGTTTGCTGTCTTTGCTAAACTTAGTATCTAATTAAAAGCTCTTTCTGGTTCTCATAATCTGACACAATAAGGTGAATAATTCAAACTGTTTTTTCCTTGTGATTTTTTTTACTACCAGTTTTTTATTATGGACTAAAGCTACTGTATCTGCCATCAGCAATGGTGGTGAAGATTTCTGCATTTAAGTAGTATCTATGACTTCTTATAATTCTTTTGTAACCCTACACATCTACACCATCATGGATTCCATGTTAGCTAGTTATATCGATGACAGAACCTTATGAAAGATCAATCTCATATGTTTCCTCCCTTGTTGAGTCCATTCTTTTGGTATGATCATCTGTCCTCTCAAATTTCCTTGCGTGGTCAAAAATTTGTCTGCATATTTATTTTGAAGTGCTGCCTCTTTTTAAACCATGTGTGGTGTATTCTAATCCCTCCAGAAAAGGCTTTGTTTCTTTGTTCTGCATGTGAAAAAACGTTGTGAAGTTCAATAAAATTGTGAAATTCAACTTGTCATGCTTGCATAAGATTTATTGTAATATATTTGAAATTACCCCAATTTATTGCTTACCTATTCTTGTCCCCACCTTTCAGGCACTGGTCACTTTAATTAATGGGGCTTGTTTAAATAATTTGATTATCTTATTTATCTGGGGCATACAAATTTTGGTCATAAACAAGTTCGAGTGGCTACTCATGGAGCTTAAAGTCTCATCTTCAAAGCCAGCCTTTTCACCTTCTGATTGCAACAATGATCCTGAAGAGAAAGAAATCAGTGAAGAGGATGATGATGACCGCAACCACAAGCATCGTAGGAGAGAATTGCATTCTCCATCTGAAGAGGCTGTTGGACAAGTTCTCAATAGACCATTCAGGAAACGAAACAAGCCTTTTGAAAATGTAGTTCCTTATGGGGAAGGGAACTCTCATTTAAGTGACACTAAGTTCCCAAGAAGACGAGAAATGGGCTCATTTTCCAGAGCTCCTCTGGATGCATATCATAGAATGAGGCTGAATCAATCACTGTCCGGTGATGCTGGTAATGGTAGGGGTCGAGGAACAGACCTTAGTGCTTGGGGACAACGTGATTCCAGGTTCAGCTCGGTAGATACTGCACCTCAACTGTTTCCACAGGGCCCTGTTACTCCTGGTCTCTTTACTGGAAGAGGGGTGCAAAATGCTGCTAATACACAGAATTCATCTTGGAGTGCATTTGGAATGGTTCCAAGAATATCTAATGGCGGTCTTGATACACTTCATTCCGTTGGTTTCCCAGGAACACTCAGGCCATCCTTGAATCCTACCGTGAATATGGGTAGGCAGAGATGTAGAGACTTCGAGGAGCGTGGATTTTGCCTAAGAGGAGATATGTGCCCGATGGAGCATGGAGTAAATCGTATTGTTGTTGAAGATGTTCAGGTGTGTGGACTTTCAGCTGGCAAATAGTTATTACGGTATCTTACATTCTCATTTTTTGCGGGGGAATGGTTGTCAATTATGTTCAGGGTATTCTTTTTTAAAATGTGGATGCTATTTACTGTTGGTTACTTGATTTTCATCTCTTTTAATTTAAGCTTTTGTAAGCCAGAGTCGGGATTCCCTTGTTTATCATTCTTTAGAAAATGCTTTGTGTTTTGTGTGTTAACATCGTAACTAATCAATTATTTTGGCAAAAAAATCCCCATTTCATGAACTGCCAACACTGTATTCTTGTACTTCACTAATTTTTTCACGGGGCAGCTTGGTTTTATGCTATTGTTTTCCAAATTGCAGAGTCTTTCTCAGTTTAATCTTCCTGTGTCACTTCCTAATGCACACATGCTTGGCCCAGCTAGTGGACAAGGATCTTTACCTTTGGTAGGTCCTTCTGGCTCATTGGCTAGTGGCAAAGCTTTACATAACAAAAGCAAATTTCCAGTGATTGATGATGCATTGGGCTTGACTGATGCTTTTGGTGATGGTACCGGGGGAGCTGATTTCTATGATCCTGATCAGCCTTTGTGGTCAAATGATCGTTCTAAAACTTCAGCGGCACTCCAGGATTTAAATCCATCTAACATTGATGATGCTGGTCGTTTGTTAGTGCCAGACTCCTCTGATCACGATCAAGTTGTGCTATGTGATGCCTTTGATCTTGAGCATCCACTTAGAGGTGCTAAGGTAGCTACAGGATCTCAGAGTGCGGGGGGAAGAATCCGAAGGTCCAAAAATAAGTTGAATGCGAAAGAGAGAACTGCTTGTACAGGAAATGTATCAAGTTCTGATGAAACAAGAAGACATTTGGTATTATTCGGTAGCAGTCAGGGCATATTTCTTCCAGGGAAACTAACAAATGAAGATACTATTGACCCACAAATGAAGGATTTTTCTTCCAGGCCCCAAAGCAGTTCTGGACATAATATGAGAAAACCTTCTCAAAAGGCACTTCGCACTCTGTTTGTGAAAGGCATTCCACAGAAAGACAACAAACTAGATGCTCTTCTTTCACATTTCAAAAAATTTGGTGAGGTCATTGACATTCACATCCCACCGAGTGGTGATCGAGCCTTTGTTCAATTTTCTAAGAGAGAAGAAGCTGAGGCTGCTTTTAAGGCACCTGATGCTGTGATGGGCAACCGATTTATAAAGCTTTTATGGGCAAACAGGGATAGAATTATGGATGATGGAGTAAGTGGTGGTCGTAATTTACCTCTAACTCCTCGTGGAGTGGCATCCAGTTCACTATCACCTCACCTATCTGTTCACAAAGGAAAAGACAATATCCAGTCCTCTGCCCCCAAAGCTGCTGAATTTGGTCCTGTTGCTCCATCACCTACTTCTGCTCTACCTAAGCCTGTGACTCCTAATGGTCCCAAAGCTGCACCGGCTCTGCAAAAAAAGGTGGAGAGTTTAGAACTTTTGAAGGAAGAGTTGCGCAAGAAGCAGGAGCTGCTTGATCAGAAGCGCAATGAGTTCCGGCGTCAGTTGAATAAACTTGAGAAACAAGTAATTGCCTGTTCTTTTTTCACATACTGTCCAAAGAAAGTGTTCTTTAAGTTTATACAAATAATCTTTTTGATTGTTAGATATCTGATATTTGTTGTGAATGAAGTGAAATATTCTTTGGTGACTTTCATCAACTTGAAGTATCCCATGACATGCTTTTTTGGAATTACTATGATAAGATATGGTTTTCTTCGGACGTGCATTTCTGATATGCTTCCTAGTCATTAACTGTATACTTTTTTTTTCTTCTAATCAAATGTGGGGGTGACTACTGGGAATACCTTGTATCTGGAACTTTTTATTAGATGAAGTGTTAGTTACCGTTCATTCTTTTCTTACCCCTCCCACATATGATTCCCCAACTCATATCAAGGTGTGACTATAGGAATTAATTTGTCTTCAGAATTAATTAGTTACCTGAAGCAGATCTCATGTTTATTGCAGCTTGTACTTTGGGTTTTCTCCCCATATATATAATTTCATTGATTTTTAGAATCCACTAATAATCGGACCCTCTCTTTCACCATTTCATGGTTACATTTGTCCAGGCTGTAGGTGTGAAAGCTGAAGCAGTCTCAGAGCAGGATCTGGAGAAACAGAAGGAAGGAGAAACAGTATCCAATTGTACAAAAGAGAGGTCAACATCCATGCGACTTAATGTTGTATCTTCAACACAGGCTGAAGCAGTCTCCAATAGTAGCAGATCAACAGAAAATGCAGAGCGCTCTTGTTCTATACCATGTTCTGCTGTAGCTACGCAGGAACCTTCAAGCTTGAGGCAGTCAATTCCTCCACTGGCCCCACATGCTGCACCTTATGTTTTCAATAGATACAAAATAGACAATCGTCCTACTGCCTTCAAAGTCCTTCCACCTATGCCAAGTGGTCTTGCGAATGTAATCTCTTCCAATCCTCTCAAATAGTTGAAATTTTGTCAGTATTTTCAAATAATTATGTGAATATGCTCTAGTTCCATTTGCTTAAGCTGCATAGTATTTGTGCCTTTAATATTCTTCCAAGGCAGAGCTGTTATTGTGTTTGAAGCATGCCTTGCCACTACCATCTTTTCCTTTGCATTAGGATGGGTTTTGAAAGATGGTGTCCGCTCATCGAAAATTATTCATTTATTTTCTCATACAGTGCACTGGCATTTCCTGTGGCCAACTTAAGAGCTGTGTGTACTTGTGTGTTCTCATATATGTAAATCTTTATTTTCTTCAATGTTCCTTCTGCTAACTTTAGGTATCCCGTATTTCTTCTAAATATGTGAGGAAGGAGCTGAAAACACTCTCTAGTACTTTTCTCTAGTGTCATATCTCCCTTGGTTAGCTACAACAGTCCAGGCTGATTTGTAAATTCTTTTTTTTTTTTTAATCTTGTTCTTAGCTTTGTGTGATAAATTATTAATGGGTTTCCTTTTCTAGGTTGCCGCCTTGAAGGAACATTTCTCCACTTTTGGTGGCCCTCCTGCTGTTGAGCTGGAAGATTTGGAGCCTCAAGATGGGAATAATGGCTTGGAAACGTTGAACAGATCTGCCAGTATATGTTTCCCAACGCGCCGATCTGCTGAAAGGGCATTTTTGAATGGCAAAATCTGGCAAGGCCAAGCTTTGCAGTTTATGTGGTTGCAGTCCAGTAATTCTACCAAGGGTATTGGTGTAAAAGAAGATGCTGAGTCTGCTTTGAAGCAAGCTCCAGGTGCTAGCTTGCAAACCATCCCAAAAGAGACACAGGAAGAAAATGCTGCAGCGAGTGATGAGCCCGAAAAATATGATGTAGAATGCGAGAAGCAACCTTCTGATGCCAATGTTCAACCCCGCCCAAAAGACCCTTTGACTGGTTCACTGGAAGGAAATGCTGCATATATTGATGAACTTGAAAAGGGTTATATAGAGAGCAAGACTGTGAGTGAAGTTCTCAACTCCAGTTCAGTCTCTATTTCTGTTGAGAAACAGGTAGCTAAATGTGATCGATCATGATGGTTGTCCAATTGTCAGAGTTGTACAGTTGGGTAAAATTTTGAATCACTTGTGTAATTTCAGGAGTATGAGCAGTATAAACATTCTAGTTTCAATTTTACCGTTATCCCATTATCTGGAAATGTAAAGAGGTTTTTTTTTTGGTGATTTTTTCACCAGATGGAACTCCTGTTCCATATCTATATTGAATTCTGTTATAATTCCAAAAAAAATCATGCAGATGAGACTTTTTTGACTGTATGGTCTGTTCTCTAGTATTGGTATTTTTTCTTGTATCTTGATCTTATTGTGTGCTTTCCATTGTGACAGTAGCTTGACTTAAGATGAACAGTGTTCAACCCTATATAAAGTGTTCTCTCTTCATGGTTCAGGGTAGCCTTTATCTTATGGGGCTAGCTTTTGGAATCGAGTAACCTAGGGAACATTCTTACCATAGCTCAGAGCTAGAATTGTCTCGTACTTTGTTTGCTCAATGTTGCCGAGGTGACTGATGGTGGTTGAGGCTTGAGAGAATGATCTGTTGTCTCTTTCTTATCAACATCTTTGATTGCTTCGGAAGTCCTAGGTCATTCATGTGGTGGGATTGAGTTTTTCCTTTTTATGTGTTCCTGTATTAATACAGAAATCAGCCTTGTTTAGGTAGAAGTATGAAGAAGTTGATCCTCGTGAGAAGAGAGGATGTGGTTAGACTCGTATTTTCTGCCAAGAAAGAAAATATATGCACCATGGACAACGATCAATAGGACGAGTCATTCGTGATTGTTGGTTGTGAATAAGCACATTTGTGGAAATGCTTTTTAATGTTTTCATATTCAGTTCCTTTTTAGGAAAACAAATTCCTTAGAAGTGTTCTTTTTAAAAGAAAAAGAAAAGAGCAAGGAAATCATTTTCAACCAAAACAGAGTAGCAAGTTACTGCAAGCATCGGTTGCCCTACCCTCTTTTCAAAGCTTTGTAAACTAGCTAGTGCTCCCCCTTCCCCCAAAATTTCACAACAGTGGTTATGAGACATAGGAAGGCATTCTGAATGTAATTTTTCACGTCTTTATTTTTGCGTGTGGGTGTGGGTGTTTTACCGAAAATTCAGCAACAAATATTATGTTCCATCTGTTTTACTTTCCGTGTTAGTTTCTTTTGGAACAGAATTACTGTCTATTTTTGTAAGTTTTTACTCCATCTCACCTATAAGATAACAAAATTCAAGCGCATTTTCATATGCTACCCACCTTATTAGTTTATCATTACCATATTCCCATCTGAATGGCTCAAAAATACTGCCTTATTTTCATTATTAGGTGCTCGCTTGAATTGACTTATTTTAAGTCGAAATAACTTTTAAGACTTTTGAATTATTTAGTAAACTATAACTACTTGATTTTAAGGTAAAATAATTTACAAAAGCTTAAAAGCCATCTCTACCTTATATTTTAGCTTATAAGCTTTTAAAATTCAAAGCTTAAAAGCCATCTCTACCTTGGTTTTTAGTTGACTGTTCCAACTATAAGAAGGTAGGAGATATGGATTTTGAGAATTTAATTTTGTATGAATTTATTAGTTTAGTGGGTTGATTTCTGAGGGAATCAAACAATTTCAATTGAAATTGGATAATTGTGGTTGATTCCAATTGAGAGGCAAATGTGTGAAGTTTGAATGGTAGAGGTATCAATAACCTCATTGTATAATGAGGAATAAACTTGACAAATAAATGAATATAGAATCGTATTTTTGATCATTTTCCCTCTTCAAAATAGATAATTGAAGGGAGTAGCCTATATATAGACTAGATGGAGAAGCCCAAGATCAATTCATATAAAGTTTGGCAATGCATCACTATCATATATACTAACAATGCTTATAACTTTCAAATATTTCTAATATACAGAAGAGTAAATCCAAGCACGATCAAGGGCAAAATTGTTATTTCATACTAACAAAAATAACTATTTAAAAAGATATCAAGAAAACTAAATAGTTCTAAAAACATCTTTTATAAAAAGATGAAAACGGATTATGATTAAGGATAATTTCATGTTTACAAAAAAAAAATTAATTCTATAAGCAACTTTTAATAAAAAGATAAAGCTTGAGGAATAAAAGATATATATATATCATTATATCCTAATTCATTAAAATATTATATATTTTAAATTACACTTGTTCTGTAAATTCAATCTATATGGTTAAATATCTAAAACAAATTTCATATATT
>JAOTQJ010000011.1:11529631-11545029 GCA_025642045.1 Solanum sejunctum | reverse complement strand
AGAAGTACATTTGCTTGCATTGTGAATCCATGTTTAATTTTAGTGATTCAATTGGTGGCTTTGCATTGTGACAACTTAAAATTTAGTCTATTAGTTGGTCATTTGTTTTCCTTCATTTCATTATTGTTAACTTATATTTTATGTAATTAATCGTGAGCTTGTTAAAGTAAAGTAACATTTGAATTGTAAATGATATAGCGTATAAATTTATTTTCTCTTGAGTTGAATTAGTTATTACTAAAAAATTATCAATTTTAGAAAATGAGTTGATCCGGTATATCAGTACTGAATTTGAGGCTTTTCTAAAACTATGAAAGTTGTGATGAAACAATGAAGGAATAAAAGTAGTATTTGAAGTAAAAGATGAAAAAGATAATAAATTTATGACTCATATCGAAGTAGAGAATGAGAATTTTGAAGCCACAGTAGTCTTGGATTCACGGTGAAAAGGCTTTTCTACTATTAAAAATTGTTAATTCCCATATCATTTCTTAAACAGTATAATAAAATATGAAGCCTCTTTAGTTAGAGGAAACTATTCTCTATTGTACGACTATAATTTAAAGTTTCAACTTTCAGTTTAAAGAGGAAATAGATGGGAAAATGGTCCATGAAAACATTTTTACTTTACATGTTATAATAGTTTATGATGTGATGTAAAGCCACAAAAAGATTTTTCAATTGAGTGAGCTTTTATTTTACATGCCATGAATTATTTATTCATGTTTTATTTAGTTTTTACGACCACGCGAATCACAGGTAGGTGTTGGATGCATTTTAATATTAATTCATTTTAATATTTTATAAAAGTGCATCAGTTGCTATGTAATTGTGTAGTTCGTCTTTGTGCATATAGTTTATTGCCTTTAGTGGGCATTATTGATGTTGTCCAAGTTACACCGCCTTTTAAGATAATAAAACGGTCGCTATCAAGATATAAAATCTAACCAAGGTTGGGATCGATTCCACAGAAAATACCTAGACTCAAGAAAATTCACCAATATACAATTTGAGTAATTAACCAACTCAATTCCCCAAAGGAGGGTTCGCAATAATCAATGAGAAAAATAAACTAACTACTTATTATGAAAGAAAAATTAATAATAGAGAGCAACTAGGATATTGTGTTTCCCATGATTTCCCAACTCAGTATCCCCAGATAACCTAATTCTTGTCTAGTGTATAGCATATTGGACAGTAATTTAAGTTCACCAAGCCCTTTGGTCAAAGGTGAAACGCCCGAAAAACGCCCCCAAAATGTGCTTTAGAAATACCCATAATCGTAATTTCTATATATCTTAAAATTCATGCGTGATATTAAAAATTCAACTTCATATTCTTGATCGGAGGTAAAATTAAGTGGAAGATGAGTATAACCCGAATTTTTAAAAGACTAGTAGCGAAAATTGATTTTCGCAAAATTTTTAGAGACAGAAGTTGTCCGCGATGGCTCCACGACATGGACCTATCATGGAGCAATGTTGTCAACTTCCTTATTTTTCCTGTTTCGGTGTAAGGCATTGGGTTCATAGCCCCATGCCCACCTATGCATAAAAATACCTATACTCAGTCATTTTTCAATTCTATATCGCTCAAGACACTCTCAAAACCCTATCTAACACTTAATCAAATATTTCATCCAAATCCAAGTGCCTCAAGCTTAATTCCAGATCTCAAGAACACTATTCAAGCTTCAAGTCTCCTTCAATACTACATCAAGAAAACCCAAGTTTGAGGTATGTGGGTTTCAACCATTGGGTCCTTTCACCCATGGCGCCTAATCTTCCTTTTTATGAAAATTGCATGTCTTCAAGTTGTATTATCTATCGGTATCTCTTATTATGAATTTTGATTATAAATTATATTGGGGTTTGTGAAATGTTGATGGTTTATACATGTTCCAAGCTTATACTATGAATTAGTTTTGCCTATGGAGGCTATGCATGTTTTGGGCTATGAAACTATGATTTATTATGAGATTTGATTATGGATTTCAAGGTATCTTACATGAGGGTTTTACTATATATTGGTGGGTTGATTTACATTGAGTTTTCTCATATCATTTCCCTCTTGAATTGTATGATTTTGAACTAGCATTACATACCGCTAAGTGTTTGATAAAATATCTTGACAAGGATTCTTGAGTTATTGATGTTCTATTGGAAAGTCAAGTGACGTTATGATGATTTAAGGGATTGTATGTATGAATTGAATTTATGGAAAGTATCTATGGTGTTGCAAGTTGACCATACCTTGTTGGGGGGTGGCATGCCCAATCATCTTGTTGAGGGGGTGACAAGCCTCAATAACCCTGTTGGGGGTAGCATGCCCATACTATCTTGTTGAGGGGTATGTATCTCAATCACCTTGTCGGGGGGTGGCATGCCCGTACTACCTTGTTGAGGGATATATACCTCAATCACGTTGTCAGGGGTTGGCATGCCTGTGCTACCTTGTTGAGGGGTATGTACCTCAATCACCTTGTCAGGGGGTGGCATGCCCGTACTAGCATGTTGAGGGGTATGCACCTCAGTCACCTTCCAAGGAGGTGGCATGCCTTGGAGTTCAAGTGATAGCTTGCTTGGTATGACAATTATGGTCTCTTCCTATATGTAACCTATAATTTGCAAGTTATATGATTTACAAGCATATTTTACCTCAAGTATTGATCATGCATGCCATTTTGATATTATACTTATCCATTGCTTATGATTATGCATTTTGACTATGTTGCCTATGTCTTATTGCATTGCACCCTACATACTTAGTACATTTAAATGTACTAACGCATACTCTGTGCCTACATGATATTACCATGTAGGAATCAGAGCTCCTCTCAATCCTCTTTCATGTGGCTAGTTTTGGTATTCTGGAAGATAAACTTTAGTGAGTCCTCAAGTCCGGAGACACTAGCTATGCTACTCTTACTACTTGTTATATCTTTATGTTGAACACTTGATACTATGAGGGTGAGCCTAGAAATTGTCTTGACCCCCACTCTGATCTATATGTTAGAGGTGTTGTTGGAACAAGTGATTTATTTATTCTTTAAGCTTCACCCTTGAGTATTTTATGATTATCCGAGACTTTCCTCATTTCCATTTTCCTTATTTATATCTCTTGTTGTTGTTTATTTTGCTTCCACGACTAAAGATGTGTGTGTGATATGCTAAGAGACTTGTTTGGGATCTTTTCGGGTTCTCATTCACCGTGTCACGTCTAGACCCTAGGCTTAGGTCATGACAAAAGATGACAGATGAATTTCACTATGCGACTTGGTATATCTCCATAGTGTGCATTACTAACTATTACCTGTTAGTCCCAGTACAACCTCCCCTTGGGCCAGTTCGGTTGATTAGATGAAAATACATCAATTGAATCGTGTTTATTAATCTCTTTTCCTATTCATTACTATCTTGGTCCGGTCAGTAACACTAGGTGAGTTCTAATGTTGGCCACCACTAGAAAATATACAAAATGAAGAAAATTAATTAATACATGCATATACACCTTCGAAGAATTGTGAATAGTGCTTTGTTTCTTCTTGATGATATCTTCTCTTAGCTTCTGTAACTCACTTGCAATGTGTCCAAACTTGCCACAATCATAGAACCTACCATGATTTCAACTGTAGTTGTAATTTGTTTATTTCTAGAACTATTTGGGTTATCTCTTCTTTGAATTTTACTGCGCCGAAATGTTTCCATGACAGATCTTGTGATTGGTGTAATTTCATCCTCATTGAATTCATATTCATCTTCTTGAATATCATCAGGTGCTTTAAAGGCAACCGATTTCTTCTTCTCATCTTCTTTAGCCTTTTTGTTTAGATGAGTTTTCTCAAAGGCAATAAGATCTCCTCGTACCTCATCATAGGTTAGGTTCTTCATGTCATGCCTTGGGAGAGTACCCTAGATGTAATCGGCACTCAAAAATATTTGCTAGTCCCCAAGAGAATCACTTGATCTCGTCATATTCATTCCTTCATACATTCTACTAATCAGCGGAAGACATAAGGAAGTAAATGGGCACATCTCGTCTAATATGAAAATAATATTATAAATAGAAAAGCTAGTAGAAAGAAACTAGCTCAACAAATCTTAACATCAACATTCGACTATAGTCTAACAAGCCTCTATCACTATCAAGCGGTGCCAATGACAAATCTATGGTTACCTCAATCAAAATAAAGTTAATCAATCTAACTCTAAAGCAAGACGAAATAAGTAAAATGAATCCTCCGAAGTATGTGAGGCTCACCAATCAGATGAACGTCTCAAATTCTCAACGACGCACCTGTTAATGATCTTCAAATCATGTATCTACATCATGAAATGATGCAGTCCAAGAGGAAAATATCAGTATGTAGAATGTACTGGTATGTAATATAGCTAAGTGAAATTGAAATAGGTAGAATAATATAGAAACAATATCAACTCAATATAGAAATCAATCAACATGTCAAATGTCTATCTAAAGAAAGAATAAAGAGTAGATAAGTGACCCATCAACCAATCAACTCATCAATCAAATCAGACTCATCTCAAAGGAACTCAACTCATCTCATCTTATCTGGACTTAGAGTACTTAGTTAGGAACTTTCTGAGAGTTTCTTTTATCCGACAATAATCACTTATGAGCACATGATCGTACAACAAGCTGCGTTGCCACAGCCGTCCCATACTTGCCAGATAGGGGACGAATCGAATCTAGTAGGGACCCCAATAATCCGTTAAGTCCTCTATTATTTTTGGGACTCTATCCAAAGGGAACCACAATAAGATGTAACGGTTCTAATCCTCACTTGCACTTGGGTACACAGTTAAACGAGTGTGAGTTGGACTAATTCTTACTCGTTTGGTGCCCGATACTCCTCCCATGACTCAATGCTCATAAAACAACCCATCCAGTTAATACATCTTAATTGTATCATCTCACTCAACCTTATAAAGGCTCTCATCATTCAATCAGTCTCATATAGACTCCAACCATCTCATCATTCAACATCTCAATCAACAGCTCAAGGATTTGAACAATCATTAGGAAACAATCGAATTGACAAATTATTAGAATTCATTTATGGAGACTGAAAGGACTATCAAGTTCTATCAACTCATCATCATTCTCACATCACAATCACAATCTCTATCGACATTCTCATCAAAGCTCTATACTCAATCCCTATCCTCATTCATGTATGCTTTCATTGATTAACATATAGGGTTTATGCAATATCTCATGAAAAGTACTCAATTCAAGAAAAATAAGTTTATGATGATTATCAATATATGAAAATACATGTAAGAAATACAATTTTATAAAAAAATAATGAAGATTCATGCATGTAGACTCGAGAACCTTCAGCTCTCATCTAAGATGTAGACTCAAGAACCTTCAACTCTCATCTAAGACTATCTATAGGACACATGGGAGAATAATCTCATGCTTTTAGTTTAGCCTTATATACCTAGAATGAAGGTAGAAGATCAATTTGGCATGAATCCATCTTGAAATCTTCAACTGCTTACTCTTCTCTCTTCTCTTTTAGCCCTAGGTCTTTTCTAGAGACTTAGAATGTCTTAAGAATGGGTTATATATCCTTTTTATGCTTAAAATGACCTATTTTGGTCATATATTAAGTATAGGAGGGGTTTGGAAAGGTTTAGGATGCCCCTCACAAAATTCAAAAAAAGTCAATTCTTGAGACGCGGGGTCCGCGATGTAGACCATGTATTTTTTAATCTTTTCATCAAAAATCCTCCGAAATCTTGTAGAAAATATTTGAAACAAAAACTAAATGTTTGTCCATGATGGGTCCACGTCGCGAACCTATCTCGCACCCTCACTGGTTCGTAATTTATTACGAAAAATTATTTTTTGATCTGATTGCTCTAAAATTAAATCGAGGCCACTTTTCCACTCAATTTCTCACGTTGATTACATATCTGATCCCGAATTCATAAGCGAAGCATGGGAAGATGATTATGTGCATGTCTTTGTTCTAAGGGTATTTTAGTAATTTTATTGGGTGTTACACTTCAGATCCATGCATTCTAGTGCAACAACTTTGGCATGCCATTGAGGAGGTAGACTTCTTAGAACCCTTTTATATGCTCTATGGAAGCATATGCTTCTCTTGTAGCCTTAAGTTCTCTAATGATTTTACTTAGTTGTGCAAACATACTTTCAACAGATTCTCCTTCTTTCATTTGGAACAGTTCATATTCATAGACAAGAAGACTGACAATGATTTCTTTTACTTTGTCAGTTCCTTCATAGGTAACGTCCAGTTTGTCTCACATTTCTTTAGTAGTTTCACAACTAGAAATTTTCTCATATTCTTCCATGTTGATGGCATTGTAGAGAATATTCTTTAGCTTTTGAATTTATCTTGATGATCTCCATTTGTTCATCAGTGTAATTTTCTAGAATAGGAATAGCAGGAACTAGACTTCCTTCAGAACTTGATGAACTTCCATTAGCAAGTTTGACTGTAGGGATGAGAATGTCACCAAGTTTGGTAACCCACCAAACGTTTATATCATATGACTTAATGAAAGTCTCCATCCTGAATGTTTAGTGTGAAAAATATTTTCCATTGAAGTAGGGAGGTCTGCTTTGAGAAATTCCCTCTTGAAACAGTGCTCTAATAGTTTGATTTTGATTTGCTATGATTTTTTTCTCACCTTGGTTAGACAGAAAAATATAGTGAGACCAAGCTCTGATCCAATGGAAAGTGCAAGAGGGGGGTGAATTAATTTTTTTTCTTTTTCTTTTAACTTTAACTTGTACCTCAGATAATCAACTAGTATACTAGATAGTCGACTAAAACTATTAAGTAAACAAGCAGAATAGTAAAGTGCGCAAAAGGAAAACTCAGCATCGAGTATTTTTATACTGGTTCAGATTTAATGTGAATCCTAGGTCAAGTCCCCTTAGGTTATAAAGGATAGTTCTTTAAGCCTTTAGTGGAATGGTGGTTACAAGAATTTCAACTTAAAATAAGACTCAGACTTTTTTCGTTTTTCTTTTTCTTTAATACAGACCTCTCTTTCAATTTTTTTTCTTTTCTCTCTCTCTTTTCTTTCACAATAAAAATTAAAGATTATAATAATTGTCTAAAGATGAAGAGTATTGAAGTCTGACTTGAATTCAGTAGGCTTGTATGCTTTATGAGATATAATTTGATGCCTCCTTTTATTGAAGAGATGGCATCTCAAGGGATTTGATCCTTGAATTGAGGTAGTAATGAATCTTCTTTCCAAGAATAAAGTTAAGGCCAAGGAAAGGCAATCTTCCTGATTTTTCTCAATATGCAGATCCTTGTTGATTGATAATCTTCCTGATTCTTCTCAACATGCAGATCCTTCTTGATTGACTCTAATTTAATGATGAGATATTTTTCTTTTCTTTCTTGATTGTTCCTGAATAGTTGTTGATTGGAGATTATCTTTGATTGATCTTGTGTCTTCATATTCTCTCTTAGACTACATCTTTTCTTTTTTCTTCTTTTAATTTTTCTTGATTGACTCACCAGATTTGTTTTTTCATGATGAGCTTCTTTGATTAATTCCCAAATCTGAGTTTTTCTTTATGCTTGATTTGTTTTCCATTTCATCAAGGCTAGTGGATCGATTTTTCTTAGAATGTTTTATTTTCTCTTTTGTGTTTTTCCTGAAAATAGTCATCATTAAAAATAGATTAGCACTAACATTCTCAATATGTCTTATATGTTAATTGAAAAGAATCCTAATAAAGTTAGAATCCTCTCCATGGATAATGATGAACTCATTTCTCATCAAGAGAAAGTGGACAAATACAATGATAACTCCTAGAAGTGTCAGTATTATATTTTAAATTATCTGTCTGATAATTTTTATGATTATTGTAATAGAACTTACTCTAATGCAAAGAAAATTTGAAAAGCATTGCAGAGTAAGTATGATACCGAAAAAATTGAAGCGAAAAAATATGCTGCTAGCCGATTTTTTCATTTTCAAATGGTGGATAATAAAATGGTGGTAGATCAAGCTCAAGACTTCATTATGATTGTTGGAGAGCTTAGGTCCGAGGAGGTCAAAATTGGGGCTAACCTTATTTTTTGTGACATAGTTGATAAACTTCCACCTTCATGAAAGAGTTTTCAAAAACTTATGCGTCATAAACAAAAGAAAACCTCTCTTGAGACGTTGATAATGAAAATCCGCATGAAGGAGGAGGTGAGAGGCTAAGATGCACTTTCACAATTAGAAGAGAGCAATAACACATCAAAGGTAAATTTAGTTACTTCAAATAATGCTACTCTTGAATCCAACAAAAATGCCTCTATAAAGCCTAGGAAAAAAAATTTCAAGAAAAAGAATTCTAGACCTTCCAAGAAAAATAATGGTGAAAATAATCGAGCACAAAATCAACAAGTTCAAGAAAAGGATCATGTTTTGCTATGGCAAGAGTGGACATATTGCTCAAATTTGCAACTATTGAAAATGTGTTCCTACACCTCACGCAAATGGTATTGAAAAGCTTTTTGCAGTGGTGACTATAAACATATTTATAGTTGAGAATGTTGATTGATGGTGGTTTGATTTTGGTGAAAACCGTCATATCTATTATGATAAAGACTGGTTTAAAAAATATACTCCTTTTAAAGAGCTCAAAATCATCATGCTTGGTAATTCATACACTACGCAAATGTTTGGAACAAGAGAAGTGGAATTGTGTATTATCTTTGGAAGGGTATTAACTTTGAAAGATGTACTTTGTATTCCTTCCATGAGAAAATATTTGATGTCTAGTTTTCTTCTTAATAAAGGCTTCAAACAAATTATTGAATATGATCAATATGTAATTGTGAAAAAGGATATTTTTGTGGGAAAGCAGTATGCTTGTGATGGGATGTTTAAACTGAATATTAAAATGAATAAAATTTCTAAATCTGTTTGCATGATTTCTTCTAATAATTTTTAGCATGCTTGTTGTGTCATATAAATGACCATTATGTTGGAGTCATGAGTAGTTTAGGATTAATTCCAATGGTTAAATTTTTTTTAAAAGTATGAGGCTTATAGCAAAGTCAAAATCACTAAAAGGCCTCATTTTCAAGTTGAAAGAAAAATTGATTTATTAAAATTAGTTCATACTGATATTCGTGAACTTGAACAAATTTTAACTCATGGAGAAAATAGATATTTTATTACTTTCATTGATAATTTTTTTAAGTTTACATATATTTACTTAATAAAAAATAAAAGTCAGCTTTTGAGTATTTTAAAGTTTATCTTCATGAGGTTGAAAATCAGCTTGTTAGAAAAATAAAAAGAATTAGAAGTGATAGAGGCCGTGAATATGAGTCAAATGAGTTTGATTCTTTTGTTAGATCATTGGGAATAATTCATGAAACTACTCGTTCTTATTCTCCTGCATCTAATGGTGTAGCGAAAAGGTAAAATAGAACTTTGATTGAATTGACTAATGCCATGCTTATTGAGTCAAGTGCACCTTTAAGTTTTTGGGGTGAAGCTATTTTGACTGCTTGTTATGTGTTAAATCGTGTACTTCATAAAAAGTCTAAACTAACACCTTTTGAGTTGTGGAAAGGTCACAAGCCAAATGTTTGGGGATGTCTAGCCTTTGTGAGGCTAATGGAACCCAAAATTACAAAGTTGGGTAAGAAAGTTATTACTTGTGCTTTTCTTGGTTATGCTTTACATAGTACAGTCTATAGATTTCTTAGTCTTGAAGATAATGTTATTATTGAATCAGGTGATGCTATTTTCATGAATTAAATTTTCTTTTGATTCTAAAAATAGTGGGGGGTCAAAGGGTTGAATAAAATATTTTGTCACTACCTAGATCTGCTTCTACTATTTTGAAAAATAAAGAAATTGATGATCTTGAGTAAAGAAGTAACAGAGCTAGAGCAAAAAAAGATTTTGATCATGATTTTTATATTTTTAATGCTTAAGATGACCCTCTCATTTTAAAAGAAGTGTTATCTTCACATGATGCAATTTTTTTTGAGAAGAGGTTGTAAATGATGAAATGGAATCAGTAATTTCTACTAAAACTTGGAAGTTAGTGGATTTACCACAGGGTTGCAAAATAATTGATTGCAAATGGGTCTTACAAAAAAAGTTAAAACAGAATGAAACAATTGATAAATATAAGGTTAGACTAGTTGCAAAAGAATTTAAGCAAATTAAAGGTCTAGAGTTTTTTGCCACTTTTTTGTTCGATAATAGAATTACATCTATTAGACTTTTAAAAATTATTATGGTTGCAATTTTTGATTTGCAAATTCATCAAATGAATGTAAAAGCTACTTTTTAAACGGTGATCGAAATGAAGAGATTTATATGGAACAGCATGAGAGTTTTGTTGAAGTAGGCCAAGAAAGCAAAGTATATAAACTAACTAAATCTCTATATGGCTTGAAAGAGGCACAGAAGCAATATCATAAAAATTTGATTCCTGCAAGATTGAAAATGAGTTTAAAACAAATGAGTTTAATAAGTGCATATACCAAAGTCTTGGAATAATTCAAATGTTATTATTTTCCTATATGTTAATGATTTATTGATCTTTGGTTTTAACATGAATGTCATTGATAATGCAAAAACTATTCTTAGAGGTCATTTTAATATGAAAGATCTTGGTAAGGCAAATTTTATTCTTGGAATAAGAATTACTAGAACATGTGACGAAATTTTTCTTGATTAGTTACATTATGTTGAAAATTTTGAAAAAGTACAACTTTCTTGATTGCAAGAATATTTTAATTCCTTTTGATGGAAGTGTTCACTTGTTTCTTGTACAAAGTGAAAATGATATAACAAATCAAAAGGAATATGCTATTTTAATCGAAAGTTTGAGATATGTGATTGATTGCACTAGACTTGATATTGTGTATGTTGTAGGAGTATTTAGCAGGTTTACTAACAACCCAGTAATTAACATTGACATGCTATAACAAGAGTTATGAGATATTTAATTGGAACAAAAATTTATAGTTTATTCTATAAAAAATATCATGTTGTACTTGAAAGCTTTTCTGATGTAGATTGGAACATTTTATTAGGTGATTCCTGTTCTACCACTGATTATATTTTTACTTTAGGTGGTGATGCTATTTGTTGAAAATCAAAAAAGAAAACTATAATTGCTAACTCTACCATTGAGGCTAAACTAATTGCTTTAGCTTCAGCTAGTGAGGAAGCACATTGATTCAGAGATTTGTTATTTCAAATTTCTTATTTTGAAAAATCAATTCCTTCTATTTTATTATGATACCACTGCTGCAATTGGTAGAGCTCAAAATCATTATTACAATGGTAAATCCAGACCTATAAGTACGAAGTACAGTAATATACGAACACATTTGACAAGTAGTACCATTAATGTTGATTATGTCAAATCTTGTGATTTACTAAGGTCTTAACAAGAGAAAAGGTCTAGAGCACATCGAGGAAGATGAGATTGAAGCTTATACATTCCCGAGTCATATATGAGGAAACCTAACCTGGGGACTAGAGATCATATAACTAGGCTCAATAGGAAGAATGAATCATATGATGACTTATTGTGAAAAATGCACTTCTTTGTAACATCTCTCAATGTAGCTCGAAAAGGTCCTATGAGGCATTTTTTTGAATATCTCAAAATTTGTGTAGAATTTCACAAATCTGAATGCATATTCTTGTTCTGAGGACAACTTTGGGTGGGAAAATGCTTTTCTACAAGGTATATTTTGCCCATGCAGAAAAAATAATTTTTCAAGTAAAATTTCATAAAACAGTAGCTGTCCACGATCAGGCCGTGACAAGTCGTTCAAAAATTCTGAAAAACCTTCTTTTTCAACTGAGGGCAATTGGGTAATAATCCTACGCCTATATAGACAAGATTTTACGTTTTTCAGCTACTTTATGCCCTAGAACTCAAAGAAATACTCTAAAAACTCCTCTCCAATCTTCTTAAATTTTTCATTTAATCTCAAGCCTTTTTCAAGAACTCTCGTTGAAATTTAAGAACCCAAGTGAAGCCCAAATCTTCTTCAAGTTTCTTTCAAGAAAATCTCAAGTTTAAGGTATGTGAGTCTTTCATCCATGGATTCTTCCACTCGTGGAGCCCCAAAACTTTTAATTATCAAATTTCTTGATTCTAATGACTAATTCTTTATGAGTATTTTCTATTATCATTCCATTAGATAAAAAAATTTTGAAAATTGTTGGTTATTGATTTATTGATGCATAGGGCTCCTACTAATGATTGAGATTATGATATGCTTATTACATTAAGGCCTTGTAAGCTATAGCATCTTGAAAGGTTTGAAAATATTATGAATTTTTTAACGATTTTTATGACACCTAAATTGGGGTTTTGTAAATATGTTGGTGGGTTATTTTGAATGATTCTTAAATGACTCTATTTTTTACTCTTCTCATGTTTTGTACTATGATTTGCATGATTTAAATCTTAAATGCATATACCCACCATGTTTTGACTAAGTTATGTGGCAAATCTCTTATGTAATGAAGGTTTTATGGTAGCACATGTGATTTATGAACGTTGTTAATGTTGAAGGAAAATTAAGCATGCTATGAGTTCATGAGAATGTTATAAATATTATAAATGATATGAAGCCCTTTATTTGATATTATGATGTGATGGTTTGATGTGCTAATTTATGATATTCACAGTTATAAATGTTGTGATACCATGAGATACTATGGAGTTGAGGATTGTATGCGATGAATTTCATGTTTTCATGTCCATATTTTGAAAAATGATATGTACGATTGTGATGGATTATTTAAGAATGATTTAAATTGATGATATTCACTATATGTCTTGAGGTATGATGACTAATTAATGAGAAATGAAGGCTTATGAGACATTCTATGTTTATAATTGACTTATGAAAAGTTTCTTATGAATGAATGTTGATAGTAGAGGATCTCCCATCTATTTAATGAATGAATGTATTATGGTGGAGGACTTCCACCTAAGGAATGGTTAAGGAGCTATCTTATGACTTTGAATTTATGATATCAATGGATTGAGGATTGGAAAAGGTTTCCCTCCCATATGACTTGGAATGATTTTATGATATGATACTATGACCTATGATTTTTTTACTCTTGTGAGAGAGACTACGTAACACCGAGTGGACTAGAGGCGATTACTCAATCCCTAAGAGATGAGTACCCTAAATATGAGGGCTTGAGGCGAGTACCCGAGTCCAAGAACTATAGGCGAGTATCTGGTTCACATAAAGCTTAGTAGATCCACTTAGGCATTAGGAAGTTCGCCTTGGCAAAGTGATTTCCCCTTTTCTTCTGGTTTAGGAAAAAATATTGGGACTTTATGGATTAGCTCACATGGTTATATCAGTTATGGTCTCTCTCACATATGTTCAAGTTCTCCTCACGTCTCCAAGAGGTCCTTTTATGATAAATTAAATGGTTACTTTATGTTATGTCCAAAGGTGATTTAAAGTTCCTATGATTCATTGTTTCACAAGTTCAAATGGTATTTACCCTAAATGTATATGATGATGTCTACAAGTGTGTAAGGTGGTCTCTATTATGATTATCAATGTTCCTTGCATAATAAAATGGTCTTTGTGTAAAGTGATGTATTGTTCACCCAAGAATATTATTACTTTAATTATGTATGACATCGTGTAGTTCTCACTAACTTAAGTTTATGAGACCTAGCTAGATGCATTCAAGTAAGAGTAAGTTATTTATTTCTCATGTGCATTATTCCATGTCCTATGGTGAGAGTAAAATGTCTAAATGATCACCCATATGTATATTCCAAGTTTATATAATTTGCTTATTCTCGGTTATGTTCATCTATGCATCCTACTATGTTCTTTCTAAAGTTGTCATTTATGTTAGCTTGATTATGACTTACTAATACTTTTGTAAATATATCATTTTTATTACAAGACTTAGTACGAATAATTTCATTGTATACCTACATACCACTACATTCCAAGTACTGATGCATACTTCTATGCCAGCATGATTTAACCATGCATGAACCGACGCTCATTAACATTCTCCACGTGGTTAGCTTTGGATCATTACAAGAAGAGAGTTGGTGAATTCTCTAGTTCGGGGACAATATCTAATTTCTATCTTATTTATGTTGAGACTTTATTACACTTTACTTTCTAGTTTGAGGGTGAGCCTTGAACATGTCTTGGCCCCCGTCCTATTCATGCTTAGATGTATTGTTGGATACTACGCTATGTACCTATAATTTGATGTTGAGATTTTATAGAAACTTATCCTGTAGACCCTATCCCTTATGTGCTACTATTTGATGCTATCAATAGTGATGGAAAGTGATGAAAGTCCCAAGTCCCTAAATGCCCCCATAGAGTGAGACATACTTACCCACCCCTTAGACGTATTTGCTATGTAATTCATGTTTATCCTCTTCCCTATAACATTATCATAGCGTGAGTCCAAAGCTTCGCTTCCCTTAGAAGTATTTGTTATGTGCTTATTTATCTTTTATTATTTTCGCGAAATCACAGATGTGCAAACGATATGCTAAGATGCATGTTTGGGTTGCTTTTGGACTTCTCATTCGTCGTGTCACATCAAACCTTAGGCTTGGGTCGTGATAATTTTTTTTATTATCTCCCTATGATATGAGTGCATTATTTCCTATAGTGAATGTGAAAGTTGAGTTTTAAAACTCTTAATGAAAATCTGTAGCCCGTATTGATGGAGTGTTAATTTTACAGGAACACTCTCGATAAATTTCATTTATGTGAATGAGAAATAAATTGCTTCCTATGAGAATTGGGATATGAGGTTATATCGACTTTCTTTCTTTAGGATTCCTTCATATGAAAAGTGTTGGTCTGAGCTTATTAATTAAATATACAGATGGTGCGTACAGATTTTATTATCAGAAATGCAATTGGGGATCTAGATAAGCAGTTGACTCCCATAATTGTTGATACTGATTTCTTTTATTATTGCGCCCCCACATTGATGATGTAATGTCTCCTTTCATTTGGCTTATGATTTCTTTATTCGGTCAAAGATTTAGCTGTTATAAATTATTAAATATTTGGTGAATCATAAATGTCAAAGATTTGATAGTCATAATATTTGATATATTCACATTACAAATGTTAAATTTTTTATCTTCCAATGACATCACCCATGACATCAACAAGCTAAAATTTTTCCAGAGAGTTATTCATTAGTTGAGAAGCATCCGTGAACCATAAGAAAATCCATTTCATTGCTTTCTTTCTTTGTCTTCCATCTAGAGTATTTTTGTAAGAGAGTTAGTGTTCAGAAACACTTGTGAGAACCTTTTCTTTGGAGTGATCTTGTGAGGTTATTCTCTCGGGATCTTTGGCATTATTT
>JAOTQJ010000011.1:11502762-11520560 GCA_025642045.1 Solanum sejunctum | reverse complement strand
TAGAGAGAGAAAATAGTGAGATTACATTGGAGAGTCTTTGAGAACACTTGTATTTGAATTTCATCTTGAAGCTTGTGGTTCTTGTTGAAGTTGGATTTGCTTGTTCTTAATTCTATTATATAAGTGTTCAATTATGTTTTCTCAATCAATAATTCTTGAATCTACACAAAGCATGAGTAGCTAAATCTACAACTAGGGTTGTGGGAACCATGAAGAACTAACAAAGTAAAATTGGATAATTCATAATTTTTGAAAAGTGTGCATGCATAAATTAATTAACTCTCTTTATTTTGCATGTTTTTTGATGGTGGCCAAACTTAGATTCCACTAATGTTACTGACTGGACCAAGGTAGTAATGAATAGGAAAAGAGATTAATTAACAGGATTCCATTAATGTGTTTTCATCTAATCAACCAAATTGGGCCAAGAGGAATTTGTACTGGGACTAATAAGTACGGGTTAGTAATGCACACTATGGCAATGGGCCATGTCATATAGTGAATTTCACCTCTCACCTTTGACCAAAGGACTTGGTGAACTTAACTTACCGTCCTGCATACCACACATTAGAAAAGAATTAGCTTATTCGGTGATATTGAGTTAGGGAATCATGGGGAACACAATACCCTAGTTTCTCTCCATATTGATTTCTCTCTTGTAGTAGTTTATTTTTACATTAGTTATTGCAAGTCCCCCTCTTTTGGGAATTAAGTTGGTTAACCACTTAAATTGTGATCATTTATCTCTCCTGAGTCTACGTATTTCCTGTGGGTTTGACCCTAACCTTAGTTAGGTTCTATTTCTTGATAGCAATCGCTTATCCTCTAAGAACAGGTGTAGCTTAGGCAATGTTAGAGCACTAATTGAGGTTAGAGGCATGACGGGCTATCCCCAAGGCTCCGTCACTTTTCTCATGACCGTGCTTAAAGGAGCTATTCCTATGAATGAAAGTATGACATGAAATATGATTTGGCTTTTTAGCCAAGTATGAATGGTTATGAAGTATGTTTGGCCTTTAAGCTTAAGTATAAATGTAAATAATTTGAAAGACTCATGCCTCTTTTACAAGCACGTATATGTATATATATTTTTGTGGGGTGATGACTTAGCACCGATGGGATTGGAGGCAGGTGATATCACCCAAGTTATACCTCCTTTTTAGAGGACAAAATGGTCATTGTCAAGATATAAAACCTAGCCAAGGTTAGGATCAACCCTAGGGAATACATAGACTCAAGATAAATTCACCAATAAGCAATTCAACTAATTAACCAACTAATTTCCCAATAGGGGGTTGCAATAATCAATAAGAAAGTAAACTAAACTATCATAAGAGACAACCAATAAATAGAGAGCAACTAGCATATCATGTTTGCCATGATTCCCCAACTTAGAATCACAGGATAACCCAATTCTTGTCTAGTGCATACCATGCAAGACGGTAATTTAAGTTTACCAAGACCTTTGGTAAAAGGTGAGAGGCCAATTTTACTATATGACTTGGGCCATCTCCATAGTGTGCAATACTAACTATTACCTATAAGTCTGGTCAATCTCCCCTTGGCCCAGTTCGGTTGATTAGATGAGAAAATATCATCGAATCCTATTAATCAATCTTTTTTCCTATTCATTACAACCTTCATCCAGTCAGTAACACTAGATGAGTTCTATGTTGTCCACCATTAGAAAACATGCAAAACGAAGAGAATTGATTAATATATACATACACCCATTCCAAGAATTGCAAATTACCTAGGTTTACTAAGTTAGTTCTTCATGCTTCCCACAACCCTAGTTATGGATTTAGCTACTCATGCTATGGGTAGATGAAGAAATTATGAATTGAGAAAACATAATTAACCACTTACCCAATTGAATTAAGATCAAGCAAATCTAAGAAGAAGGAGAATTACAAGCTTTAAGATCAAATTTGCCCATAAGTGTTTTCTCACTATCTTCTCTTCCAAGTATTGAGTTCTCCAATTACAAATCCTAAAAGTATTGAATAATGATGTCCTCTCCTTGTGCTATAACCTAAAAGAACTATTTATAGTAATTACAATTAAGTCTTAAAATAATAAAAAAACTGGTAGGCTGCCTCCACAAAAGTTTTCTATGACTCGTAAGGTGATTTATAAGTCATAGTCGGGGTCTCATATTCAACTTCTGGGATTTTGGATTGCTCTTCTACAATTTTACTTTATGAGTCAAAGACTGATTCATGACTCATATTTCTCACTCGTAGACTTCAACTGCATCACCATGTCCTTCACTAGAAATCTTTAAGGTTCCCATCTCTATGACTCATAGAATGCTGCTATGACTCGTGTAGAGGTCTCGTATAGTTGCACTTCCAATATCATCCTTCATTGCAATTTGTCACTAGGCCTACATGACTCATAGAATGATATACGATCCATAGAGGGTCTCGTAAATCACCAAAGATTGGAATTCTTCTGTAATTTTTCCCGAAGTAATAGCCAACTTGAAATCCCACAAAACTAAACACAAAAACACATAAGACCCAAAAATTTCGCATTGAGAACACACTAAATCCTAAGTTTTAAGTATCAAAAGTGTTGTATTTTGATAGCACATCAACACCTCAACTCAAAATTGTTGTTTATACTCAAGCGACAACTCAATCTATATAGACAATATAGTAACACACGGAACTTGGCTCAATGGCATATATCATATATATCTCAAACTAAGATACCCACACAAGCTTTTCAAAACAGGACCAAATAACTATTTAGCAGACCAACGTATACTGGTGCATGTGACAACATAAATATAACAAGGAAGGGAATTCAACAAACTACATCAGTAAATAAGTCAAATGCTAATAATGCAATACAAGTGCCCTCAGAGAACGAAGTCCCATTTTTTACACTCAAAAATGATTTCAAATTTAACCATAGGACTGTGCAAACTCACTTACTCTCTCAAAAGATAGTCATGCATAATGACTAATACCATAGGCGTGCCCCTATACTCATTACTCAAACTTTCAACTATTCTGACTGAAATCACTCTAGGACTTTCTAATCTTCTAACGTAGGATCAGAGGTCTTTGGTATGATATTTATAGTAAAATAGTGACTAATGGCCCTCCTTGAACTAGACTCCTCACCTGATGGGGTCATCTGTGGCATGCCACTCCTACTCTCACCAATACCTTCCTCTTCAAACTAGGAAAGACTAGCAACTGGAGCCTAAATCCGCCCAACATTGGTGGCTGCTCCGGTCTATGGTGTCATAACATTTGGGTCTGGTCTGACATAAGTGATCTCTAGTGACCTACTTAGTTGAGGGGTCTGCTCATTATCTGAAGGCTCATCCCTAAGCTTTTTCCATAGAGCCTTAATCTCAGCATGTCTACCTTTTGGGACTATAATACCTGAAATATAAACATGGACACACCATAATTAGTCCTAAGAATCAAGAAGTAAAGTTCAAAAAGTTATTTGAGTCAGTTGTAGAAGGGCTCTACAAAAGCCCCTTTACGAGTCATAGTGAACACTAATAGTCATAAAGTACTCTCGTAGACCAGAAGTTCAAAACAATTTTTTATCACTGGAAAAGTCTACGAGACCAGGTACGACTCATAATGTGACCTACGAGTCATAAATTGGGGTCTAAAGAACTCCAGTTAATAATTAAAGATAAGCAGGGATCTACGATACCTATCTTTAAGTCTTAAATTGATCTACGACTCATAGAAGGTCTCATATTATGGAAATGTTGAGACAACAATTTTCTAAAATTTTACACGAGTAGTAATTACAACTCGTTAATTGTTTTAGGGGTCATAAAAGACACTTGTGGACCAGAAATCTCTGTCACCGAAGTTTCTAAGTCCATCACATAAAACCCAAAAAACATTTTCACCAATTGAATAGCAACATCAAAACAAGAATATAAGCACCCATAAGATTAGGACATTACCAACCCCAAATGTGCTTCAAATAAACATAACCTATCAAAAAGGATTAATCATGGAATAACCTATGTTTTCGGCCATTCCTTAATGACTCAGACAAAATCATATGCCCATCTCAACACCCACTAATTTATAATCATAAATCGTGCAACATCATTCAATCAAACATGGGTGATGATTCAATAGGCATAGCAATTTACATTCAATAAAGTCAAAACACCCAATTCAAGACTCAAACAATCAATTTAATCAAGGGCAACCCTATTTTATATAACCAAATTCAAATTCAACAAAATTTTCATGTTAAAACACTATACCCATCATAATCATTAAATCCAACAATTAAAAACAAGGAAAATTAAGGTTTAATGAAACCAAAAACTTACCAAAAGAGGAGCTGAACTTGAAGAAGAGAGAGAAGGCGAATAATCATAAACCCTAGGTTGGCCAGAATTCTTGCTGGAAAGGTAATCAATGGTGATCAGAAAGTTAATCGGAAAAATAAGGGAAGGGGGAAGGAATAGGTTGATCGATCAATTAGGTCAAATAGGGGTCAAAATAATTTGACCCTTTTTTGTATATTAAATCGGGTCAATTGAAGAAATTACTAGGCCTAGGTCTATGAAACCTCGATTACTAGTCGTAGATGGATCTACGACTCATAAGTCATGGTTTCGTAAAAGCCGCAACACTTAGAAAATTTTCATAAACTTACCTGGGTTCCATGAACCCCATTCACAACTCATAGTTTGATTTATGAATCGTAAAGTTGTTTCATGGAATGGAGTGCACAATTTTTTTGCTGACTGAAATTTTCTACGAGATGGGGTACAAGTTATAGATTGCTCTATGACACATAGACCCAGTCATAGAAACTTGACCTGATGCTTTGAATTTACTGAATTAGTCTTGTACTTGCATACACTCCATGAAATACACAATTACGCAATATGCAACCAACCCAATGTCAAAAATTTCAATCAAAACAAATAAAAACAACTACATATGAATCAAAAAATTGAAAAATGAACCTATAACTATGGAATAACATCAAAAAATTTGGGTTGCCTCTCAAGTAGCACCCGATTTATTGTCCGGACATGATGTGCTGTCAAAATACAACACATTTGATGTCTAAAATAAGACATTTTAAAAGTTTTTGATGTGTCTTTTTATGATTTTTTATATGTTTTTTTTATAAAATATAGGTTGGCCTGCTTTTGGAAAAAGTAGCAGATTTTGGTGAAATTGAAGATCTATGAGACTCAATACGAGTCGTAGCCCAAGATATGAGTTATAGGAGCTGGTTGCAGTGATTAACAACTTCCAAATATCAAAATCTGAGAAATTAAAGTCCACCATGCGAGCCCAAGGTATGAGTTATAGACTAGACCAAGACTCGTAGTATGGATCATAATAGCTAAATCCAACGAAAGCCTGATTATGACTCATAGGTCACCTTGCGAGGCATTCTACAAATTGTAACTGCTGCCGACCAAACTTTTCTTATTTATTTTTAGATCCTTTGTGTAAATAGTATAAATAGTTTAAGTATGCCAACCCTCGCGGGAGGATGCCACTTCTATACTCCTCTAGGCTTACATAACTCTCAGTAATATACAAAGAATTTAACACGTGACATATTAATCATAATTAAATAATGAATTTAACATATTTAAAGGTATCAGATTTTGTTCTAAAAGCCGTTTAGTTGATTTCTAGTTCAAGTTTTTGGTGTAAGTACCTTGCAAGTAATTTAAACCATTAGTTTACAAGATATTTATGTATTTTCCATACTGTTGTAGCACGCTGAAAACTATTACCAATGTTAAAATACAAGGACATAAAATATACTAGTTTCTTTATACAATCATGTTAACATAACTAGTATTTTAATATAGAAATAAGCGTACCAGCTCAAATTTAACTAAACAAGACCAAAACTTAAAGTTACAAACCATGGTGCCATGATTTACACTAGTTTTTCAAATTTATAAATACATATGTAAAAGGAGAATCATGTACATGTCCCAAAATTACTACAATATCTATGTCTAGATACAATTGTGATTTTCTCCACAGCTCCCAAAATTTATCTTCAATGGCCATCCTCAAGCATCATCTCGGATACTCCCTATGATACAAACAACTATCGGTAAGCATGAAGCTTAGTGGTATAAAAGCTAAAGCTGAGAACCTGACATCCCTCAATTTACCCTCCTTAAGTCAAAGGGCAACACAAACATAGACCAAGTGAACAAATATATCAATAGTATCAAGTAGGATATTTAATGATCTTAGTATCAAGAGTTCCTAGAATAATTTTTACAAGATAGTTAAATGACAAGTTTCGCCCAGTATGTAAGTCGTGTCATCACACCAAACATAATCAAGTATCAAGAAGGACCAAAGCCTTGTATCAAGAATGGTGAAAACCCCATTTATCAAGAGAACTAAGAACTATATTAAAACTGACTTTCTAGTTCATGCACATAATGGACTGCTTCCATACTTAGGAAGAACCAAAAATCCATAATCAAGATGGAAATTGATCTGAACAAAAGGCATGTTGATAGTTACAAAGTCATAATCACAAGAAGGACAAAGTTCACAAGGATGTCAAGTGATCAGGCAATTCATATAAATAAGTGAATTAAGCGAGTATATATCACCACAACCAGATAAAATGACAAGAACATAGCTGAGATACCAAGATAACATTCAAATGTACTAGCAGGTAACAAAGGCACAAGAATAAGTTTTTACACTAACCTAAACTTTTTAGCACGTAGCTGACCCCATCGAGTTCAAGTCATGGTCAATACGACATCTATTTCTTTAATCAATTTCCTTAAGATTGTACAAGAGTGTGAGAACCTAAATACTCATTTAATATTAAGAAACTTCAACAGGTAGAAACTAACAAGATAAATACCAAGTCTGAGTCCTATTTTTGTAAATCACACTCTTTCATAGAAACTTTATTGCCTTGCAACACAACTAATGGTAAATGAAAAAACTAGGCCTTCTAGTCTCCATGAAAACTATAGGTATATGAATATATATTGCAAACAATTAAGAATCACTTCAAAATACCCTTTACACAAGTATTTATAATCTAAACACTAACAGCACACCACCAGGGATTTCTATATCAAAACTCTGGACAGAACTTGTCCTAACTTGCGTCCACTATGTTGAATCCATAACTACCAAATTAGGTTCCAATATAAACATAACAGTTGTAGATATATGTACTAGGATTGGAAATAACTAAGAAGAATCACAAATTACAACCCAGACATCAAGATATGATTAAAATACTAACAGCAACACATAGAAGGCTTCCTAGATAGAAAACTGGCTAGAACATTCACTGTGTTTCATGCCTTCTATCAATATCATACAAGCAGAATAAGATTTTCACATAGGTGTAAAAGTTGAAGGTATGTGAATTAGCTTTCCAAAATATATTTAAACACTAAAATATAGTTATATACAACAAGATATTCCACAATAACTACATACTATGCAATTTAAAGATAGAATTCAATCACTTACCAAAGGATAGGGGATTTCTCAACTTTTCTCCAAGGAATTGATTTATTTCATATATGTTTGTCAAATTTAAGGTTATTAGACAGTTTATATGTCTTTATAAGGTCATTAAACTGACTTTAGGGAAAATATATTTTATGTCAAAAGCATCTTAAAAGAAAAATGATCCAATAAGGTTGCTGCCCTAATTTTCTCTTTTTCCTTCCTTGTTTATTTTGTTCACACACAATAATTATTATTAAGACTTTTTAAAATGTATAATTGCATAAAATTAAATAAATTGCACTAAAATGAACCCCTTCCTCATCATTTCTATGATTTAAGAAAATCAATTTCTCTAACAACACAAGCTCAAGTTAAAAAGTTGTGAAGTAAGGTTGATTTAATCTCGAGGGAATATGTTTTTTTAATGTGAATACATTATTTAAAAATAAGGGCATTACATTAAGTTAGGGTTTTAAAAGAGATACTATTATTCATACCAAATTTGTAGAGATTCTAGAGAATATTTTTTTAAGCTTTTTCTAGGGTTTAGTGTAGATACTTAATATTTTATTTTTGAAGATCCAATTTGGGGATTTGAAATAACTTGTAATCAAATTCTATTCTTCAACTTGTGATTTCAACATCAAGGTGGTTTTTGTTCTTCATTTTCTTTGAATAATTTCTCAACCTTGTTTATTGTATTCATTATTTGTGATTTTTCTCTAGTGATGAGTAGCTAAACCCCCACAACTTCGGGTGGCGGGAACCATGAGCAGCTAGCTTTGAATAACCCGGATAATTTGCATTTATTTGATTATGTATTTGCATGTATTTCCATTTTCGTTTAGAATGCTTGTTGTTTGGTGGTGGCCAATACCAAGAGTGTCATGATCCCAACCAAGGTAGTGATAAATAAGAAAAGGAAATATGTGACATAATTCGATTGATGTTTTCTTATCAAATAAACCAAACCCGAGCAAGGAGAGGTTTATTGGGTCTATGGGTAATGGTTAGTTTGCACACTATGGTAGATGACCAAGCACCATAGTGAAATTCAATCTTCACCTTCACAAGAGGGATGGAAGAACCTAAGTTACCATTGTACATGAAATGTCACAATTAGGGTTATGTTATCCAAGGTGTTCGAGTTACTAAATCATGGAGAACAAATATCACAAGTTGCTCCTCAAAGAGATTGTCTCGTGATTATTAGTATAGTGTTTATATTTATTCCATTCTGATTTGCAACCCCCCCCAATTCTAGAGAATATAGTCGATTGATAGTTGAAATGATTGTTGGTGAGTCAATTTGGTCAAACCTCGTATTCCCTGTGGATTCGTCCTTTGCCTCTGGTTAGGTTTATACTTGATAGCGACTGCTTTTCTGTTGGAGTGCAAACATCAAAATTTATAGCATTTTTGCCAGGGAATGTGACTAGGTTTTTGACTTGATTTCACTAGTAGCTATTTCAAGTGTTAATTTCTAAATTCTCTTGTATTTTAATTTTTACTTTTGTTTTTGTTGTTTGGTTTGTGTTGCAGGGTGTATTATGTTTATATACCCGACACAAGGAGCCAAGAATCCCTTATATCCAATCAATTTGGAGATCCACCGAATTGCAAGAAGAATGGCTCAAGAAAACGACATCATGATTGATGAAGCTATTGGCCAACATAATGAAGATGTGGGTAGAGAGTAAAACCTACCTCAAAGGGAGAATAGGCCACACTATAGCGACTTCAACAAAAATGCTTATGGTTGGAATCAATATAGGTTGTACCCTATGGCCATGGATGTCACAGAAGTGTTGCCACACCTATCGGTCGACACTAAGTTCACCGTATCTAGTGGTCTCTTACAAATGCTTCAAAATCATGGTTTGTTTATAGGGCTACCTTTAGAGGATCCGCATAGTTATCTCCAAAATATTGCGTTTGTTTGCAATATTGTGATGGATACACAAAATCTTTCAATCGATGCGGTTGATCTAAGAGTGTTCTCTCTATCTATAATTGGAAATACGACAATCTGGTTGTTGGAACTACCATAAAGTTTGATCTCAAGTTAGGCTGGGCTACAAAAAGGCTTTTTAGAAAGGTATTTTTGAGGTCCCAAAAGCTTAAACTCAAAGATCAAATCAACAACTTTGAGCAATTACCAGGTGATTCGATTAGTACAACATGGGAAAGATTCACCAAGTGCTTGAGGATGTTTCCGGATCACAAAATTGTTGATGATGCCTTAGTGGAGATCTTCTATCGGGCTCTTGATAAGAATAGTCAAGCTTGTGCTGACATTATCATGGGAGGCATGTTTCTTGATCAAACGTTTGCACGAATCGCCGAAATAATGGGGCAAGTGGTCAAAACAAGTAGAGCATGGGGCCAAAGAGAGAGAGAGAGAGGTGCAACTAAAACATCTGGTGCTTTGAACACCAATAATGACCAAGCTAAGGTGAATCAAGAGATTATGCAATAACTTGCTCAACTTCACACAAGTATGGACTTGGTATTAAAATAAAACCAAGAGAGTGTTCATGCGGTGACACACCAACCTCCAAAGATGCCCATGTATGAAGAATCCTTCTTTGATGAAGATGTTTGCTTTGTGAGTAATCATGCGGTGGGTTTCCAAAAGAATTTCCAAGGGTCCAACTAAAACTATTAGAGGTAAGGTTCCAAAAATCAACGTCAAAACTATAATAGAGAGGATGCGTATAAAGATAACAGTAGCAGTTATTATGAAACAGAAAGAGTACCAAAGGCCTAGTGGAGGCAAAGAGATAGATATAGGAATGGTCCCTATGTGCCTCCCCATAATTGTGATGTTGGGTCTAGCTATTCTAGGATTGAGGAAATGTTTGAAAAGTTGTTAAAGTGGGCCAACCATTGAGACTATACTTTAAAAGTGATGAAATCGGATATTTCAAGTATCATTCAAGTGATAAAGTCTCATTCGGTGGCCATTAAACAATTAGAGAAACAGTTTGGGCAAGTATCCTCTCAATTGAACCAATTCCAAAAGGGTACTCTGTCAATTAATACAGTTCAAAATCTAAAGAATGATGGACATTGCATGGCGGTCATGACGAGAAGTGGGAAAAGCACTATATATCCCCCAATGCCAGTGGATAATGATGAAGCTTATGAGAAGGGTGTTTATGACAAGGTTGACATTGAGACCAAAGGCTTGGAAAATAATGAGATGCAAAATGATGAGGTGAAAGAACAAGGTAAGGCCAATATTCCCAAAACCTCCTTTCCCTTTTCCCTAAAGACTCAAGAAAAAGGAGGAGGATGGTAAATTCAAACACTTTCGTTTCGTTTTTAAGCAATAGTCCATTAACATTATTCTTCTAGAAGCCTTGGAGAAGATGCATAGGTGTGCTAAGTACATGAAATATTTGGTAACAAAAAAGTGCACGTTGAGCTAATAGCTTTCGCAAGAGCTCCTACAAAATAGTGCCATCATGACCAAATGCCTAGTACAAAAGAGGGAAGACCCCGGTGTATTCACTATTCCTTATATCATTAGTAATGTAGAGTTTGCAAGAACATTGTGTGATCTAGGAGCAAGCATAAATTTGATGTCTCTTGCCATTTTTATAAAGGTTGGTCTTGTTACTCCTACTCCCACAAGAATGTAGTTACTCATGGCAGATAGAACTATTAAAAAGTTAGATGGGATACTTTTTGATGCACTTGTAAAAGTTTATAAGTTCATCTTTTCTGCTGATTTTGTGATCCTTGATTGTGTCATTGACTTTCAGGTGCCTATTATATTGGGAAGACCATTTCTGGCCATCGGGAGAGCCTTGCTAGATATGGATTCTAGTCAACTTTGGTTCAAGGTCAATGATGCAGAGGTTGTTTTTGACATCTGCTAAATAATGAAGCACTCGGAAGAGTTCAAGAGCGAAGTGTGGGCCAATGAAGATTTTTGAAGATGAATGAATGACTAAGTCGAGTTATAACATTAAACAAGGCGCTTCTTGGGAGACAACCCAAGTATCTTTTATGTTTTTGGCTTATTTTAAGTTTATTCTGGTTATTTGAAATGTTAGGTAATGGATTGATGTTTGTTTTGATTTTTGAAGACACTGAATCAGTTGCATTTTTGTGATTATTGTATTTTGAGATATTAGATTGCAAGTCTGAATCAAGTGCTGAAAGTGTGAAGAAAATGGTAGTTGAAGCAATTTCTACGACCAAGCCTATGAGTCGTAGCTTGTACTATGACTCGTAGTCATGCTTTGTAGAGGTTAATAGTGTTCAATTAAAATTGGCACATACAGTACGAGCCAATCTTATGATTTGTAGTCCATGCTACGAGTCATAAGTGGGGTTTGTAGTGCCTAGGTATGAATTTTGAATTTTTCTAGGTGTTTGGGTCTGCTACAAAACCATGACACATCCTACGACTCGGAGTCGAGGTTTCGTAGCACCGAATTGGAAAATTTGAAAAGATGCCCAATTAGTTATAAAAGGAATTCCTCATTTTTCTAACCCTACCTAATCTGCAAATTTGTCCCCAAATTATTTTCCCCTCACTATTCTGACCCATTTTTTGGCCTACCCACGTCAACTTTTGATCACTTTTTTGGCTAGCACCACAACCCCTCTATTTCTTCTCTTTTAGTTCAACAGTAAATTGTCTTCTCTCAAGATATGTTCTTGGTTTATTATCACATGAAAAACTTATTCATTTGAAATTATTGGATGATTGTGTGTTTGAATTCGATGTTAAGAGTACTATGAGATAATTGATGTATAGAAATGAGAACTAGGGCTTTGCTGGTTAGAATTCCCCAATGATTGTTCTAAATCATGTAATTTCTCTTGTTGGTTGGTTGTGACGATGATATCTTGCCATATTACGTGTTGATCATTTGTGTGAAAGTAATGTACTATACTTAATTAATGGTTTGATTCATGGTGGGATTGAGATTACATTGTGGGTATGGTTATGGGGGTTGGAAGCAGTTGCTTGGGAAATCCATTGCACTATTGTATACCCGATCCTTTGAACTTCCATGTTTTTATGTTAATGCCAGTGTGCAAATCTGAAAATTTTTGAATGTGTTAGAAATTGTTGTTTGATTGTTTGAATTATGGATTCAATTTGTGGGTTCAATTTGGATTTGAATTACTATGTTAGGGGTCGTGGGATGTGTTGCGCCTGTTATAGAGTTTAAAAATTGCTTTGGATGTTTGTTATTTGTGATGGATTGATCGTTGTTCATTTGGTAAGGTTGAAGACAACATAGGTGTCTAATAGTCCCTGTTACGAGGGCTATCTGTGACTCGTATAAAAAAGTATGAGTTATGGTAGCCCCCTCGTAGGGAATAAGAATTACCTATGGTACTTTAACATTTGCTACGAGAGATTCACCAATGAGTCATAGTAATCACTATAAACCGTAGTGGGGGACCCATGAGCATGCATTTTATTTAATTTGTTACTGGAAATTGGTTCGAGCCAACCTACAACTCGTAGTCGCCACAATGAGTCATACCTGTTCCTCGTACTTGTCTTGAGTATGATTTTTTCTATGCCACCTTTATCATGCGAGGCCACAGTAAGACTCGTACATCACCCTAGGAGTCATACCTGTGCGTCATACCTGCAACCTATAACTAATGCAATGTTGAATTTTTTTGTTGTGTTTCTATTTTTGTTTTTGTTTCTTTCTTTGTTTGAGAGGATTGTTTTGGGGTTGATTATGAATATATGATGCAATTTTCAAGAACAATGCCCCCCAAAACTAGAGGTGCTGCTATGAGAGAATTCAATAGACGACTAAGAGATGAAAATATGGATGATAACCAGTTTGAGGGGTCAAGTCAGAGTGCCAACACAGATGTGAATATGGACTGCACTGAGTCCGATGATACACCTCAAGATGAAGTAGCAACATAGTCATCAGTCGACCCATCTATCTTTGTCATTGATCCTCATTATCACCGATAGGGAATCGAGGGTATATAAGAGATATATGAGAAGGGACTAGAGCCGAAGGGACAGGGAAAACATGTTAGATAGTTTTGAGAGGAATCCCGATTGAATGATTCAGGGTTGAGTCGACTTCCTGCTTTAGAGGTATAGATTGATAGACATGGTCTCTAGTTGTTATCAGAGTGGCTGGGCAAGTATGCCCCACTTGTAGTTAGAGAGTTCTATGTTGTTTACGCCATTACCATCCTCCGAGATCTTCCCAAGTGGAAGAAGGTTATGGAGAAACCCAGGTTGCATAAGGTCTTGGTTCGAGCTCAGAGGGTAGATATCTCCGAAGAAACTATCCGCTGGGTTTAGTTTTGTCCTAACTATAGGGCGCCACAACACAAAGCTGAGTACAATAGCAAGATTGATAAAATATAGTGTGCTATGATCGGGAAGAATATCGATTTAAGGACTGAGCTCCTTAGATGGATCGCGAGCCAGATAGTAGAGGGTAATGTTTAGCCAACATGGGTCACTAACCATGTCAAGCCTATAGTGAAGTCCTACCTCCTCTTTTTAGCCAAATACTGGTGGGCCATTATTCGGGCATGCATCAGGACTACATTCACGGATAATGTCATCGCCTTAGAGAGGGTCGTGTTACTAGCCAGTATCTTAGTTGGCAGTGAGATCGACTGGGCTCATGTCATGGCTGAGCTGATTTATGCATTCACACTTTGTCATTGCCATTATCTATCTTGACATATATATTATGCATTAAGGTTGGAGTACGTGTCTCTCTCGATATAGAACCACATGTCGAGGTCCTCTATACTATAGATCCCAGCCTTATCAAGGCTGATGAGAATCTGGTGGCCCTTCAGAGAGTAACTCCTCTTCCCATTCCTACTAGCTCCACTCCAGTTATGCCCAACCAGCCTCTAATAGTTGACACCAAGGTGATGCCCTCCATATATAAACCTGCACCAGAGCCACCCGCTTCACAGGTTACTTTTCCGGACTTACCCATTATGTTTGCTTTTGCATTTTAGGGTTTGGTAAGCAAGTTGACTAGGACAGAGGCCCAGGTTAGAAAGTTGATGAACTAGATCAAGCCATCTGTTCATCAAACAGTGCAAGATTCAGAGGAGCAATCCAAGGTATTCACCCTGGCTGAGTTGGATTAGAGAGTTAATGCAGTCGATGTCAGGGTTGATGCTTTCGAGGTTAGGGTCCAAAAAAGGCTTGAGGGAACTCATCCTACAAATTTGGCTGCTATACAATAGGAGTTTTCCAAGTTTAAAGTCGACTTGATAACATCATTAATAGCCTCGATAGCCACCTCGAAGGAGGCACTTGTGGGTGAGAACTTGTTTGATCTATTTTTAGATCATCCACATGCTGTCGGGAAGAGGCCTCTGGAGGGTGATGATGCATAGGTGGCCCAGAAGAGACAGAGGACTGCTAAGAAGGAGTCAGAGCTAGAGTTGCTTACTGATTTGGTGATGAGAGAGTCTATACATACAGAGCAGGAGAGGTAGGCTTGGGAGAAACAAAGATTAGATAGAGCTAGTAACTCGAGTTTAGTTTTATCCAACACTACCCAGGAGGAGAGAGAGCCAGGACTAGACTGATGACGGTGCTTGACGACCATGTGTTTACTACTTTTGACATCCATGCTTACTTTTGGATACTTTTTTCTTGATACTATTTTTAGATAGTCTGTTTTTATGGTTGTTTTTGGATAATTTGTTTTTTCTTTACTATTTGGATAGTATGTTTTTGTTGGTTTTATTATATATATATATATACACTTTGTGGACAAAGTATCATTTTTCATGGGGTATGGGAAATTATGGACTTGAGTGAAGTCTGAGTAGCTGTTAGTCCATAACTATCCTAATTTTGATATCCTAAGGTTTTCTTGCCGTATTTTTTTTCCTTGTGAATGATTTTACTTTTATGTTGAACTGACATATTTTAGGTGTTGTAGATAACTTATGGATATATGGCAATAAATACTTTTAGCATGTATATAGTTTTGAATGATTTTATTGAATATGTTGAAAAATGGGTACCCATAAAATTTGTGAGTTGTTAGTTACTATTACACTCTTGAATGTGATTGGTTTGGCAATGTTTATTCTGAGAAAGAGAAAGCAAGTTGAAGCTTGAAGTATGACATGTGAGTCTATGTTGAGTATGTATGCAATGTCATATATGTGTGAGATAATATTATAATATTCATGCATTATATACTGATTCAGAACTTACATTGTTACTTTGTATTGGACTGGAGATTTTGTTGATTAGGAAGGGATCTTAGGTCGATGTTCTTTACATTAGTTCATTTTTGCCTAAATGGCTCACCAAATGAAAGAGTTTACCCCTTATTTCATGTACCTTTTTCTTTCTTGACACCTAGCTAACCTAACCTTGTATAGTGAAATACTTTAATATTGACTCTGATCAATCCTTGAATATGTGAACCCTGATTGAGGCAAAAAAAAATTAAGGGTGGCTACCAAAAGTGGCCCTAGCTTAGGGAATGGATATTGTGTACTTCACATTAGGTTAAACGCCTAAGCTGAGGGTGGCTAATGTTATGGTATAGTAGCAAAAATGAGGTGATTGGTTGGAAATGAAAGAAAGAATGGGAAATCATGTACCAAATGAGAGAAAAAGAAGAAAAGTTGCCTTCGAATGAGAAGAATAGCAAAATGAGTTCAAAAATAATGCACAAGCTAGAAGATGAAAAGAAAGTAACCGGAAAAGCTTGAAAGTAAAGAATAAGGGAGGACAAAGTGAAAATGGTTGAGTTATTAAGGTGTAAATGTTCAAAAACATGGTTCAACGATGGCTTTTAGTCACTAATTTCCCAAAAGCACCTTACCAAAGCCTTTGGAAACTACATTACAAGCCTATTAAGTCCTCAAGTGATCATGATCCAACTAGTTAATAGCCTAAAGTATGAGTATATGGGCAAGCCTATGGTATTGGTTATCATGTATGAATATCATTTGCGAGAGTGAGTATGGTGACACAGTCCCTTAACCTTCTATGATTGCTTATTGAGTGAAATAGAGGGACTTTGTTTTTGTGAGGGCATTTACATTGCATGGTTAGCATATGACTTGTATGGTGATTGTGAATTATTGATACTTCTTAGCCTGTCATAGTTTGATTGTCAAATGCATCATTGTGCCTTGGTTTTCATGGTAGCCATACAATCATGTTTTGAAAGTGCTAGATTGGGTACCTGAACTAAAGTTGAGAGAAGTATATGCCATTAGAATGATCACCATGTATTACTTATTGTCTATGTAGACAGAGTTGTCGCTTGAGGATAAGCAACAGTTCTAAGTTGAGGGTGTTGATGCGCTGTCAAAATACAATATATTTGATGTATAAAACAAGGGATTTTGCAAGTTCTTGATGTGACTTTTATGGTTTTATGTGTTTTTGTAGAAATACAAACTGGCCTGATTTTGGAAAAAAAGTAGGTGAAATAGAAGATTTACGAGATTCACTATGAGTCGCAGCCCAAGCTACGAGTCTTAAGAGCTGGTCGTAGTGATTAACAACTTTCAAATATAAAAATCTGAGAAATTGAAGTCAGCCATATGAGCCCAGGGTATGAGTCGTAGACTAGACCACAACTTACAGTATGGATCGCTGCAGCAAAATCTAAAATACAAAGTGCTGACTACAAAAGCCCGATTATGACTCATAGGTCACCTTACGAGTCATTCTATAAATCATAACTGTTGTCGATCAAACTTTTCTTATTTATTTTTAGGTCCTTTTTGTAAATAGTATAAATAGTTTAAGTTAGGATTTTAAAATAGACGCTGTTATTCAGATCAGATTTGTAGAGATTCTAGAGAATATTTTTTAAGCTTTTTCTAGGGTTTAGTGTAGATACTTAGGATTTTATTTTTAAGACCCAATTTGGGGATTTGAAATCACTTGTAATCAAACTCCATTATTCAAGCTTGTGATTTCAACATCAAGGTGGTTGTTGTTCTTAATTTTCTTTGGGTAATTTCTCAACCATGTTTGTTATATTCATTTTTTTTGTGTGATTTTTCCCTAGTGATGAGTAGCTAAACCCTACAATTTGGAGTTGTGGGAACCATAAGTAGCTAGCTTTGAATAACCCGGATTATTTGCATCTCTTTGATTTGGTATTTGTATGTATTGTCCATTTTCCTTCAGAATCCTTGTTGTTTGGTGATGGCCAACACAAAACCCTACCTAGTGTCATGATCCCGACTAAGGTAGTGATGAATAGGAAAAGAAAATGGATGACAGGATTTGATTGATGTGTTCTCATCTAATCAACCAAAACCGACCAATGAGAGGTT
>JAOTQJ010000011.1:11476503-11490805 GCA_025642045.1 Solanum sejunctum | reverse complement strand
TAATCTTTTCTCCTTCAAGTTGCTCGACATAATTCATGAGTCGAGGAAAGTCTAGAACACCTATGATCGTGGTGGTTTATTTATCAAGTCAGACACTCCCAAAATAAACTTATGCATTCTTTCCTTAGGATCGGCGACGAAGTGAGGATTATACTTTGAGAGGTTGTTGAACTTTAGGGAATACTCCTTAACTCTCATAGAACCTTGTTTATTGAGTTTCATGAACTCCATCATCTTTTATTCCCTTAGTTCCATGGGAAAGAAATGATTGAGGAAGCATCCTTGAATTCTTCCTAAGAGATAGGCTCTCCATTCCCTCTATTACCCTTCCATTGAACAAACCACAATTGAGTAAGTCCTTTGAGTTGATAGGATGCAAGTTCCGCTTTCTCCTCTGAGTTTACTCTAATGATATCAAGAACTTTGTATACCTTATTGATGAATTCTTAGGGTCCTTCTTCAACTTTGGATCCATAGAATTTTGGAAGATTCATCCTTATAAAACTCCTCAGCCTTGATGTCGGGATAGGATCATAAGGAGCTTGAACTCTTTGGTTGGCCACGAACCTTTTGTATAAGGTTACCACATTTTGATATTCGATATGAGTGACCCTTTCTTCACCTTGGGGGTCATGTGGAGCTAAAGGCATCGGTTCATCCTCAGGAGTGGGAGCTCTTTGTGCCACTCATCTTTGCGGCATGATCTAGAAAAGCTAAAGACCATCCATTAGAATAAAGAAAACCTTAACTTATGTCTAAAACATGACATAAAGCATAAAGAAGAGAATCACTCCTAAAATACCTCATAACTTCTTATCATAGTTATGGTGCACTTCATAATCATGAAAAAGACTCTATTTAATGCAGTGTGTTAGATTTTCAAGGACTATATACAAACCTTGTGATATGATGTGAAGATTTGTCAAGACCCAAGACTAGGGCCTATGTATGACACAATGAATAGATAAGCTGAAGGAACCCTAAACAAGCTTATTAAGCATATATAGCATATCCTTGGTTATAGAAGCAAAATTAAACAACTAGCACATAATTCTAGGGGAAACAGGACTTTGGACTCACACTATGGGGATGTTGTAGGGAAGGGGATTAGCCTGGATTACATAGCAAATAAAGTCTAAGGGGCAGGTAAGTATATCTCACACTATGGGGACAATAGGGACTTCAGACTTCCATTTTATCAATACAATAAGTAATCAACACATAAGAGGGAATAACGGAAAGTCTTCAATATTACATAGACATAATAAGAGTCAAGTTCAAACATATAAATCCTTACCCATATCCAATAACACGTCTAATTCGAATCGTATGGGAGCCAAGGCATCTCCCAGGCTCAGCCTCAAAATATAATATTCATAAATATCAAGTTTTAGTAAAGCATAAAATGAATATCTATTGTCCCTGAAATGGAGGACTTACCATAAGCAATCTTCAATCGAGCCATTTGGCCACGTACAGGAGGAGGATGAATAGGAGCTCTAGTTTGTACATGGTTAGATTATGTTGGCAAAAAATATGTGTTAGTACTAGAATATACTAAGTATGTGAGGTGTAATGTAACAAAGAACATAAACCAACAAAAAAGTATGTCGGTCGGGCTTCCACAACTAAATAATATGCATAATTATAAACAATGAATATATGCTCAATATGTCATGAATGAAAATTCTTAGTTGAACATGTATGAAGAATCATTAAATCATATGATATCATATATATAGTGGGAAGGGACCATAATCGACATGTGAGACCAAGCGAGCTACTATTCAGAATTTCGATGTTCACTCTACACTAAACAAGGAGTGGTCTATTTTTCCAAGGTAAACCAAACTCTCACCTAGCATAGCCTTTTTGGGAAGTACCAATATATGTAAGGACCCAAACTTTGTCTAGCCTAATGGTGCATGGAATTTAGTTCCAAAAACGTTTTTGACCAATGTGACACCAGATGGGCACCTCTACTAGCCGTGTCACTCATCATGGGCTGTGTGGAGGAGCCTTAAAGTGACCCTTGGTTTTTTGTATGGAGTGTTAGCGTTAAGTTGGAGTTCAATACCAATGCTTGCACAACATTGAGAAGAGAATGGGCAATAGAGATTCAAACTTAAATCAACAATACAATATGAAATTCAAGAAAATTCATAAATCCACATTTAAATCACAATCTAGATTACTTATGCTTAAACCAAATTTTAAAAGGGGACATGCACATTCAAATCTTCATAATATCAATGAGATTCTTAAGGCTAAAATCACTTTAAAGACATCAATTAAACATAGCTCATATCTCTATTGAAGCAAACAAATAATAATATGAAAGACCCATATTTAAGGCAAGATCAATTTCATAAAATCAAATAGTCGAAGAGTTTGGGGTCTTCATAGTTGAAAAGGACTATGAATAAATCTCATATAGCTTATCTAACCAAGAAAAAATAGAAGAAATTGGTGAAGAACAATATCCTTCCTTAAGCCCCAAGTTGTTCTCCAATGGCTCACTTGAAAGAAGTATTTAGATGACAGAGTTTGAATAATTCTAAGTGTTGAATTGGATTTTAATAAGAATAGAAGAGTATAGGTCTTTTGAGAGGATTAGGATAGGTTAGAAAGTCTCACACAACCCTTAGTAATATCCAATATTACAAGCACGCCATTAATGAAATGGATGTCAAAAAGTTGTCAAGGGTCTCCTATGGAGGCGATACAGATCGTGTAGCGGTACAAGGACTGTGTAGCCTTTTGCATGATTTTAAACCCCACATAACTCATGTATGACTTCATTGGTCATATGGTGGCTCGTGTGAGTATTCTTGTCCTTGAAAACCATATTTTGGCCAAGGCATATCATACCTGAACCTCATACAACCTGTGTTACACCTTCGCAGGTCGTATGGCCTCCTGTATCATTGTTGGTGTGAGAATTTTCTAAGTATGGAATCACAGTCTTAAAATTTTATCCTGAGAATTTATGGCATATGCATGCATGAGCATTGATTTTGATGAAAATTATTTAGTGGGTTAAGCCAACATATGTTTTTGAAAATGGTTTTGATGAAAATTATTCAATGGTTAATCCCACATGTGTATTTTAAAATTATTCAATGGGTTGAGCCTATATATGGTTATGACAAGAATATGATCACATAAATATCTATTATATCTGGGTGTTGACACTATTTTTTTATCTATGTGAATAAGCTATTCCTATGCATGAAAGTATGAATCGAAGTATGATTTGGTTTTTGAGCCGAAGTATAAATGCATATGTAGAACATTTGGCTTTTAAGACCAAGTATGCATTGAAATGATTTGAAATGACTTGTGCTTCTTTTGAAAGGATGAATACATATATGTATTCTTTGTGAGATGATGATTTACCAGCGAATGAGATTGGAGGTGTCAGGGCTATCTCTAAGGGCCTTCTTCTGGAAGTATATTGTAGCACCAGTAATCAATGATAAATTTATCTCCAATCGACTTTCTCAGCATCAGAAATGGCTACAAGCTATTCGAGATTGGTCTATTCACCCTCATTCTCATCCTCTTCAGGTGGTACTATTTATTTTTGACCAATAATGATTTGTGCTTGTTTGGGAAAAGTTAATGTTGAAGCTAAAGTAGCTAAGGCATTAGCTTTCCTATTTTATTTTCTTCGAACATATTGGACAGTCACATCTCCAAGTCATCCAATCAACTTCTATGCATCGTTATGATAGGAATACAACTCCAGCTTCTTGACTTCATGTTACCCAATAATTAATTGATCACTAGTTCAAAGTCCCCAAAAACATACAATTGCAATTGTTTCATATCGACGACCATCTCAAGCCTAAGTATCAATGCTTGATAGTATGCAACATTATTGGAGCAACATTGCATCAAGGTGAAGGAATACAACAAGATCTCCTCTTATGGAGTGATGAATATCACCCCAACACTAGCTCCTTTGTGATGTGAGGCACCATCAAGATATATCTTCCAAGGTGGTTGAATATCAACGACCATTGCATCTTCATTTGGTAATCATCACTTAGCTCCCAATCATCAGTTATTGGATGGTCTGCTAGGTAGTCCACTAATGCTTGCCCTTTCACAGCCTTCTGAGGAACATATACAATCTCAAACTATTGAAATGGAGGTACTATCTTGATAGTTGATCATTGAGGTTAGGTTTTAACATCACGAATTTAATGGTATTTGCTTTTGAAATAAGATGGATGACATGAGCTTGAAAGTAGTGTTTCACCTTCTAAATTGCAAAGACTAGGGCTAAACATAACTTTTCGATGGGTGAGTACTTCAAATCATTTGGCGTCATCATGTTGATCAAGTAATAAAGAGCATTTTCCTTCTCTTTATAATTCTCTTGGGCTAAAAGTGCCCCCACTTATCTTTCTTGAGCTGATATGTATAGTATTAATAGTCTTCTAGGAACAAGAGCTACTAAAATTGGCGATCTCATCAAGTAAGACTTGATGCTCTTGAAGGTAGTGCTATAAGCTTGGTCCCACTCAAAATGGGTTCCCTTTTTCATAAGGCGACTGAATGGTTGGCACTTCCATACCAGATTTGATATGAATCTCCTGAGATATGCTAGCTTCCCTTAAAGGCTTTTTAGTTAATAGATATTTCTTAGCTCGACCATCTTTAGAATCATATCTATTTTGACCTAATCAATTTCTATGCCCTAATGTCGTACGATGAAGCCAAGGAATTTCCCAAATCTAACTCCAAATGGATATTTTAAAGGGTTTATCCTAAGTTGATATCTTCTTAGTAGATCAAACACCATTCTCAAGTCCTACAAATGATCGTCCTTTTTTATGATTTCACCACCAAATCGTCAATGTAACATTCATCATTTATGTGAAGAATATTATCGAAGATGTTCTGCATAGCTCTTTGGTATGTTGTTCTAGCATTCTTCAAGCCAAATGGCATCACTTTGTAGCAGTAATACCCTTAGGTATGCGAAAAGCTGTAAGCTCTTCATCCTTTGGTGACATACGGATCTGATTATAGCTGGACGAACCATCCATAAAAGACATTGCCTCATATACAGTTGTGGCATCTATCATAAGCTCTAGGATATGTAGTGAAATTTCATCATTGGGACATACATTATTTATATCCCTAAAGTTGACACAAACTCAGATTTGTCCTTTCTCTTCCTTATAGGGATGATACTTCACTTTATGGATGAAGCTAGCTTCAATAAGCTTGTTAACTTCAGCTTCAATTATAGGAAGCAGTTCAGGCCTAAAGCATCGTTGAGCTTACTTGTCAGGATGTGCACCTTTTTTGACAGTAAGATGATGGACCGCTATCTTTTGGTCTAATCCAGGCATTTTTTTGTAACTCCAGGAAAATATGTCCTTGTATTCTTTAAATAAGTCAACGTAGACCTTTTGTTCATCACCATCATGTAAAGCATTCACAAAGGTAGGTTTTAAATCTTTATCAGTGCTGAGGCTGACTTCCTTCAGCGCATCAACTGTTGCCTTCACTCCTTCTTCGAATTTGAGTAGCGCATCCTTAGCATCTTAATCTTCTTGAGGTCCGCTATTATTAAAATATATATGGCAACACCATGAGGCATCCTCCAAGTCTTCATCAACTTTACTTGGATTTGAATTACATATTTCATCTCATGTAGTAATGTGATATCAAGAGCCAACACTTTCTCTATATTCATCATGTTACTTGGTGTGAACCACAACATATGATTTTTCTTTCTGTACTTCTCCATACAAAACCACGAGGTTCACTTGCTACCTCATTCTAGAAGGGATCAGACTTTGAAAATCCTTGGGAATATTTTTGGATTTAGGTAAAGTAAAGGCTTTAATAACCCCAGAGTTTCTCTAAAGCTTATTTTTCTTCTTTAATGGCCCTAACCTCTCAAATACAAAAATTTTCGTTGTTGAGTTTCCAAGTCAATCAAAGATAGAAGGCCTTCTGTCAGAAGGAACAGGTTCATTATCTGTAGTGATATAGTTATTGCTAATGTAGACTGGTGGAGGCCGTTAGTATCCTAAACCTTCACGTTGTCACCTCATAGCGGGTTCTGATGGGAGCTTCCCTAATTTTGATAGTTCATTAGGATTGTATCTAGCTTTTGCAAATAATCGACAAATATCAGGGTCGAAAGCTTCATTTGTGTGCTTCGTTAGGTGTGCCTTATTTTGTAATGATTTAGGATCCACAAAGTTTCCAAATAATTTTGTGGATGACTTTATCACATCTATTCGTTTAACAAGAAGGGTCAATCCATCTAGTGCATCTCCGAGCGATTTGAGATTGTATCTTTCACTTTCCTTGGCCATTGGAGTGTAACTGAGAATGTGTGTCACTATTTTACTTGAAGAAGCACCATTTATGTTAGGTACCTTGTCTAGATTGCTGAGCTTTGAGTCTCTCTGACCTATATTTTGATCTCTTGGTAAATAACCCTAGGATTTATGAAATATTTGAGATGCTTTTTCAAGGGAATATGGTACCTTTATATAGGTGTGAGTTAAGGCTTTAGGGATACTTTGGTCCAAGTATTTTAAGGGATTTGGACCTTGGTCTTGAAGAGTATGAGTTGGGTAATTTTGTAGACTTGATGGACTAGCCCAAATGCATTTGAGTTTTATTTTAGTCATATCATCTTAATTTGAATTTCGATCCAACCTTATTAACCAATAATTTGACTTGGTCAATGCATCATGAATTTAAGATTTAATTCATATTTAATATAAATTTCATCAACAAAAACTTCACTGTCTAAAAATGCCCCCTACTTCGAGGCTTGTTGTGGTGCTTGACTTCTCAAACCTACAAAGACAAGCCTAGGAGCACTAGTATGTGAAGCAAGTGTTTTTTCTCCACGCACTTGCTCTCATATGTAACATTTTGAACGACTATGCCGATACGTTGAAGTATTGTTTTTCAAATTCATACATATAAAAGTCTTTCTAACAACATTCTTCAAACTTGCAAGATGTTACTTGTCTTTTTGGTCATTTAGCAACCCATTCAGTTTGTAGCGCTTATGACTTATGGAATATTATATCATGTTATTCATTTTTTCATTTCAATGGTTTTATAATTGGGACATTGATTATAGGATGACCATCAACTCATAAGCTTAATTTAGCGGTATGAACTCGTGATTTTAGTACAAATTTTAGATATAGCCTTCGTTGACATCAAACATCCTTTTGGTAGATTCTCCTCTAATTTTTCTTGATCACTTCAACAAAATGCGAGGTTTTCAAACCTTAGTTATTTATATAAGCATAACCTTATCATGAGGCCTTTTTGCACTTATATAAGAAAACTATCAAAAAAAAATTCACATTTGGCTGCATGGAACGATTTTCATGATCTTTCATGGAAACATACACATATGTGTATTATTTTCTTTTCGTGAAATCAAAATTTGCCAGAACTATCATTTTTTTCATTGTTTGGTGCAACTGAAAATTTAGCATGAGAAACAAGGTCACGAGGAAAACCTTATGACCTAGCCTCGCATTATGATTTGATTTCCAAACCTTCCATATGGTTTTGATGGAACATCATAGATTTCTTGTCTTTCAAGATATTATTTTTTTCCATGTTTGATACCCATAAAAAATATACCATAATTTGATCCTATGAAAACTTACCATAATTGAATTTGTAGTTTTTCATAATTTTTAGGAATCTAAATGAAATCTCCATATTCATGATATCAGTATATACCCACATATCCTTGATGTTTAAATATTAATTTGCGGCATCATCGAACTCCATTGAGTCCATGTCTACAAGTAAGTCCCTTCCTTTAACCTTAATTTTCGTCACTTTTTTCACTGCTCAGCATAGCAGTGGTAAATAATTCATATCTCATTGTAGGAAAGTCACAATTACTTTTCATTTTATTTTCTAGAAACTAGACTCATGAAGATACAACATATCTGAAAATCTTGATCCAAAATCTTGCAAATTTTCTCAAGTAATCTTTTGAATCCAGCCTAAAATTTTGACGAGCTGACTGGACCAACTTTGTGCCACTTTAAAAATAAGATCATATCTTGATGTAGAGACCGTTAAATCATGATTTGTTTAATTTTTTAGGAACTAGACTTGTGCAGATACAGAATATTCAAAAACATCAATTAAAGGGCTTGTGGATTCTCTCAGGTGATTTTTTGAACTTAACCCAAAAGTTTGATGAGCTGATTACAACAGCTTTGTGTGACTTTACCAAAAAATTTATATCTTGATGTAGAAGCCTCTAAATCATGTTTTGTTTGATTTTTTAGAAACTAGGCTCGTGGGGATACAAAATATTCAAAAAGTCTCTATAAAAAGGCTTGTGGATTCTCTCAGGTGATTTTTTGAACTCAACCTAAAATCTTGATGAGCTAACTATGCCAGCCTTGTGAAACTTTAAAAACAAAACCATATCTTGCTATAGGAATGATGAAACAACAAATGGTTTACGTCATTGGGAAGAATGTTCATAGGGTTAATCATATGTGAGAATCACATCTAGAAAACTAGCCCTCGAATAACTGTAAAAATTTGATATCGCAGTCTTTGTGCTAGACGTAGTCTTACTATTTCTAAACCTTTTCTTTTAATTTTCCTTTTTATAGGTTTTGCATATAGTTATATAGTTTTTCCTTCAAAATTAGTTTAGAATCTGTCAAGCTTGATTTTTTTTAATTTTGCGCGCCTACCGAAGAAAATCATAACTCGGAGCTGGAGCGTCGAAATCATGAGATTTTTTTTGTTGGAAATATCACTTCACGAACATTAATTTCTTTAAAAATCAAAGGCTTCTGCTTTACAATTTAGTATAGGTTTTCCTTTGAAGTTAGCTTAAAATTTGCTAGGCTTGATCTTTTTAATTTCGCGCGCCTACCGAAGAAAAATCATAAATCGGAGCTGGAGCATCGAAATCATGAGATTCTTTATTTGTTGGAAAGAATACTTCATGAGATTTAATCTCTTAAAAAATCAAAGCCTTGTGATTTACAAATTAGTACAGATTTACCTTCAATGTCAGCTTAGAATCTTCCCGGCTCATTTTTTTTATTTTCGTATGCCTACTGAAGAAAACTCTTTACGAGAAAGCTCAAGGATGACCCTACAGATGACAAGCCTTCAGATAATGAGGATACCCCTAAATTGAGTGAGTGATTGGAGATATTTGATACCTAGCCTAACCCAGAGGCACCACGACCATAAATTAGAGTTGTTGCTAGAGCTAGGCAACCATAGGTTCTGGGTGATAGTCCTTCCCAGTCTGATAAGGAAGGGAGTGATAAGACTGGGAATAGTATGCTCTAGATGACATTATCAGTGTAGGAGTCCAGTTCTGAGGAGGGCTTCGATGACTGAGGAGATGTTGAGTCCTTCGCCGCACCATCTTCTTCATCAACACCTAATGCTATTACTCACTAGTAATGTGTCGAGTGTATGGAGGCCATATTCTTATAGGTCATGTAGCCAAAGGAGTGGGGTAAGAATACATGTTCTATATATGAGGAGCCGTAGGTGATTTTTGATAGAATAAGTCATGTCCCAGGTCTATAGGATAGGATGATACATTATGGGCTTTTACGGCTGACGGAGTCACTTGGAAGATACTTCATAGTTTTTGTGAAGGAGTTTAATGCATCTTACATAGCCACGATTCAGCGTGGTCTTCGCAAAGGGAAGAAGCCTCTCACCTAGCCAAGATTGATAGGGATATGTGTGAGAGGTCGGCAGGTCGACATTTCTAAGGAGACGATCCATCGTATATTTGCTGGTCCCGAGTACCATGCCCCGCCAACCTTGGTGGATAATATACTTACGTTGGAGCATGCAATATTGGTTGCCAGCATCTTGGTTGGATATGAAATCAATTGGGCCTGACTCATAGTAGAGCAGATACATGAGTTAGCACTGAAGAGGACCACCTCCACACCATTTTTTGTGTTGATCTATAGATTTGTATCGAGTCTAAGGTGGAAATTTTGTACCAGCTTGATGGATTAGTTGATGCCCAACATACTTTAGAGCCCAGCCTGATCAAGGCTTATGAGAACCCGGTGGCAATATAGTGTGCACAACCTCCACCACCACCACAGATGATTGCCCCGATGCCACCACCACCATAGATGATCGCCCCGATGCCACCACCTGAGGGTTTGATGACTGCCCCTACTACTGTTGTTGCTGCTACTACAGAGGAGAGACCCCCGCAGCCTAAGGCTATCATTGAGAAGGGTCCTACTATCGCTACTACCACACCGAGGCCACTACTACACAACCTTCTATAGCGAGCATGGTCTATGTGTCTGTCGCTTCTGTCCAAGCCATGGTTCAGCAGTTATCACATGCTAAGGTGAAGTTATCTCAACTTATTTAATAGATTAGGCCATGGGTCCTATAGGACATTGCAGACTTAGAGGAGCAGAGTTGGGCATTCACTATTTCTACTATTCAGGAATGCGTTTCTGCAGTAGATGCTCACATCGATACCTTTGAGGTGTGATTTTAGAAGAGGTTAGCTAAGGCTCAATCATCAGATTTGTCAGTCATGCAGTCAGATATCGAGAACCTTAGGGCTGACATGATATCATCACATACAGCACCAATTACACTACTAGAGATGACATCTCTGGAACCATTATTTGATTTCTTTGCCTCCGAGGAGCTTATACAAACTTCCCACTGGAAGAGACCCCTCATAGAGGGTGATAAGCCAGATGAGAGAAATGTACATACAAAGCTCTTAGAGGATGAGGATGAGGATCTCAAGCCGGCCTTGAGGACATTTAGGCAAGAGGAAAAGATGAGGCTAGATAGTGAGTTATTGGCCTTTTTAGACAAAGTACTATAGTCGAGGAGACTAGCCTACAATGAGAGGGTCGCCAGACTTAGCCTGAGACTGGCGCTTAGGTGCCCAGGTATTAGTTTAAAACCCTTACATTTTATTTTTGACTGATTTTGTGCATTAGCGACAATACATATCCTTTTTGATGGGGTATGGATAGTTATGGGCCTTAGTAAAGTGTGAGTATCTTATAGTCCATAACCACCCCATATTTCGATCTTGAGATTTTGTTGTTTGTTTTTGTTTTCCTTGTAGATATTTAAGTTTTGCTGAACCAGCATGTTTAGGATGTTTAGATAATAGTTGTTGCATATAATACTAATACTTATGGCATATAGCATGTTTTTATGTTTTGTTTTGGAAAATGGTACCTACCAAAAATATTTTGATTAGTCATTAGATGGCAACCATGCATGTTAGAACCCGTAACTTAACTTAAACCCTGAACGTCCTTAATTGGTTCGATTTAATAAAGTTTGGGACCGAACGTAAAATTTCTTTTAAGTTTGGTCCTTAACCATAATTTATGGTGGAGTCAAATATATATGTACTGTTTTGATTGGTCCAAGTAACCCCCTTGTTGCCTATATATATATGAGGGAGTCTTGTACAAGATCAACAAGTCCCATACTTAGCCATATTCGAAAAAAAATATTGATCAAGTTGTAGAACCCTCTCGTGTTGCTACAGTAATTTAAAAAAAAATTCCGATTTTTCATCTCTTCGATTATTTAACGCTTTAAGCTCGGTATATTGAAGCCCCTAAGTAGCGTGGAGGCATTGTTTAGTCAAGAAAACGCGTAGTTTAGCAGCTACGAAGAATTTGGGTGTGCTGAAAGATTGAAAGGTATGTTAATTTTTAGTTTTGTTTATGTTAATTAAAGGTTGTGAAGGTGTTAGGAATATGTTAAAACGAAGGTAAAATGCGAAAATGGGATTGGTTGTTAGTAGAATTATCGATTTCAAATTTGTGGTTGAATTGGGAACAAATTTGCATATGGCTATATATTGAATTGTTGTCATGTATTTCTATTTACTTGTCACGAAAATAGTCTTTATCGGGTGAAAGAAGTGTTAGAAAACTATTTAAATGATTACATGAACGTTAGCTTGAATTGGAGTCCCGTCGAAGGTATAATGTTATGTTTTAGCATTGGGGGATTTGCGTTGGGCGTTGGGGTAATGTATTATGGTTCTTGGAGTATATCGAAAGGCTTGAATATGGTAGATATAAGTTTTAATCACTGCTATCCTGTTTTACTATTTATGTTGCAATAGCGTTTTGTGGTGTTTTGATATTATAGTAGTATTGGAAAAGATTTATTGATGTTATAGGTTGTTGGTGTTGATTTTTTGAGATGAGTTGAATTCTCGGGTGGCGTATTTTAAGGGGAAATGCTGCCAAAATTTTTATAAATTTAGAACTAAAAAGTTAGGAGGCACGATATGGTAATTAATCGTTGGCGTTATTGTAATTGTGTAGACATTGAACATCCGGTAGTCTAAGTTGGATTGACCTTACGTTGAATCTAGTTGGCAAGTGAAATTGAGGTATGTAAAGGTTTCCAGTCTCTTGGCATGAAATAGTACGTTTGGTTTGCGTCGAATATTTGAAAAATCCCCCTTCGTTTGCAAATTGGGTTTAAATATAATTTATGTTCATTTTGGCCAATTCTATGATAAATGAACCTCATCCATCATTCTTGAATATTAGAATCCATTAATAATATTCGTTTGACCAAAAACTAAGTAATTTGGAAACTATAAGTTCAATTTATTCCGAAATCACTATTAGATGTAAAGTTGAACTGTTTTAGTAACAAAAGGGGATTCTTAGAAAAATAATTCTCGGATTTTATAAATGATAAATTTGCATATTTCTAAGTTTTTGAAACTAGTTTTTATGCATATGATTCTCACGACTCTGTTCGTGTCCTCTTGGCCTCGTTCATTGGTTCCTGGGCCGGTTATTTCGTGCGCATGTATAGTTATATGTATATATGTATATATATTCTGAAATAGGTTAGATACGGTAGGTCGGTTTGCTGATGGGCCGACTTTGCTTAGCTTGGAGACATAAGGAGCTGGGCTTGGGATGGCATCATGATGTGTGAGTATTCGGCCGAGTTCGCCCCAACTCACGGAGGTGCATAGCACAATCGCCTCGGCTCTATAAATGGGCATGATGATCTTTATGCATTATGATACGTGAACGCTTTGTGCTATCGCCCTGGTTCACCTACCCTATGACGTGAGTGCTTGGCCACTGTTCACCTCGGCTCACTTGGGCTACTGTTAGGGACTTGTGTTGGAGTTGTCGGAGATTTGAAATTTCTGGTGCTTAGGCTGTGGTATGGCGCGTGTTTGGAGGTCGCCATCGTTCCCGTCCGATACACATTATTTTGATGGTTTAAAAAGAGAAATGTTCATTTATGTTTGTATGTAGGTTTGAGTTATACATTTCGTTGGAATTATTATTTCCGTTCATATTTTGTACTTTCTGCTTTACATACTTGGTACGCTTTTGGTACTGAACCCCTTCCTTCGACGGGGCCTATGTTGATGCCCGCAGGTACAGACGAATAGGTTAGAGAGTCATCTTCTTAGGATCTCAGCCTACCGTTGATGTGCTCCCTTACATCAGGAGCAAATCATTTGGTATATATTTGTACACGTACTTTTTGTATTTTACCTTTGTATATGTTTGAGGGTATGATGGGGACCTGTCCCGTCCTATGAATCAGTTGTGTGTTTAGAGGTCTGTGGATACATGTGGGTGTGGGAACTGTGTTGGTGTGACTTTGTTTGTATAATACGTTTGTTGGGCAGTTCTGCCACAGCGGTGACCTTGTCAGCCCGCATATATATATGTATAGTGATGTTTGTTGTTGCTGGGTTCGCTGTTTGCAGGTGAGTCTAGTCAGTAAAATAGAGGAAACTCTGTCAAAATTTTGAGAAATTCCTTAGTTATTGTGAATGGAAATCCAGTTTAGTGTTTGTCTAGGTACCCAACCGACACTAATCACGACCCCTGGGTTGGGTCATGACAGAAGTGGTATCAGAACAGTTAGTCCTCGGAGTGTCCAGACCATGTCTAGTAGAGTCCTGTTTATCGGTGTGTCGTGCACCACATCTATAAACAGGAGGCTACGAGACATTTAGGATGTTACTTGTTCTTCTAATCTTAGATCGTGTGTTAGAGCGATGTTAATAGGGTGATTTTCCTCCCTGATAGGATTTACTTGAATTTCAGATCTGCCACCGAGAAAGTAACCAGCCGGCTGTAGAGGAAGGCCTGCAACAGTAAATGGGGCCCGATATGGTCGGGGAACTACCTAGGCTCATGATCAGCTAGAGCCGGAGACTATATTCTCGACAGTGTGTTCGATTACCCCACCAGCCCTAGAGGACTAGGCATCA
>JAOTQJ010000011.1:11462839-11476403 GCA_025642045.1 Solanum sejunctum | reverse complement strand
ATTTTAAAAAAAAATATTTGGGGGGAAGAATATTTATACTTTAATTTTTTATTTTTTAACTAATATTAATATTTTTATGTAATTTTTATCAATGTGGCATGTCATGTGGCAAGGTTTTCTCCAACAAAAGAGAGAGTGTGTTACACACACCACTGAGGTGTGTTTCTCAAATTAATAAGAAATAATTTAGGTGTGTTTCTCAAACTTTCAATACTTTAGGTGTGAAACTAAAAAAAAAGTATAGTTTAGATGTGTTTTGTATACTTATTTCATAATAATACTAGTAAAGTAACAAAGTGGTTCTCTATACTAGAACCTTACTCTACCACTAAGAAGCGAAAAAACACTCGAGTACTTATTAATCGTTTACCCTAATTCTCAACCTCTAAGCTTTCCTATCTCAGTTTATGACCTCAGGAAGTTGAAGATGTATTATATTATATCCAATCACCTCTCCCTAGTTCTTCTTCAATCTACCTCTGCCTTTCCTCGAACTTATCACTACTAACCCCTCTCACTTCCTTATTAGGCATATATGTTCCTCCTATTCCCATGATTATACAATCATACTCTCACTTCTCATATCTTGTCTACCACAGAGGCTACTCTCACCATACCCTATCATTGTTGATTTTGTCGCTACTAATATGTGCACATATCCATCTAAGCATCTCCATTTTAGCTAACTTCATCTTTTGAATGTGATTTCCTGACTAACACACACTCCACCCCATACAACATAGTTGTTCTAACAATCACTTTATAATACTTACCTTTAAGTCTTGATGACCCAAGTCTTATCGCATAAGACAATGAATTGTGAGCAGTCCTTTCATCCACCTCGCTCCAATATGATACATGGTATCCTTGTCGATCTCTTTGTTTTCTTGGATAATAGACCCAAAATACTTTAAGCTTTCTCTCTTAGAAACGACTTCTGTCCCAATCGCCACTTCCCATCTGTCTTGTGTGATATGATATTAAAATAACACTCCATATAATCTACTTTAGTCTTCCTTAACCTAAAATATTTAGAATCTAGTATCGTCTTCTGATCTCTAGTATATCATTAACTCTGTCTTGTATCTCATTGTTTGCAATGAATTTTAATGTGATAGAAAAAAATAAATTACAATCACAAATAAAATATGAAGAAATAAAATTTTCTTGATAAGCATGTAGGTACAAATCTGTTACTCCCTTGATTCTTCTCTCATTAGATTTCTCCATGATTCGAGGGGTATTAGTGGTGTATTTCTCTAACGTAGGATAATTTTGACCTCCTTGAGCTATATTTTGATATCTTGATAAATATCCCCGGGAGTTATGGGATCTTTGAGATTTTGATCTCTTTAGGAATACCCCATAATTTGGGGGATATTCGAGATGACTTTTCAAGGGAATATAATAACCTTTATATAGGCATGAACTAAGGTTTGGGGTAGAATAGCCTCCAAGAAACCCTAATTAAAATAGAATTAATTTTGTAGAGTCCTATAAATTTTAGTGTCTACAAATGTCCCTTGCCTACGGCGACACGTAGTTATGAGACTAGAAGCTTTATGTAATGACCTCACAGGTTTAGCCCTACCCCAAGCCTTATTCGGTTATAAGTCAAATCCCACGGAACACATATCTCACAAATCATACTAGTCATATAATTAAAAGCTTGTCATATTCTCATAGTTCATAGTTTTCATACTAGTATCGCACTTTCATAAATTTAGCGATGCGGGTATAAACCTTCCATTATCACTAACTACAATCAATCTTGAGTACAATATGGTTCTAGGTAAACTTTAAGGATCCTAAGTCTCCCTTGGGGATCTTAAGTCACCTTTAAGGATCCTAAATCCCCTAATCATAAACGTGTTCAACCTCTTGAATTCACCATAATCATGTCATGAGCTATAACTTGGGGAAAAATATGGATTCACAATCAATAGCCTTAAAACCATGTAATTAAGATAGTTTCATACATAATCATGTAGTTTAAGATCAATGGAATCAAAGTTGAAGGAACCCAAACCCTAAGTAACATGTACAAAAATTAACTTGTAAAATCATACAATTTCATGCAATTTTATTTCAAATCATGTATAATGGAGTAGATAATCATCATATCCATCATAATTTATACATTTGAAATCAAGTCACTAAAACCTTAAATATCATACTTAAACTTTGTTGAAACAGAGAAGAGTTGATTGGGTTTCCTGGGTGAAAAGTACCTATAAGTGAAAAATTCACATACCTCAGATTAATTAAATGAAAGAAATCAAGATTTGAAAGAACAAAGCTTAAAACCCTTGACAAAAATCTCTAACGGAAGCCTTGAGAAAACTTGGGAGGTAAGACTTAGAATTTTAGGTGAATGAAATGTAATTGGGGTAAATATGATAGAAGTAATGTGCTAAGGATAGTTTAGGGATAAAAACGACGTAGTTTAGGACTTAGGGTAAGAGAAAATGTCATAAACAACCTTCCCTAAAAATTAATGAAGCAAAATACAAACTAATTCCATGAGCCATAGACCCATATATGACCCATGGAAAGGGACTCAACCTGTTCATTTTTTGAAAGTTCTGAGACTTGAATTTCCTTGGATCAAACTACGACCTAATATGATGACTCCTAAATCAAAGTACGGTTCATAAACAGGGACTCGTAGACTGACCCAAAAATGCTTAAAATTTTCTCCAGGTTCCAAGAACTACTTTGTCACGCCTTGGGAGAGTAACTAAGCTTAATTGTCACTCGGAGAATTATTAGTCCCCAAGCGAACTACCTAGTCTCATTGCGTTCATTCAATCAATTCAATAGTGAAAGATAATGAAGAAATAACTAACTATCAGTAGGCTATAAACTATCGACCCAGTCTATCATAAAGAATACGAGAAAAAAGGGACAATCTCAGTATAAAGAAGAGAAAGGGGGATAAGAACCCCAAACATCAACCATCATACGTCTATGTCTATAAAGCCTCTATAACTATTGTCTAAGGAGGTACCATGGCAGGCCATGGCTACCACAATCAAAGAAAACAATGAAATAAAACTAAAGAAAGAACCATCCTCCAAATGTAGGGGAGGACTCACCACGATCTAAAGTCAAGAATGCTCTGAACCTCAATGATTCGGCTGTTGAAGTCCTCCTTCTATAGAATCTGCATCATAAAATGATGCAATGCCAAAGGGGCGTTAGTACGTGGAATGTATTATATGTAAAACGGGCTAAAGTAAATTATAACAATGACAATCAGCTCATCCCCTACTCATCCTCAACTCAGAATAAGGAATGGGACCCTATCACATCACTATCCATTAAGACCTCACACAATCACATCAGCCTCTGAGTACTATAAACATGAAACCTATCTAGGAGTTTCTATAACCGACAATCACCACCTATGAGTTAGTGATGATACAATGAAGAGATCTCATTTCTACATTCATTTAGTATCTTTCTAGGGTAAATAATGAGTCTATCGGGGATCCCAAAAGAAGTCTATCAAGCCCTTTGGGGGTAAAAGAAACATCCGCTTTCACGGTCCAATCCTCTCCTACGCTGGCCATATAGTTTATGAGTACGAGTGGGACTCACACTTACCCATTTCAGTGCTAATACTCCTCCCGTGACTCAGCATGCTCATAAGTCTATTAACACATCAAGAATTTCCATCATCCAACCTCTACGGGCAAGAACACTCATCTCATCTCATCATCTATCAACTCAAAGAGTAGGATTATTCCTTCAAAACTAAGGTTCAACCTCATTTAGACTCCAAGAAGCCTAATTCCATTAATTTCAGCTATCAATACACTCATCTCAGGACTCAGACTCCAACAATCGGCATATTCAGATGTTCAAGGCTCTAGACATTACCCCTAAGTTCATTCTTGAAGCATTTAACCAGGAAATCATACAATTTAGATATACAATCATACAATGATACATGTAAATAGTTAATAAAGTATGATGATCATCAATTTAAGATAATATATAGAAATTAAAGATAGATTTCAAGATAAGTTTCAAGAATTAAAATTCAAGACTTCTCAACTATCAACTATCCTCCTGCTATACGTATTAGGGCACATGGAAGAACAATTTCATGTTCTGGGTAGCCTTTACTTATCTGGGATTGGAGAGTTTTTCCACTTTCTTCAAGAACTTGGCCTTGGACCTTGAAACCCTGAACCCTCTCTTCTTCTCTTCTCTCAGAATTACACTTAGTCTTAAGAAAATTATTTATTTTGAACCCCTTTCGTAATGAATTTAAGACTTAAAAACACATTTTGGGGTATTAGAATAGGTTGAGAATACCCAAAATACCCTTCTCGAATTTAAAAGAAAACCCATCACCAAAATTACACTGGTCCATGACGCGGACCCACGCGTACCAGTGTATTTCGAGAATTTTAACCCCCGTCAAAAAATTGAAAAAGAACTAAGTATGGGTCCATGATGGGTCCGCATCGCAGCCCTGTCGCTCACCCTCACTTTTTTGGGTCAAACTTACAAAACAATTTCTGACCCGATTGCTCTTAAGTCAGGTTGAGACTATTTTCCCACTTGATTTTCGCGCTGATCGTAAATCTGATCGAGGATTTTCCATTGAAACTTTGGAAGATACATTATGCACACGATACATTCTAGGAGCATTTTGGTAATTTTATGGGGTACTACATGCTTCTAGGATCTGTAAATCAAAGTATGACTCGTATAATAAGTTTGTCCTATTGAACCCCAAAATCCATCCTTCAGAATCTCACTTCACAAGTATGATTCATAAACCCATCGATGTCCCGTAATTGGACTTTGTACAACTAACCCCACATTTCCAGAATTTTCCAAAGTCACTAGCCCAACCACTAGGCCCATCAACGACCCTTAATTCCAATCACGAACTATAGATGGTGCTTGTAAATAGCAGACCTCAAATGAGATTTTTTGTAGCTTTTCCCTAATCAGACTTTCTAACTTACAAAGTATTACAAAGTTCATTGTAAGCGATTAAGTTTCACTCCTGAAAAGTAATAAATCAACAAAAGAAAAATAGAGGCAAACAATACTATTTGCATTTCAAGAATTTGTGCGAAGGTTGCAATCTTTATAAAAATCTAAAAAAAAAAAGATGTGATCTTCTGATTCTTCTCCTCACGATCATCAACTCAAGAGCTTTGTTTTATTCTTGTTGAAATTTCATTATGAATGTGGAGCCAAGCTTTAATCAGAATCGCAGAAATATGGAAACTTGTGACTTACAACTTGGAGACAAAACTCCTTTGTATGCGGAAGACTTGCGGATCACCACTAAAGAGCAGAACTTTTCTATGTATTCTCTTTTCTTGTTCCTCTTCTTCTTCTTCTTTTTCTCTTTTTCTTTATCTTATGAAGACCCTTTTATAGAGTTGTAAGTTAGGGTTTTAGGAGCATTTTGGTCTTCAATTAATTTTAGAAGACCTTAGGCTTGAAGAACATGAGTTGGGCTCATCTTGTCAACTTAATGGGCTGACTCAAATATAATTTGGATTTTATTTAAGTCATAAAATTTTAACTTAAATATTAATTCAACATCATTAACCAAATAATTTGACTTGGTCAATATATCATGAATTTAAGATTTAATTCACATTTAATATGGATTGATCAATAAAATTTCTCTGTCTACAAATGCCCTCTACTTCAATTCTTATCTGGGTGCTTGACTTGTCGAACCTTTAAAGACAAGGCTTGAAGTATTCATGAACCAAATATATTTTTTTTCGTAGGAAGTCTTTCAAAACTTTCCATATTTGATTGGAGATTTTCTATAATTTGACTCAAATGAAATTTTTCATAACTTGATTCCTATGTAATTTTTCATAACTTGAATCCTATGGAATTTTCCGTAACTTGGTTCCTATGGAATTTTCCATAACTTGAATCCCATGGAATTTTTCATAACTTGAATCCTATGGAATTTTCCATAACTTGGTTCCTATGGAATTTTTTACTATGATTTGATTTTAATTATGGGTTTTTCATAATTTGTAGGGAAACAATTTATGTACTTTTGATATTTATAAATATCCATACTCCCAGGAGGCAAATTGTCTATTTGTGGTATCGTCAAGCTCAATCAGATCCATCTCCATTAAGTGATATTTATCTTCTAATTATCGTCACTTTTTTTTCCGCTCAGCACACTTGTGATAGAAAATTCATATCTTGTTGTAGAAATGTCAAAATCATGATCCGTTTGATTTTTTAGAATTTAGACTTATAAATCTATAATATATCCAAAGATTAATGTCGAAATCCTTTTCAATTATCGGGAATCAATTTTTTATTTTGCTTCTCTAGATCTGATTTTTTACAGTTTATGGAGTCTCATCAAAATGTATATATATTGGTGTAGGAGCGTTCGAATAATGAACAGCTTGATTCTATAGAAAATAGACTTCAATATCTACAACATCTCCAAAGATTAAAGCCAAATTCCTTAGCAAAGAACCAAAATTAATTTTTTGAAAATTTAGCTATATAATCAACTTTGGTGTGACTTCGGACGACATTCATGAATTCACTTTTTTGTGTTTTGCCGAAGAGCTGCATATTGATTTCTGTATTGATTGAGAATTCTTCTATCATCCACATGGAGGGAGAAAAATACAAAATCTTTAAGATGTAGGACAGTAGTCATCATGTGCTAGAGCATATGTCGCACTTTTCAGCATGATGATTTGAATTTTCGTACTATTGGCACCGTAAGATGCATCACTCCTTTCATTATTTTTTGTATAGATTCACAATAGACTGAATACAGTCTCAGTATCAAGCCAAAAAATATATGAGGGTAATTCAAAATTGATGAGGAACCACTTGGTGCATCTTGATTTGTAGTCGTGATTTTGTTAACGAGCCACACTTAATATTTTTTTTAGCAATTGTGGCTTTGATGGTAACAAATACACTTGTTGCATCCTTTTTTTTGTTTTTCGAGAGTTGTTTATTTAGCGATGAACCGCATTATATGCCTCTTTCTCTGTAGTTGCGGCTTTGGTGATGAACAACATTGTGTGCTTCTTCCTCTGTAGTTGCGGCTTTAGTAATGAAACGCATTATATGCCTCTTTCTCTAAAGTTGTGGCTTTGGTGATGAACAACACTTTATGTCTCTTCACTGTAATTGCGGCTTTGATGATAAACTACATTTTGTGTCTCTTTCTCTTGGATTTCAGCTTTGGAAGGAAAGAGATTTTGGTATAGTTTGTCCTAATTTTGGATAGCAACTACTTGATACATCAACTTCAAAAATCAGACTTCAAAATATGCCCCCATGCTGAAGATAGAGGCTTGTGTATAATTGTGTCAATTTATGAGAATATTTGAAGTGAAGATGTTTGATGAAGAGATGATGCAAGCTTGATAGAGACATTTAAAATGAGTTGGCAAGTCACCTTTTGACATCCAATCTCATTTTCTTTCTTCCTATTGTACAAGATGTGTGACACATAAATTTTTTTTCTTATCATTACTGATATATAAATACTCTTGTAATTTTTTGAAGCAATAAAATATATTTAGCCTTGACCACTTATTTTTGAGGTTTTAAACCTAATAAATTTGTTTTTGGTCATACAAATTTAAACTCATGCAGACCAAGAGTAATAACTTAAAGATTAACTCATTTTATAGAGCTTTTGTAGCTTAAAGACTTAGCTCGAATTTGATGGGCTTCACTCTTGAAGAATTAGCTCAAATTTGAGAAGCTTTAAAACTAAAGACAGCGCTCAAATTTGATGAGCTTCATGACATGCATTTTAAACTTGTGCATCAAGGACCATTTGACTTGAAGACTTTGCTCGACTTTGATGAGCTTTGAAACTTATAGATTTGACTGAGTTTGAAACCTTCATGATATTGTAGGCTTAGTTCAAATTTGTCAAACTTTGCTCGAATTTTAGAAGCATCACAACTTGAAGACTTAGCTCAAATTTTATGAGCTTCATGATATACATTGTATGCTCATGCATCGAGGAGCATTTTTACTTACATAGACTCTTCAATTTCGGATGAAAGGTTACCCTCGTCTTCACTATCATGTATATTTTCTTTGTGAGGCTCAAAGTAGAGTAACCCTTAATCTCTATTTGTGGTAATACTCAATTTCATATCATGAGCACGAGTTGATAGTTCTTCAAATTTTTTAGGTTTTCTGCCTTGCATTATGTAGCGAATATCCTAATGCATACCTTGGATGCATATTTCGATCCCAAAAGTTTCAATAAGGTGATTTTTGTAGTTAAGGCTCAAGCTCCTCCAATGGTTAATGAAGTCAATGACTTGCTCATTATCCCTTTGGCAGGCATTGGTAAGCTCTATCGTGCTCACACACATTTTGTGCTATAAAAGCGCTTAAGAAATTGTTGCTCCATTTGCTCCCAACTATCAATGGAACTAGGTTCAAGATCTTTGTACCAGTCGAAAGCAATTTCTATGAGTAATCAAACAAACTGCTTAATAAGATGATCATCATATATTTCAGCATTATTGCAAGTTTTGACTAAGTGTGCTATATATTGTTTTGGATTTTTCTTGCCATCAAATTGTTACAGCTTAGGAGGCTGATAGTCAACATGTATCTTTAGGTTATCAATTCTTTGAGAATACGGCTTTACATTTGTGAGTGGAGATTTAGATATAGGCTCTGACTTGTCTTTTATAGTCTCCATGATGAAGTATTTCAATTAGTCAACGGAATGTAGACCTTCAGCAGACACTTGAAACTCCTTGACTATTGTTTCTTGTTTTACGAAAGGCTCTCTTTCCTCTTGCATTTCAAGAAGCTTCGTATATAAAAGAGTGGATTGTCCCTCCTTCATATTCTCTATCATATTTGTCAACTTAATAATTTGGGCGCTTGACCTTTGATGTATTTTGACTGGCCTTCAACCGCTTTCGTCAAATTCGTAAGTTGTTCTTCTATTGTAAAAGTTTCAATTACCATTGCTTACACAGCCACCATAGAAGATGAAGAATAGTGCGAAACATCTCTAGGATATAGATTGGATTGAGAAGTAACATGAGGGAAGATCGTAGTAGATCTAGCACTTAAGACATCATCATCTTCATGTACAAAGGGATCAGTAGATTAACGACATCGTTCTTGTGACAGTCTTAGTCGATCCAACGCTCTTTCTACTACCTCAGCTTTTCCCTTTTTTTTTAGAACATATGGAGAGGATACCTCTTCTTTTGGAGAAGACAAACAATAAACAGGAGATGATTTAGGTGGCGCTTGAAGCGTTTGTTGTCCCAATATTTCAGTTTTACTCCTAATTTGGGCCACATTCGTCATGGAAATTTTCAAGCCATTTGCAGAGTCAATATCCTCAAAAACATCGAATTTAAAGTTGATGTCCATTGCGGTCGTATCGATAATTTTCTTGTAACTTTAAATAGATCAAAATTTAGATCCAATAGTTTTCTTTTTTGCGGATGCGGATTTCGAGTTGACCTTTTTGGAAGTCGTCTCAGTGGTTTTGAATATTTTTTTTTAAGAGAAGAGATGAGAGGTAAAGATTGTCCCACTGGGCATGCTAATTTGTAAGTAACTATGTTTCATTCCTGAAAAATAATAAATCAAGAAAAGAAAAATAGAGGCAAACAACAATATTTGTATTTCAAGAATTTGTGTGAAGGTTACAATCTTTATAAAAATCTTTTAAAAAAATGTAATTATCTGATTCTTACCCTCACGATCATCAACTCAAGAGTTTTGCTTTGTTCTTATTGAAATTTCATTACGAATCTAGAGCCAAGCTTTAATCACAATCATAGAAATATGGGAACTTGCGACTTACAACTTGGAAACAAAACTCCTTTATATGTGGAAGACTTGCAAATCACCACTAAAGAGCAGAACTTTTCTTTATATTCTCTTCTTCTTGTTCCTTTTCCTCTTCTTCTTTTTCTCTTTTTCTTTGTCTAATGAAGACCCCTTTATATAGTTGTAAGTTAGGGTTTTAGGGGTATTTTGGTCTTCAACTAATTTTAGAAGACCTTGGGCTTGAAAAATATGAGTTGGGCTCATCTTGTCAACTTAATGGACTAACCCAAATATAATTTTGATTTTTATTTAAGTCATAAATATTTAACTTAAATATTAATTCAACCTTATTAATCAATAATTTGACTTAGTCAATGTATCATGAATTTAAGATTTAATCCACATTTAATATGGATTGATCAATAAAATTTCTCTGTCTATAATCATCATAGTTAAAATAGATCATTCAATTTATCAATATAAGAATTGTACTTATTACATCTAGAATTCATGAATAGCTAAGAAAATTCTTTCATCAACATTCATTCATTCATTTAGGACTTTCATAAATTATACATAAATATTTTCATAAAATATAGGCAAAGTCCTCTTTTATTCATCATCATAGTTCATATACTATGGCAATTATGTGGGTAATTATGTGGGTCCAATCTCAAATCAACTTAAAAGTATTTAATTCAATAAAATCATGCATAGTTACAATAGAAATCATTAGTTGAAATCATATTTGAAGGAACCTACATTGATACTCATGACCCCTAGAAAACTTTGTGGAGATATTACTTATAAACAATGTTTTAAACGACAGCGTTATAAGGTGAGGCATAAGCCGATCCCATGTATCTACGAGGCATTATCTATATATATATAATACTGACTTAGACGAATTAATAGTTCAGTTAAAAAATATAGAAATAATACTACAAAAAGATAGACCAAAGCTGACTAGAAAACCTCAACTATGGATCTTTTTTCAGGTAGGACAAAAACAACTGAAGAAAGACCAAGAGTAAGTTTTTCAGACAATAAAATAGAAAATAACTTTATAACAAGAATCCTATCATGAAATAGACAAAAAAGTCAAAATCAAGAATAAAATCAGGTAATCGACATAGACAGAGACTTTCGAATTTTCCAACAAAATCAATTAAAATTATTAAATCCTAAGACATTATATAATACAAAATATTTCTCAAGAAATACTCAACTATATAAACATTATCAAGAAGAGCAATTATCAGTCATAGGAACGAGACAATAATAATACATCTAATTAATCCAGAATCATTTAAAACGATAATAAATACCAAAATGATCTCATGTACATGGAATTAATTGTAATTGGATTAAAAAGACTAACTAGAAAGAACTTACGCCACTAAAGTATTAATTGCAATACATGACGATAGATGATCTGATATAAAGAAATTCACCATAGGATTAACCGAGGTAGATATGGCTAAGGAGGAATATTCTATATTAGCCCCGATTTCATGCTAAACTTGAAAGAATTCGAAAGAAAAATATAAAAATAGGAATATAGACTAAAAGTTATGAAATATGGAGAGAGGTAATAATCCATTAGTGTGTGTAGTATTTATAGGAAAAATGACCCTAAGTAGTGATACAAAATTTAGGATTAAAGTAGATAATGTAGTTAAAGTAATGCGAGATAAAGGAATAAAGCTAATAAAATCAATAAAACTAAGTCCAGAAGAATATGCAGGGTTAGAATGAAATTATGAAAAATTTAACAAGAAAATAACAATGGTACCAGAATCACATTTGATGTATACAAATACTAAAGGAGAAACATCTATAAGATTCACTAACTACAAATACACTATGCAAAAAGAGTTAGATGACTATTGACACCTAATTTTGATCCTCCACATTATAAATTAATTATCGAGCTTCTTCAATTGCTAACAATGTGAAATAATTATCTTCGAAAAAAATATATATTTTAAGTTATTTAGAGTTATATTTATTCAAAAATCATTCTAAAAAAATAAATTTATTTCTTGTTAATTATCTAGATTTTATTATAAATTATTTTAAAATTAATTATTTTACTTTGATATTTCGAGAAACTCTTTAATTGATCTAATTTAATTCTTCGTTTATTTAAATTCAATCCCGTCATTTTCTTTTGCCAAACACAAGACCAACAACATTACAACCCACACCTAATTTTAACTTCTTTTTTTTTTCTAACTTTTCTTTTCATATGGGACACACATGTTTTCCACTCTCACCAAATTCTTTGTCTTTCTTCTCACCCTCACATGCACCTCTACATTTTTTTATTTTTTATTTTCTTCAACAAACCTACCAACCCTTCTCCTTTCTTCTTCAACAAAAAAAAATTCCAACATTTGGATTTTTGAATTTCGAATTTAAATTCAAGCTTTTTATCTCAGCAACTCTTTGTTGGGCAAAGGGGTCAAAACTCAAGTTTTGGAACAACAGCAGTTGAGCTACATTTTATAGGCCAGGCAGGCCTAATTATTTATTAGAAGTTAGGACAGGAAATTTGGATCTATCAAGCCCAAGTGATTTATATTCTTCCCTTTTACTTGATTATTGTATTTATTTGTCATTGCCTAATTCTAACTCTAATAGTTTTTTATTTAGTTTTAATCTAATTAAAGTCCCCAAAAGTCAAACCATTTGTGTTAGTCAAAAATTAATTTTTATGATTTTTATTTCGAACAATGCATTTCTAAGTCTTTTCAATACTTCAGATATGTTTGTGAAAATTATTTACTTAGATTTTTTCAAGTTTTATTTTAGACATTAATCTTTTTAAAAGTTAGTCAAATAATTTTTAAATTGTCGGATAACCACATGTTAGCAACTATTTAAGTGTTAATACCTTCTTAACAAAGTAATAAGAACCCTTACCTATTTCTTTGAAATTTTAGGACTTTTTCTGTTAGGGTCTTAAAATTATTTTAAGTTTTCATAATTTCTTTAAAAATTAAGTGGTGACTATATTTTCTTATTTTTTGAAAAAAATAATTTTCTCTTAAATTAATTAAGTTTTAAACCGAATTTTTCTTTTAAAAGTTATTTTTCATGATTAACAAAAATGATGACTTTGCTGGGGACTTAATTAGGTTTTAATCATTAGATTAGGTTGTTTGACTAACTATTTGATTTGTAATATTTATCAATTTTAATTTCATTATTTGCTTTATCTTTTTAATTCGAATATAAACTGTTATTCCCCTCATACTTCCTCCAATTCTGGAAACTTGACACTATCACACTTATACGCGAGATGTGTTTTGCGCACTTTCAAAAGAATTCAAAATTTATTAGAGTTGGCGTATGCGCAGAGTATTCGAATCTTTTTCCATGTGGCTGCGTAGCCTCCTCACTCGAGTTGTCCACTCGAAAATCTATTGTCTAGTAAGCCAAATCTTAAAAAACATAAGATAGAGCTAAACCAAATCCCTACTTCTAAGTAGTTGCCCAAGTCAACCCAATATCTATGGGGTATTGGGCCCACTAGACAGACCATCTTGAGTCCAAAGTGGCCCCTAGCCCAATGGACGATCATATTTATGTGTTTAAAATTGAAGGTTGTATAGCTATTTGATGAACCATTGTCCCTTGGGGTTGAAATTTTATTTTAATAGTTTTGTCACAGCCCAACCCCGGGACCATGACTCGTGCCGATTAGGCACTTAAACCAACATTAAGTCACAAAGCCTTAACT
>JAOTQJ010000011.1:11449981-11460080 GCA_025642045.1 Solanum sejunctum | reverse complement strand
CTTAGCTGTCGTAAGTAAAGATTCAGTATAAGTGGTTATCTCGGTGTCCTATCGGCACCATTCACGGCCCTTGGGTTGGGTCGTGACATGTTCAACACACTGCTCTTGGCAAAATCTATAGAGATCACACCATCTGGAGTAGAATTTGATAATGACATTCTAAATATTTCGCAAGAATCTGGTAGGAAACCAAGTAGAAATAAGCCTTGAATTTCTTCATCAAATTTAATGCCCATAGCAGACAACTAGTTCATGATTCCTTGAAAATTATTTAGGTGATCTATCATCAAAGAACTATCAATATATTTTAAACTCAACATCTGTTTTATCAAGAATATTTTATTATTCCTAGTCTTTCGAGCATACAAACTTTCAAGATGCTCTCATATGGTACGAGCATGTGTTTTCCCAGAAATATGGTTCAACACATTATTATCAACTCATTATCTAATAAATCTACAAACCTGTCTATGCAACAGATTTCACTCTTCCTTTGTTTTATTTTTAGGCTTTTTAGTGATAAAGACTAGTTGATAAAAATTCTTAACGTAAAGTAGATCTTTCATTTTTCCCTTTCAAATGGCATAATTAGTGTCATTCAAAGTGATCATTCTACTAGTATTGGCTTTCATTATTTTTTTCGCAAAATTATTTACCAAAGTAATTCTTTTCTGATGTGAAAGTTTAGACTATGCTGCAACTACAGAGCATTCTTTTCTGATGTGAAAGTTTAAACTATTTTGTAATCACATAGCATACTCAAATAGAACCTCAGCTCTGATACCAGTTTATCGAAAAAATAAGCAATAACACAAAATAAATATGGCACAATAACGTGAAAAAATGAGAAAATAACGACACCAAGAAATTTAACGTGGTTCACCCAAAACTTTTGGCTTACGTCCACAAATCAACACTTTTATTATATTTCTTATCCTATTACAAATAGTAGGCAATATTATTTCTTCTACTATTACAAATAGTAGACTCTCAGAGAAAAAAATATCAAAAATAGTGGACACACTATTTCTTTTAGGAAAAAATATTTTCTAAGCATATACTCTAATTTTTCTTCACAGATTATTTTATTTTATAGTCTATGGTATACCCCACAGAAGAAAAATCTTTACTTTCTCTCTGTGGCTCTCTCTGTATTTTTTCTCTCTTTCTGAATGTGTTCATTAGGAGCAATATATTCCTATATTTATAGGTGTTGGTAGTCATCATTTTTGACAAAAACAAGAGTTAGTGCTAACTATTCCACCAACCATTTGCCATTGTTTAAAACATTTTGCAGGAAGTTGCCAACTTTGAATTAATTGTGGGCTGTTGTTAACAAAAAAAGGGGTTGGACCCCACACTATCAAGGTTGAAAACTTCATTCGCAACCAAGATGGTAATGTCCTATCAAACTCATTCTCGGCTAAATCTATTTTATGGAATTTTGTGCAACTTCTCAAGGATGAAGGAAACGACTGTTAAGTCTATTTCTTCGCAAGTCCAAGGATCGCAAATTACTCAAAACCTCCATGGATCTTGGTATGCCTCCAATCAAATTATTCTCCCTCAAGATTAAAACTTTCAACTCTGGCCAATTCATCCAACAATCAAGAATTTTTTCTGATAAATTGTTTCCCCCGAGGTTTAAGATCCCCAATTTGTAAGATCCATTTTTTGGTTCATAACACAAATAGTTAGATAAATCTTTGGAAAAAATCATTTGAGATATCTAACTCAGTTACACTGGTTGGAATAAAGGGCAGCGGTCCACTAAAATTGTTGGAACCCAAGTACATTAACCAAGAATATCCCTGCTCATCTGTCCATGAAGGTGTCGAGATGATTGGAATCTCACCATCAAATTGGTTATGAGAAAGATTGAGAAACGAATTTGAGAAGACAAGTTCCAAAACCAAGTTGGAACCTCACCATGTATTCCACAACCTTCTCCTTTTTTATTTATATAATATAGCTTTAAAGTTTTATTTTTTTATTTAAGTATTTGGGAGTCATGGAAAATTTGAAGTTAGAATGCTTAAATTTGTTTCGATCCTAAAATTTAAAAATATAATATATCAGACCACACTTTTTTATTTATCATTCTTTTTATCCAAAAAATAAAAAAGAAATAAAGAAGAAGAAAGATATAAGATTACCGCCAAAGGATGTGGTGCAGTGGATGATATTCTTCCTTTCTTAATCAAAAGTCTCGGGTATATAAAAATCCTTGGTAGAGAGTGTTTCCCCCCAAATGGGACCCTACGCGACACGAATTCAAAATAGCCGGACTCCAATGCTATCTATTCATTTTTAGTTGTTATGTTGTGTTTTTCGTGAGTCAATTTGTTAATTTTAAAACTAAATTAAATTACATTAATTCTATATTTTAAAATAAAAATTTAGATTTTCAAAAACTATATGGAAAGTACTATAGATTACAATCAGTTTCATATCAATATAATGAGAAAATACTTCTTAAAATACTCGTCAAAATTCATATCGTTTGACTATAAAAAAAATGACAAATAAAACAAAGCAGAAAAAAATGTTATAGTAGGACATATGGAAGTATGCTTCGATTTTAATATACCTTTAACAGTCTCCTTTTTAGGAATAAGGATAAGAGTATTGTGTGTTACAAACATAGTTATCTCATACCTACTAAAGAAAGCTTGCACTAATCTGGTAATATTATGACCAATTATATCCCAACACTTTTGAAAGAAAGTACGTGTGAATCCATCTAGACCACTGGCACTGCTTTCATTTAGATCAAAAACTGCATGCTTCACCTCGTCCTCCTCTGGTAATATGACCATGTTCTCATTTTCTGTTTCGATGATGAGCTTGGGAATATAATTTATAGAAGACCAATTTGCATCCATGTTCTTTGCCTGGAACTGTTGGCTAAAGAATCTAACTGCTTCAACCCCCATCTGATCTTCCTGAGTAATTTCTTGACCCTACATATCCTATATTGAGTTGATGTGCAATTTTCTTCTTCTACCTTTCACATAAGAGTAAAAAAACTTTGTATTCTTATCTCCATCCTTCAACCATTTCATCCTAGCCTTCTGCTGCCAGAATTCTTCTTCTATTTTCGCCCATCTCTTCAAATCTTCTTCTGCCTTTTTTAATTCTTGCCTATTTACTATGGAGGGATGAAGTTCAAACTGAATTTCCTTCACCTTTATTGTATCTTCCAAAGTTGCTACTGTTTGGAATAGGTTTCTATACACATCTCTACTCCACCTGGCTAGAGCTTTCCTAACGTTTTTCAATTTAGCCTGGACTCCTAAAAAGGACTTCCCATGAAATCCACACTCCAATTGTTGGATATTAAACTTGATTTGGCCCAATTATTTGAGATTTAATTAACTAGCCCAAAATTTAATTAGTTAGCCCAAATATATTATTAGCCCAATTTCTAGAAGAAGTAAAACTATCTACTAAGTAGTAAAAATCTAGAGAATTCTATATTTCTCTAGCAATGGTTAGGTTGGAAGATTTTTGTAGAATTTTCTAGAAAATCATTATTAACCATTAGATTAAATAAATCCCAGCCATTGAATGTGTAGTGCCACTACTATAAATAGGGGTGTCATTCTCTCATTTTGTATCAAGCAAAAAATAAGAAAACCCTTTGAGTAATAAAAATCCTCTTCTCCTCCAAAATCTTTTTAGTTTTCTCACAAACAACAATAACAACATACCCAGTATAATCTCACAAGTGGGGTCTGGAGAGGGTGTAATATACGCAGACCTTACCGCCACCTCAGAGAAGTAGAGAGTTATTTCTTGTGAACCATCATCTTAAAACTCATAAGTAGAACGATACTAGATATGACCATGAAAGTATGATATGTGACTATGAATGACATGCAAAGAAAAGTATAAGAAAAAATAAACTAAAATAAAATAAAATAGCACACAATATGACATGCACATGAAGGTGTGACATGCACATGAAGGTATGGAAAAAAAGGCATACAATACGACACATACTGCGGACACACGAGTACCACTACCCAAATAACCCTACTATTCCCCAAAACCAAGCAACACCTAACCCTACCAATTAACCCGCTCTTCTAATACGCGACCTTTACTCTTTTCTATCTAGGGTCATGTCCTCAGTAAGATGAAGTTCTGCCATATCATGTCTAATCACCTCCCTCCAGTACTTTTTAAGTCTACCTCTACCTCTCTGAGTAGCTTTCACAGCCAGTCTCTCGCATCTCCTAGCAGGAGCATCGATACTCCTTCTTTGCACATGTCCAAACCATCGCAGGCGCACTTCCCTCATCTTTTCTGCCACCGGGGCCACCTCTAGCTTCTCTCGGACTGTCTCATTCCTAACCCTATCACTCCTGGAGTTGCTGCACATCCATCTCAACATCCTCATCTCTGCAACATGCATCTTCTGCACATGTGTATTTTTAATTGGCCAACACTCTGCCCCATACAACAACGATGGTCTAAGCACCATTCTATAAAACTTACCTTTGAGTTTAAGGGGTATCTTCTTGTTACACAAAACTCCAGAGGCAAGCCTCCACTTCGTCCATGCTGCCCCAATATGGTGTGTGACATCATCATCGATATCTCCACTATTCTGGTTGATGGACGCCAGATACTTAAAATTGTCCCTCTTAGGGATAGGATGAGTGGCAAGCCTCACATCAGTGTCTGTATCCTACCGCTCACCACTGAATTTGCACTCCAAGTACTCCATTTTGGTTTTGCTTAATTTGAATCCTTTAGACTCCAAAATGAGTCTCCAAGCTTCCAACCTCTCATTAACTTTAGACCGAGTTTCATCAATTAGAACTATGTCATCTGCAAATAGCATACACCACGGAAGTGGTATCAGAGCAAAGAGATCCTTTCGGAGAAATGGCAAGCAGCATCATGGTTCCTTTCCAAGTCCCGATGCTCAACAAGAGCAACTATGATAATTAGAGCATCAAAATGAAGGCTCTCCTTGGAGCGCAAGATGCATGGAAGGTAGTAAAGAAAGGCGTAGAGGAGCCACAAGAAGGGGCTACTCTATCACAAGCTCAAAAGGATAGCTTGAAGGATTTAACAAAGAAAGACAAGAAGACTTTGTATCTAATCTACCAAGGATTAGATGATGACGACTTTGAAAAGGTTTCGGAGGCCAACATCGCCAAAGAAGCATGGGAAAAGCTAAGGACCTCTTATAAGGGTGCCGAGCCAGTGAAGAAAGTACATCTCAAAACTTTAAGAGGTGAGTTCAAATTTCTCCATATGAAAGATGCCGAAAGTATCTTCGATTATTTTTCTAGAGTCCTAGTGGTAACAAATCAATTAAAAAGAAATGAAGAGAAAATAGATGATATAAAAATTATGAAGAAAATTCTTTGAACTCTAGATCCAAAGTTCGATCATATTTCAACAATTATAGAAGAGACAAAAGATTTGGAATCCATGACTACAGAACAACTCATGGGTTCTCTACAAGCATATGAGAGAAAAAATAAGAAGAAGCAAGGAGTTAGTGACCAACTACTCAAGATGCAGCTCAACTCCAAAGAAGATGAGGGAGAGTGCAACTAGAGAAGAGGACCAACACGATATCGTGGTCAAGGACAAGGTTGTGGACATGGCAGAGGAGGCTTAAGCAACACTTATAGGAATGAAGATAAAAGAGAAGGACCAATAAGAGGTCATGGAAGAGGAAGCTTTCAGCTAAGACGTGATAAGTCTCAAGTCAAGTGCTACAAATGTCATAAGTTTAGCTACTATGCTATAGAATGTTGAGCTCCTACAAGAAAGGTCGAAGAGAAGGCAAACTATGTAGAAGATAGAGCTCAAGAAGAAGGCACTCTGTTGATGGCGTATAAAGGTAACAGTAAAGATCAAAAGAATACATGGTATTTTGACTCAGGAGCGAGCAACCATATGTGTGGAAAGAGAGACATCTTTGTGGAAATCAATAAATCAGTGACTGAAATGTCTCATTCGAAGATGAATCAAAGATACCAGTGAAAGGCAAAAGTAAGATCCTTATCCGACTAAAGGATGGAAGCCATAAATTCATCTCTAATGTTTACTATATCCCCAACATGAAGAATAACATTCTAAGTTTGGGACAACTATTAGAGAAAGGCTATGATATTCACTTGAAAGATAATAATCTCTCTTTGAGAGACAATCAAAACAAGTTGATTGCTAAAGTGCCGATGTCAAACAATAGAATGTTCCTGCTGAACATCCAACATGACATTGCAAAGTGTCTCAAGGTGTGCTACAAAGATGAATCCTGGTTATGGCATCTACGATTCGGACACCTCAACTTTGGTGGTCTTGAATTACTCTCCAAGAAGAAGATGGTAAAAGGTTTGCCTTCCATCAGTCAGCTAGATCAGTTGTGTGAAGGATGCCTACTTGGGAAGCAATGCCAAAAAAGCTTTCCTAAAGAATCTTTGACAAGAGCCAATAAGCCCCTCCAGCTCATACACATGGATGTTTGTGGACCATTGAGTCCAACCTCTCTAGGTAAAAGTAACTACTTCCTTCTCTTCATAGATGATTTCTCAAGGAAGATGTGGGTGTATTTCTTAAAACAAAAATCAAAGGTATTTGGAGTATTCAAAAAATTCAAAATCACGGCGGAGAAAGAATGCTGACACAAGATCAAGGCCGTGAGATCTGATCGAGGAGGAGAGTTCACATCCAAGGAATTTCAAGAATTTTGTGATCTAAATGGAATTCGATGGTTCTTAACCATACCCAGGAGCCTACAATAAAATACAGTAGCTGAAAGGAAGAATAGAACCATTCTCAAGATAGCAAGAAGCATGCTCAAGAGTAAGAAGATGCCAAAGGAGTTTTGGGCTGAAGCTGTAGCAACTGTTGTATATCTTTCAATCCGTTCACCAACAAGAAGTGTGTAGGGCAAGACACCATAAGAGGTTTGGAGTGGAAAAAAGCATGGTATCTCTTATCTAAGAGTGTTTAGATGTATAGCCTATGCATACCGCAAAGAACTGTTATCTTTCTATGAAGAAAAGGGATGCGGGGAGGCTACCTTTTGCTTTTGGGGGGAGCTCTTGCTTGAGGGGAAGAACGGAGAAAGACGCAAGAGAGAGAGATTCAGGTAGTGATTTGTATATAACTTTGGATGACTTTTCTCTTCTATTTTTTTGTATATCCATGAAGAGAAGCAATCTAATCTTGACGATAAGCGTGAGAAGCTAATCTTCATCGGGTATGACTCTAACTCTAAAGGCTATAAACTTTATAATCCAAATAATGGAAAGACAATCATTAGCCAAGATGTAGAGTTCAATGAAGAAGAAGAATGGAATTGGGGTCAACATGGTGAAGACTATAACTTCTTTCCATACCCTATGGAAGAAGAAGAAGAGATTAAGCAATCAAGGACTGATCAAGAAGGAGAGGAGACTACAACTTCGCCAACTTCACTAATTGCAGGTCCTCATCAAGAACCTTCATCATCTGGAAGCTCAAGCGAGAGGGTTCCAAGATTAAGAAGTTTGGAGGAGATTTATGAGGTAACACAAAATCAAGATAATCTCACTTTGTTTTGCTTCTATGCTGGTTGTGAGTCTGTAATTTTTCAAGAAGCAGTTCAAAATAAAAAATGGAGAGATGCCATGGATGAGGAAATCCATGCAATCATCAAGAACAAAACATGGGAGCTAGCTGAACTTCCAAAAGGACACAAGGCGGTTGGCGTAAACTGGGTCTACGAGGCTAAAAAGAACGCCAAAGGAGAAGTTGAAAAATATAAAGAAAGACTTGTAGTCAAAGGATATAGTCAACGAGTTGGAATCGATTACGATGAGGTATTTGCTCCTGTTTCTCATTTAGAAATAATAAGACTAATTATTTCTTTGGCAGCCTAAAGTAAGTGGACCATACACCAAATGGATGTAAAGTCAGCATTTCTGAATGGATTTCTTGAATAAGAAGTATACATTGAGCAACCATTGGGCTATGAAGTCAAGGGATAAGAAGATAAAGTATTTAAGCTAAAGAAGGCGCTCTATGGGCTAAAACAAGTACCAAGAGCTTGGAATAGCCGCATAGACAAGTAATTCCAAGAGAACGGCTTCACCAAATGCCCGCACTAGCATACACTGTATGTCAGGATCAAAGACGAAGATATTTTAATCGTGTGCTTATACGTGGATGATCTAATCTTTCATGGGCAACAATCCAAGAATGTTTGAAGAATTCAAAGAAGTGATGCAAAAAGAGTTTGAAAAGACCGACACTGGAATAATGGCATACTATCTTGGTATTGAAATCAAACAAACAGAAGAAGGAATTTTCATCACTCAAGAAGGCTATGCAAAAGAGATTTTGAAGAAATTCAAGATGCACAATTCAAAGCCTATTTGAACCCCAATAGAATGCGGAGTCAGGATGTCTAATCATGGTGAAGAAGAAAAGGTGGATCCAACTTTTTTCAAGAGCTTAGTTGGCAATCTATGCTACTTAACATGCACAAAGCTCAATATTCTCTTTGCTGTTAGATATATCAGTCGCTATATGGAGAATCCAACAATCATATAATTAAAGATGGCAAAGAGAATCCTACGGTATATTAAAGGTACAGTGGATTTTGGTTTGTTCTATTCATCATTATATAATTATGAACTCATTGGATATAGTGATAGTGATTGGGCTAGAGACATAAATGATCGAAAAAGTACTACCAGATTTGTTTTCTTATGGGTAATACTGCCTTCACTTGGATGTCAAAGAAGCAACCCATAGTCACCTTCTCGACCTGTGAAGCTGAGTATGTTGCAGCTATATCGTGTTTCTGCCATGCCATCTGGCTCAGGAACTTGCTAAAGGAACTAAATATGCATCAAGATGAGCCAACCAATATTTATATAGATAACAAGTCTGCAATGGCATTGGCGAAGAATCATGTCTTCCATGATAGAAGCAAACATATCGATACATGGTATCACTACATAAGAGAATGTATTACAAGAAAGGAGGTACAAGTAGAGTATGTGAAGTCAGAAGAGCAAGTCGTGGATATCTTCACCAAACCACTGAAGGCTAAAGACTTCATCAAGATGAGAAGAATGCTTAGGGTTGCAAAATCAAGTTTAAGGGAGGGTGTTGGATATTAAACTTGATTTGATCTAATTATTTGGGATTTAATTAACTAGCCCAAAATTTAATTAGTTAGCCCAAATATATTATTAGCCCAATTCCTAAAGAAGTAAAAATCTAGAGAATTCTATATTTCTCTAGCAATGGTTAGGTTGGAAGATTTTTGTGGAGTTTTCTAGAAAACCATTATTAACCATTAGATTAAATAAATCCTAGCCATTGAATGTCTAGTAATACTACTATAAATAGGGGTATCATTCTCTCATTTTGTATCAAGCAAAAAATAAGAAAACCTTTTGAGTAATAAAAATCCTCTTGTCCTCCAAAATCTTTTTAGTTTTCTCCTCCTCTCAAATATCCTCCTCCAACACCATTTCTGTCTGTCAATGTCTTTGAAGTTCCTGTAATTAACCCAGAAGTTCGAAAACCTGAATGGCTTAACCATCACCTTCTCATCAGTGTTGCATGTTAAGAATAAAGGAGCATGATCAGACCCTTCCCTTATTAAGTGTTGTACATCAGAAGATGAAAAAATATCTAGAAATGATTGATTCACTAGAATTCTGTCTAGCCTTTTGAAAATGCAATCCCTTTCTATTGTTCCATTCAGCTAAGTGAAAATACTCTCTATAAACTTCACCCAAGAGAGAGAGCAACTATTAATAAAGAAAGCAAAATCATTTGCCTCTAGCTGCTCAAACTCCAAACCTCCTTGCTTTTCATCTTCATGAAGAATGACATTAAAGTCCCCTCTTACAATTCAGGGTTTGTTGTTAGTTAGGTACACACTCTGCAGTTCTTCCCATAGCTTCAGCCTCTCTAAAGAACTACACCTAGCATAAATCGCTAAAATGATAAAAGGTTTGCTGCTATATTTGAATCCCATAGTGGCTTTTTTGTTAGACCCCGTAATTAAGTAAATGGAGGTTAATTGCTCATTCGGGAAAATTGTTGAGATTGAGGTGTATTTTAA
>JAOTQJ010000011.1:11415295-11449881 GCA_025642045.1 Solanum sejunctum | reverse complement strand
ATGATATGTTTGTTGGGCGGCTCTGCCGCAGCGGTGACCTTGTCGGCCCGCATATATGTATGTGTATCTGTTCTTATAGCAATATCTGGTACTGTTGGGTTCGTTGTTTGCAAGTGGGGTTGATTAGAAAAACAGAGGAAACTGTGTTAAAATTTTGTGAAATCCCTTAGCTGTCGTAAATGGAAATTCAGTATAAAAAGTGTATGTCCAAGTGCCCTATCGGCACCATTCACGGCCCCTGGGTTGGATCGTGACAGTGTATTTGGGTCTCAGCTAATTAATGGGCTGCATGAATAAATGGACTATTCAACAAATGGTCCAGAAATGTAATTATTTTTGGCTAAGGTCCAATTCGAATAATTAAGTTAGGGGAGGTCTAATTTGTGTAAATATTTTGCTTAATAAGTATAATTTGTGTACTTTTCCTAAGAATAAATACATCAATGGACAAGGTATATTTTGGATTGATTTGCTAAAAGTGATAAGTATAAGCCCCATTTAGTGCGTCAATTTTAACTACTGTTTGTGCAAAGAGATCGATGTAGTTCGTCAGTTATGACCTTTATTTTTTGACCTATTTTTCAAAGTGAAAAGGCATACCTGATTTTATTAAATGGAAAAAGGCCTAAAAATGGTCTTGAATTATTTAAAATAGTACAAAAATATTTTTCAATCCACTTATTAGACCTAAAATTCCCCTATGTACAAAAGTGATTTATGCAAAATAGTACAAAAGTGATTTATGTAAAACCGTTTAGCTTTCTTTAATTTTCTTATTTAATCAAATTTATTTTTTGATTATAACATTAAAAAAATAAAAACTTACTCTTTGGGTAAATTAAAAACTTACTTTTTCATTAACTTTATATATTTTTAAAAAGTTTTCTTTTTAAGAAAGCTAAATTGGTTTATTATTTTAATCAATTTTTTTAGAAAAAATCACTTTGATCAATAAAGAGATACAATATTTCGATTTGGATAAATTATGGATGAAATCTAACAGAGATGGAGATTTATTTTATTCCATAAGAAAATAAAACATAATAAATATTTAAAAAGGAAAAAAGAGAGGGTTGTTAATTTTAAGGGTTTAAGTGAGTCAAAAAGGTAAATGAAGGATATCTTTGGATCCAAAGGCGGATGACATGGACATTTTAGGCCCAATAGATAGATGAAAGACATTTTTGTACCGTTTTCAATAGTTCAAGGACATTTTAAACCCTTTTTCTTGATTAAAACATCAAAGACATTAAATTACTATGTTGAGCTCGTGTTCAGCACGAGTTGTGCATGTATGATAAAATAAAGACATTACGTATAAACATGTCATTAAATTTGAACTTAACTAACATCTATGCCTTTTAATTTGAGACATACATAAGAAGGCACTTAAATTTGTATAATATTAAACAAGTAGACACCCACACACATCCACATAGCAAATCGAGTGAGGCACACTCAAACTAATTTATATAATGCCACATAAGATGGATATGTCCACTTGTACAAATATATAATTTTTTAAGAATCTACTTGTAACATCCAAAATTAGAAGACATAAATATCTGATGGAACCAAATTTAAAGATATGTTGATATTTTATGTCTAAAATAAAAAGAAAATTACACAAAATAGACTCATATGCAGGGGCGAACCCAAATAGAGTCCGCCGAATGCTTGAGTACCCATTAACTTAGTATCGAATATTATATATCTGTATAAAAATTAAGAAAAATTGGTATAAATTTAACATAGAACACCCCTTAAATAAATGATTTGATTGATCTAAAGATTCAAGGTGGGTGTTTGAGGCTTTGTTAGTGTTGTTGGTTTTGTGTTCAAATCTCTCTCACAACAATTTTCTTTTTAATTTTCAAAACTTGCTCATCTATATTTATCCAAAGTAATATATCAATACTGCCACCTTTTTGCTACTTTTCCTATTTGTTTCCTATTTATAGTTTGCTCATTTACTATTTTTCCAAAAAAGTGGGTATATAAATAAATAATTTTTCTTCCACTCAAGAGAATGAATATAATTTTATAACTTTCAAAGAAAAATTAAATTGGAATAATTTAATATTTTTAAAATTAAATTTTTGATATTCAAAAACTATACTAAAAGTACTATAATTTATATAATTTTTTTTTCTATATGAATATGATAAAGAAAAGTTATATGTTAAAATATTACTCAAGATTGATATCCTCTGAATCTAAAAAAAGAAATTATGACAAAGAGAAAAGAAACATAGTGAGTAGTTCATATTGATTACTTTTACTATTGATTTCAAATCTGATCATCTTTTTACAACAAATATTAAATTTGTACACCAATATTTTATAATTGGTATCTAAGTGAGGGCCGAGCTACATAGGCCCAAAGTGTTCATCCAAACTCTCTTCTGCGAAAAATATATTATTTATAATATTTAAAATTATATTTTATTTATGTATAATAGATGTTGAACATCCTTTGGTCTCTTATGTATTATTCTTTTATGTTTTGAATTCTGCAGTAAAAGTTTTGATTCTGTCGCTGTTAAGCTAACAGAGCACCCACAACCTTAAAATTATAGATCCGTCACTGCTCATACGTGAAATTATTTACTCAAATTAGATCCAACCCAAATTATTTACCCTTAATCAATGCATGGCCAAAATTATTTACTCTCTTATTCCACTTTCTTCTTTTTAATTTTTCCCATGATGTCAACACTAAATCAGTATAACTACTACGAATTAATTCTCTATGATACTCTACTGGTATATTGATATCATATTGATATCATATTCTCTATCAATATATTAATACCCTATTGGTATCGAATAAGATTGAACTTTTTTTAAGAAAAAATTTAAAATAAATTATTTAAATCACAATCTTTATTAAATTTTAAATTAGTAGAGAATATATTCTTTGTGATATTTTTTCTGTATACTAATATTATACTGATATCATATACGAGTGAGTTTAATCCCCTATGATGCTCTATTAGTATATGGAAACCCCATCGACATATAAGATTATGTCTTTTTTAAAGAAATAAATAAAAAATAATTAAAAAAAATTATTAAACTCTAAATTAGTAGAAAATATATATTTTTTGTGATACACCGTCCGTATATGGATACCTTATCGATATCATATAAAACTGACCTGTGATACTCTGACGGTTTATTGATATCTTATCAATATACTCTTTGATACTTTATCGGTATATTAATACATTATCGATATCATATAGGATTTGATTCTTTTTTTAAGAAGTAAATAAGAAACAATTAAGATATCATACTAATATATATCACAGAAAAGTCTGCTACCATTTTTTGTGATACTCTGTCAATATATTGATACTCTATTGGTATTCTTTATAATACTCAATTAGTCTATTGATCCCTTATCGATATTTTCTATGATATTCCATCAGTATATAATATCCTATCATATAAAATGCGCACTGATGTCAACATGACATCAGCACAATTTTTAATAGCAGACTAATTAGAGTTATAATTAATTAAGGAACATAAATTTAAGAAGTATACGAATATAAATAATTCGTTTTAAAAAGATATAAACTTAATTTTTCTAAAATAAAATACGGTGAACCGTCATATAAAACGACCAAAGTATGGCCAGAACGAAATAGCATATATTCGCAGAGGGTCTTGAGAATGTGAATACAGCCACAACCCTCCATCCCTTTAGCATATATTCGTTACTGAATATTTAATCTTAGCTATATCTTTGGTATTCCACATAACCCCGAGAAAAAGGTAAGAATAATCAGTATATAATTTAATATATGTTACAATTATATATTATTTTTATAAATTTTCATACGTAATTGCGGTATAAAGTTTTATTTTATTGAACAATCGACATATTTTAATATATGTATAAATATGTACTATTTTTATAAGTTTTCATATTAATGACATGATACTCTTCTTGTTCAATTTGTATATGTGATTTTAATTTTAAATTAATGCTACAAAAATATCACTTTGTATAGCAATAACTTCTTTATTCAAATATCTAAATGTAACTAGTCACCAATATTATGTGTTGCACGAGCTCAATATATGTTATTTTTCTCTTTTAATGTCTATGGTCAAGATAAAATTTGGAAAGTCAATAATTTTAATATATTTTTAATTTTTTAATTATTTTAATTTATAATATTTTCAAGTAGTTTTTAAGTAATACACATTACTCCTACACGGGAAAAAATTTATTACAGGTAATATTGTTATTTCATAATTGAAGTAGACAAAGAAATAATTAAATAATAATTAATAGAAGGGACACAGTAAAATTAGATAGACACGTTAACAATCACCATAAAACATTGTAGTCAAGCACAGAAAAATAATTTATTACGGGTAATATGTAATTTCATAATTGAAATAAATAAAAAAATATTTAAACAATAATTAATACTTCCTCCGTCCCATTTTATATGACACCCTTTGACTTGACATGATGCTTAAGAAAAGAGGGAAGACTTTTAAAAAACTTATGGTCTAAAATTATTTTTAGATATTTGTGTGGCTGATAATCATTTCATTAAGTGTAAAAGGAGAATTTTAAGGTTAAATTATTTCTAATTAGAGTAAGATGACAATCTTTTGGGGACATACCAAAAATAAAAAGATGTCATATAAAATGAGATAGAGGGAGTAGAATAAGTATACACTTTAATAGTTACCGCAAAATTAAATAGACACATTATTAAAAATTCATAGTTGAAGTAGATGAAGAAATAATTAAATAACAATTTAAATAATAATTAATAGAAATGACATAGTAAATTTAATTAGACACTTTAATAGTCACCACAAAATTAAGTAGACACATTATTATAATTTTATAATTAAAATAGATAAAAAATAATTAAATAATAATTAGTAAAACTTAAAAATATTAGTGCTATTGAGGTTCATCTTGGAACATTGAATTTAAGATGTCAATCTTGAACCATCAAACCAAAGCACTAATAATAACCTACTTATTTCAGCTGCTAAGGCAAACAACTAATGAAGACACGACGATCTTAAACTCTTCAATTGAGCGACTTATTATATAAGAGAATGCATTTATCTAGAAATCCTCCCACACTTTCTTGTACTGATGCAGCTTGTTCATGTTCTCCCAATACAGGGAAGATGATTTTACTTTTTTTTTCTTGAAAAAATTTGTACTCTGCTATTCGATCGAATTTGTTCATCTTATTTTTTTTTTAGTTCATTTTTACAAAATATTATTTTTAAAACTCTTTAATCTTAATATTTGATATGATATAATGACCCAAACCGCCGTTATCGCAGAGCAAATCTTACGATTTTAGTTTTCCCTTGGAGCGGTGTCACCTTGCCACAATAGTGCCGCCATTGTTGGATGGCACTGGCCATAACGGGATCAATGGGCCAAAATTCACAAATGTGAATTCTTATTTTCCTCCTTCTACCTAGAGTACCCAAAATAGATAAGAATTTGCCCTAAAAACCCTTAGAAGGTTGCTCTAGGCTTGGGAACAAGGAAGGGAAGGAAACCTAGTGCAAGAAAGCTATAACCAATGGATTTCACGTCTGTCACCATCGATCGTGGCTCGAACGATAGGAAGAATGCAATATCCGCTTGGCATCCAGATAGGCTAGGTTTCCTTTTTAAATAGCATTAAACTTTATTATCATCGCATAGTATAATATAAATTGACGAGAGAAATCACGCTTATACCTTCAAAAATGAAGTAAGGATGGCTAAGCGTGTGTTAATGAATGTTAGAACAAAAAATACTATGTGGTTATGATTTAGTCTTGATTGTTGGCCTTAGTATTCCGTATTGGGATGGTTGCTGATAAATTTATGTATAAGAAATTGCGGGGTCAGATAAATATCCTGGAATTTTTGGTAAATAAGATGATTGAGTATTTGATTATTGATTCGTATATGCAAGTGGGTGTATTCATATTGACTGATCTATGTGAATTGCTTGAGAATACTTATTCATGAAATAATAGGGCGAACATAAGCTGCCTTTATTTTGATGATATCCTACAATGAACTTGTTTGATTTACTTAGGGTTTCAAGTACCATGATTGCATTGTAGGTGATGATTTGATATTCCTAATTTTATGATATATGCTTGTTAACAACTTTCTTTGTATTTCTTGCATGTATGTAAATAGGAAATAATAACATGAACCTTATAAATAATTTCTAATGATCAAAATGCATGCAATAAATCTATCACTGAAATTGTGTAAGTTATGGATTATCCATTATATGTATAATTGTGATTATGCTTATTCGATTGGTTGTCCCATTCAAACACATCTTTATCGAATGTCACATTTTGATACAATATTAAATTAAGTGTCATGTTTCGACACACAATTTATTGAGTATGGGTTCCATGAGAGATGCATGATTAAATTTCATCTTTGCATAATCATGATTATATATATAATGATGATAAAAAAAAATTGACATAACTATCATTCTTATCGTTTTTGGCCCGGATAATGGACAATACATTGTGGTTATAAATTAGTAGAGTATGAGTTTAATAAACCACTACCTGCCAGTACTATTATCTTATTTTTTAATGAAAAGTTTGGTGAATGATTAAACAAAGAATTTTCCTTCCAATAAAAAATAAATCATTGATAAACATGCAAGGAAACATTTTTTTATTCACCAGGCTGCTTAACTTGTCTAATTATTGCTACACATGATTAGTCTCTTTATAGGGAGAGGAGAAAAACGAACAATTTCACAAACAAATTAAAAATTGGGTACCATGACGAGTGAGCAGAATGAACCTCTCTCGAAACAAAAAAGTTGCATCATTTCACTTGATAATACGATTGAAGTATGCATCGGAGATTTTGGATGGTCGCAATTTGTACAAGCTGTTGTGGTCTCTCTAGCTTGGGTCTTCGATGCTCAACAATCATTCATTAGCGTCTTCACTGATGCTCTACCCACTTGGCATTGTACTAATGATTCCTCATGTCAAGTAAATAAAAATATGTGCGATCTTTCCAAGGACTCGTGGCGGTGGGATTTGCCAGCATTCACATCGATTGTCTCCGATTGGTCACTGGAGTGTAGCAGCTCAGTCATCACTGGCCTCCCGGCGTCGTGTTTTTTCATAGGCTGCCTTGTTGGTGGATTCCTTTTATGCACTTTGGCTGATTCCTCCTTTGGCCGGAAAAACATGTTGGTTTTGTCATGCCTTATAATGTCTATTACGGGTTGTGTTACCGCGATTTCTACTAATATATGGATGTACTCTGCCTTGAGGTTCCTTTCTGGATTCGGTAGGGCAACTATAGGGACTTGTTCTCTTGTTTTATCGACAGAGCTAGTGGGAAGAAAGTGGCGAGGCCAAGTTGGGATTATTAGCTTCGTTTGTTTCACTTTTGGATTTATATCTTTACCTTGGATAGCTTATGTAAATAAAGCGAATTCGTGGAGAGTTGTGTATCTCTGGACTTGTGTGCCTGCTGCATTGTATACGATTGTTGTACATTTCTTTGTTCATGAATCGCCTAGGTGGCTATATTTGCGAGGACATAAGGAAGAATTTGTAAAGACGTTGAAAAGCATTGCAAGTCCAGACTCACGGGGAAAGTTGACTTCAAGCTTCTTTGAAACATTATTCACAGATTTGGAAAGTTGCACGTCTATGTCCACATCACAAGATTTGGATCTCTACGCTGCCATTAGACTGTTGATTGAAAAAGGCTGGGCTTTGGGTCGATTGCTGACAGTAGTGTTGATTGGTTTTGGGGTGGGTATGGTGTATTATGGCATGCCGTTAGGGGTTGGGGACTTGGGATTTGATGTCTACCTAAGCATCACCCTGAATGCATTATCGGAGCTACCATCATCCTTGATAGCGTTTTTCCTTATAGGGAAAATGAACAGGAAAGAGTCGCTTTTAGGATTCTCCTTACTAAGTGGAATAGGTAGCGTGGGATGCGCATTGGTGGAGGGGAGTGAGCAATTAGAGTGGTTTCAAATGGGGCTGGAAATGGTGTCGTTTTTTAGTGCTTGTACCGCTTTCAACATTCTATTGATTTACACGTTGGAACTATTTCCTACGTGCGTTAGGAACTGTGCAGTGTCAATGGTGAGACAGTCACTTGTAGTTGGTGGTGCATTGAGTCCGCTGCTTGTAGCACTTGGAAGGAACAATAGCTTATTTTCTTACGGGATATTTGGAGTGTGTAGCGCCGCGTTTGGTTTGTTTACGGTGTGGTTGCCAGAGACAAAGGGCAGACTACTCTGTGACACTATGGATGAAGAGGAGCGCCTGCTGGAGCGAGCACAAGTCGTAGACCTCAAATAGCACATTAGCATGCGATTTGTTATGACACACATTTTGCTTATCTATCTAATGTAGTACGGATTCTTTCCGCATTTGTGAAATTGCTCAAAATTTGTGATTCTACTGTATTCAAGCCTTACTAAAGGCCAAGACATTATAGAATAAAGCTTGCTTTATCACTTTTGTTTCTTTCCGTACTTATTTCTACTTCTATTTCTATATATATATTGGTGTATAAGATGGGCTTAAAGATATCAAATTCCCATTTTGTCTCTCAAGTATTTTTTAACTTTTGTGGCAGAGCGTAATATTTTAATAATTAATTCTATAACACATTAAATAACAGAGACCATCAATCCACAAACGAATAAACCTCAAATCCAGTAAGCACAAATCTCACCTAACCATATAATCATTAGCTCCAATATTTAAGTTCCTATCAAATTAGTACCTTACAAAACAAAAAATAAAAATAAAACATATTGTCTCCGTTTAAAAAAAATAATTTATCTTTTTTTAGTATATTTAAAAAAGAATAATCTACTTTTATTTTTAGTCCATTTAAAAGAGAATGAACCCTTTCTTTTTGTGGCAACAATTTAGTTTTAACTTTCCATATGACATATTTAACGTCACGAGATTAAATATCATTTTGATACATTTAACATAACTTTAATATAAAACCACAAAATTAAAATTAAAAATCTTCTTTATTTTCTTAAATTCGAATCAAGTCAAATTATTTTTTTTTTTTAACAGAGGACGTACTACTAAAACTTGATCTTTTCATTTTTTACTGGCTTATATCTCTTACGGAACAAAAGACTTGAAAAATCTAGAAGTTAAAAATGTACCAAATGGAATAAAGCATATTTTCAGCTAATTGGTAGCACGTGTACTGATCAAAATAATAGAGAATAGACAATATTAATAGGTTTTCTTTACATAAAAAAATTCATTTAGGTTAAATATTATTTTTTAGGGTAATTTTTTTTATTAATATCCATAGCATAATTATCTTTAATAATTACAATGATTTTATCACTTTCTTCATCTCTCTACTTCTCAATGTCTAGCATTTTTTTATCCAACCAACCTTGCTGTTTCTTTTCCATCCAACCTCGCCAGAGATGGCTTTTCCGGCAAACAAAACAACAAACAATCACCATTTCAGCTCTCATTTTTCTTTTTAACCTCCAACACGCTATTAAATAGACCTAACAACAACAAATAGCAAAACAATCAAATAAAAAATACATCAAACTCCAACAAAAAAATACGAGCTCGGCGAGTTTCATAAACATCTGTAATGGCCGGTCCTTATTTCTCTTTTCTTTGTATGTATATATATTTTTAATATATATATATATATATATCTATTAAAATTCCATTGGCATATATTTAGATCTGGTCGAAAAAACTCTCTCCGATGATAATTCATCTTCAGTGAAAGCAAAGAGAAATAATGCGTGATGTAGATTGTGTGGCATTGTTTATTGGTCCCTTCGGCATGTGTGTTTATCAGAGAAGACAAGAAGAACGAAAAAGAATGGAGTACACTGGTGATGGTGGTGGTGTGGGCACCAAAAGATTAAAAAGGGGAGTTTAGTGTCTGTTTCGTGGGTAAGTGGACTGCAAGGTGGTGGTTTTTTGGTTGGTTGGAGTTACTGACAGTCTGGTGGTGTGATTCACCGGAGAAGAATAGGTGAAAAGCCTTGAAAATTTGTATTAAAATTGCATTAAATATAACTGCTAGTTATAATACAATTCAAATTCAATATTATCCTTCCTTCATTTAAAACAGAATGATCTACTGTCACGACTCGAACCTAGGACGTAGCTATGACACGGCGAATGTGACACCTGAAGCTGTCACATCCAAGCCTCGTGTGTAAACTGGATGAATCTAGCAGGAAAGAAAGATGAATGGGGCAAAACAAACTATTGAGTAGTTGAGCATTTAGAGAGAACTTCCTGTTATTAACAATGAAAGTGATCAAGTTTCTGATTATAATCTCTCTCTATTTATAGCTAATACAGAAAATATCTAAGTAGAGAATTAGTTAACTTAGTAACTAACTGACTAATCTCAACAACTTGTATGACAGCTGTACACTTTTCTGTTACACTTTCTGTTAGTGCACAACAGTGCATTTAGCTAGCTGCTCAACACCCTCCCACAAGCTAGGAGTACTATGAAAGATATTCTTCAATCCTAGCTTGGAAACAAGATAAGTATGTTGATTACTGGTAAGGCCTATGGTAAGTAGGTCTGCAGGTTGTTCTGTTGTACTCAGGTACACCGGCTGAACTAATCCAAGTTGTATCTTCTCTTGAATGAAGTGGCAATCTATGTCAATATGTTTGGTACGTTCATGAAAGACTGGATTGGCAGCAATCTGGATAGCTGATTTGCTGTCACAATGTATATGAACAGGTAACTGCAATGTGATTCCCAACGCTTTGTAGAGACCAACCAGCCATACAATTTCAGCCACTGTAGAAGCTAATCTGCTATATTCTACCTCTGCTGAGCTACGTGAGATAGTGTTCTGTTTCTTGGACTTCCACGAGATTAGGGAGCTTCCATAAGTCACCATATATCCAGTGATTGACTTTCTTGTGTTACTACAGGAGCCCCAATCAGCATCACAATAGGCCCTTAGCTGATTTTGGACAAGGACATGAGAATTCCCAAGCCTGGAGATTATTTTACGTATTTGACCGCGCTGATTGCAGCCTCCATGTGAGATATCCTGGGTTCATGCATATACTGACTAAGATTTTGTACTGCGAAAGCTATTTCAGGCCTGGTTATTGTTAAGTAGAGAAGTCTCTCTACCAATTTCTGATAGATAGTGGGATCCTTCAACCACCGATCAGTTTTAGATTGTGAAGGAAAGTGTAAATCAAATTCAGCACTAGTGAGTCTCTGATTCAATTCAACAGGTGTTCCAGTAGGCTTTGATTCAGATAGCCCCATATCTGAAATCAGTTCAAGAGAGTACTTCCTCTAGTGCATGATAATTCCATCTTTATTCCTGGCAAATTCAATGCCTAAGAAGTACCTTAACTCACCCAGATCCTTGATCTTAAATGTGTCCTTGAGAATCTTCTGTGTATCCAGAATCAATAGATGATCATTCCCTGTAATGAGAAGATCATCAACATAGACCAGCATTATCACCAAACTAGTCTCTTGGGATTTCGTAAATAAGGAATAATCAAAGTGACTCTGACAAAATCCAGAAGCACACAAGGCTGTGGTCAATTTTATTTCCATTGTCTACTAGCTTGCTTGAGTCGATAGAGGGACTTAAGTAACTTACGTACCTTCCACTTCCCACTTTGATGAGTAAACCCCAGTGGCATTTCCATGTATACATCTTCATTCAAATCTCCTTGAAGAAAGGCATTAAACACATCCATTTGATGAAGTTCCCAGCCTTGTGCTGCAGCCAAAAAGATAACCACGCTAACAGTTACCATCTTAACTACAGGGGAGAAAGTTTCTTGATAATCTAAGCCCTCCTTCTGGTTGTATCCCTTGGCAACCAGTCGGATTTAAATCTATCGACTTCACCATTGGCATTATACTTTATCTTGTATACCCATTTGATCCTATAGCTTTTTTGTCCTCAGGCAACTGTACGATCTCCCAGGTGTGATTCTCTTCTAAAGCCTGAATTTCACTTTACATAGCTTTGATCCACCTGCTGTCTTTCATTGCCTCATAATATGATTTGAGCTCTTGTTCCTGTGATATTTTGGTGACAAAACTCTTGTATGGAACTGAAATGCTATCATATTCCACAACATCACTTATGGAGTATAGACAATTCCTAGATGTTGGTTTTGTTAGGTAGGACATAATCTGCTTGCCAAAAGGGGGCTTGATTGACCTGTTTGATCTTCTTAAAACGACTTGGTTTTGGTTCTGGTTCTCTCCATCTGGGAGTGCAGTAATTGAAACTTGTTGTTCCTCCTGTGGACTTGCTGGTTGAGATACACTAGGAGAAACTGGTTCATCAATAGTAACTTCAACATTATCAGATGAAATAAACATCTCATCTTCATTATGATCAGGTGAAATTGATAATGGGTGCTTCAATATCATGAACCTCAGCTCCACAAAGATCAAGGAAGTGTATGCTATGCTCTAATTCAGCATTAACAGACTGAAAAGGAAATACATTTTCATGAAAAATAACATCCCTACTAACAAATTGACTTTTGGATTCTAAATCATACAATTTGTACCCTTTCTGAGTGACTGCATCCCCAAGTAGAACTGCCTTTCTTGCTTTAGGTGCAAATTTATCTCCCTTCAATAAATTTGTGGCAAAACATTGACATCTGATCACTCTAAAATGTGAAAGAGAAGGTTGTTTATTATAAAGCACCTCATAAGGGGACTTGTTGGCCAATACAGAAAGAGGAATTCTGTTAATGATATATACTGCAGCCTCCACACATTACCCCCAAAACCTTCCTGGGAGATGGCCTTGAAATTTGATTGCTCTAGCAGTCTCTAAAATGTCCTATACTTTCTCTCGACAACACCATTTTGTTGAGGTGTATATGGACAAGAGCTTTGATGTAAGATCTCATTCGATGTAAACAATTCATCACAGCTTGAATTAAAAAATTCTCTTCCATTATTAGATCTAAACGCTTTAACAACTTTACCAAACTGAGTCTTTATCATTGATAGGAATTATTTAAGAACTACAATCACATCAGATTTCAAAGTAAGTAAGAACATCCATGTCCACCTGGAATGATCATCAACCAGCGTAAGAAAGTACCTCATGCCATTATGAGTAGGTGTCCTATAGGGACCCCATACATCCATATGAACCAAGTCAAAAATCTCATCCGCCTTAACATTCCTAGTAGGGAAAGGAACTCTGGTTTGTCTAGCCTGAGGACAGATACTACATTGTTCTAAAGTGAATCCATTACAATTATGAAAGTCTTTTATTCTCCTAAGTACTCCCATAGGAATATGTCCTAATCTCATGTGCCAGAGAACAGGATCAACAACTTTATTAGCAGCAGACATTGTCTTGATATTATTTGCATTTCCATGTAGCAATTCCTGCATTTTCAACACATACAGACCATCTTCCACATCACCAATCCCCTTCACCTTCCCAAAGAAGAGGTCCTGAAACACACAGCATGTGGGAAAAAAGGAGTCTCAGCAGTTTAATTCTTTTGTCATCTTTGAAACTGACAATAGATTAAACTGGAATGCTGGTACACATAACACATTCTTAATTACTTCACCTTCATTTAGTTGAATACTACTCACATGTGAAACGGAAGCCAAATCACCTGTTGGCAATTGCACTTTCCCTGCATTTCTCACAATCGTCTCATTATGTAAGTGCTGCCTATTACTAATCATATGGTCTGTAGCCCCGGAATCCACAATCCATTTCAATAGATCTAAATTAGGATTACCTGCCATGTGAGCACTGCTATATGGTTGGTTCATAGTGTTCTTGTTTAGCACATTCAGTAACTGCTTTAATTACTCTGGTGTAGTCTTGCTTATCAGCTGCATGAGTTGTTCCTGTGTAAGCATTTGATCACCACACATCTTCCCTCCTTCCACTGCATTGGTACTCCTTTGACATTGGAAGCCCCTAGAGCATCCATCTGATTCATTATGTTTGTGTCCTCCAACAGTTGCATTAACCTCCCTTTTTGACTTGAAGTCTGCAGGATATCCGACCAGTTGGTAACAATTTCCTTTAACATGACCTGTTGCATGACAATGGTCACATTTCATCAGCTTGTAGCATCCATCTCTTGTGTGGCCTTTCATGTGACAAAAATCACAATATGAGTTATTATATCCCTTCTTCTGAAATTGTTTGCGCCTATCCCATCATGAACTGCTCCTGCAATTCCCTTTTGATTCTCATCCTAGATCACCATAGCATAAGCTTGGTTGACATTTGGCAAACTACTCATCATTAAGATCTGGCCCCTTGCCTGTAAATAGCTATCATTTAAGCCCATTAAAAATTGCAAAAAATGTTGATATTGCATTTGCTCCACATACTCCTTAGATTTGTGACAATCGCATGCAGGTGGAGGCAGAATTGAGTCATATTCATCCCATAGATTTTTAAATTTGGTGTAGTAAGTAGAAACTGCCGAGACTCCCTGTGTTAATGTGAATATTCCTCTGTGAAGTTGAAACAACCTAGATCCATTCACTTTGTAAAATCGTTCTCTTAATTTGATCAAACTTTGTGTGCAGTTGATGAATATAGAATTCCACTGAGAAGTTCAATACTCACATTACTCGTAATCCAGGAAATCACAATCGCATTGCATCGATCCCAAATTTTTTTAAGATGACCTTCATAATTGCTTCTGGAAACTGACCCATCCACCAACCCTAATTTGTTCCTTCCGAGAAGTGCTATCTCCATAGCTCGACTCCATAATGTGTAGTTTTCGATTCCTACTAACTGAATCCCCACAGACAATGCTCCAGGAACATCTGTGGAGCTCAAATGAAGAGGATGATTGTGATCCAGAGACAACAAACCTCCACTCGATGTAGTTCCTCCTGTTCTCTCGTCCGTGGATCCTTCTTCCATGACAGAATCTCTCAATCTGATCTCTACAATCCTTGAGATAGATCCCTAGATCTGCTCCTGAACAGGCTCTGATAGCATGCAAACTGGATGAATCTAGCAGGAAAGAAAGATGAATGGAGCAAAACAAACTATTGAGTAGTTGAGCATTTAGAGAGAACTTCCTGTTATTAACAATGAAAGTGATCAAGTTTCTGATTATAATCTCTCTCTATTTATAGCTAATACAGAAAATATCTAAGTAGAGAATTAGTTAACTTAGTAACTAACTGACTAATCTCAACAACTTGTATGACAGCTGTACACTTTTCTGTTACACTTTCTGTTAGTGCACAACAGTGCATTTCGCTAGCTGCTCAACATCGTGTTCATATCATAAGTAGCAAGCGAAAATGTATATAAGCAAGAGTGTAAATACATCATATCCATTTGTCAAAGTCGTGCCTCTACATCAAGATCTTGGTGGGGCCTAACACATAGCTCACTAGCTCACCCTCAAAATATACATCAAAAGTAACAAAAGTACTAAGTCTCAACATAAAAAAAAACATCATAAGGCTTGTTTCCAAAGCATGGGAACTGCCGATCTAATCTTCAAGCTCTATGAATCCGAATACTAGTCTCAATATAGAATGGTCTCCTCATCGCCCGTCCCTACATGGTTAGATCGTGTAGGAAAAAAAAGTATGTGTTAGCACATAAAATATACTAAGTAGGTATGCCATGAACCAAAAGACATCACAATATTATCAATATGTATAATTATAGCCACGGATAAGGACACAATATGCATGCATGCCATTTAAAAATCATGAGAAAAAGCACCATGAATCCATTCATAACCTTAATATATAGATGTGGGAATAAGACCATAACCGACATTAATAAGACCATGTGTACTATTACATGGAATCCCGATGTTCACTCTACACCGAGCTAAGAGGAGTCTACTTTGCCAAGGTAAAATCGATCCACACCCTATAGGCTCTATCCTAACATGGAGAGAACCATCATTTGACCTCACCCTTTAGGCTCTATCCTAGTGTGGTGAATGTCCATTACTTAAGCTAATTGGATCCATTTGCACACCCTTAAGGCATAAAACATGAACATTATTCCTATGGTGACACATAGTTTTGGGATTATGAAATCTACCAAAGCCCTCTTCGTGCTAAGTCATATCCCACGGAATACATAACTTATGCACATACATAACTTTAACATAAATCATACTTCATTGAAATCATACTTTCATAACTTTCAAAATAATCACCATAGCTTTCATAAAACATCATGTCATAAGAATAATCTATCTACTTTGCCTTCGTCAGAGAGTGAGTAGATATTCCCGGCTTAATATCATCATAATCATTTGGGTTTTCATCACCCCTTTATCATAGCATCATTATTGTCATAAGATCATCATTATCATTATTAAAACATGATTTTCATTTTTATGACCATAGGCACAGAAATCCATAACTTTATCATGAAAACTAGGGTTAAATGTGGGTCCATGGACATTTGAATCAAAATCAAATATTGAGTAAGATTAATAGAGGAAAACATGCATTTAAATCAATTTAGGACATTAGATAAGCAACCCACATCAAATCATTAAGCCCTAATCGATCATGTATACTTTGAAATCACATATTTTTGCTTAAAAATTATATACATCATAGAATTTATCATAATTCATGCTTAATTGATCCTAATCATCAAATAAAAATCATAATTCATGAATTAGGAATCATAGTTTAAAAGCCCATACGAATTCATCATAAAACTTTGATAAAAGTACATTTTGGATTGGGTTTCATGGATGAAACTAATCCATGAATGAAGTCCTAGATACCTCAAGTAAAATCCTTAGAATTGGGGAAGAAAATATGGAATAACCTTGGTCAATCCTTCAAGCTTATCTTCAATGTAACCCTTGTCTTAGAGAGAGATTATTGTGAACCTTTGAGAGAAATTTGGGAATTAAGAGCTTTGAATGACTTAGGAATAGGACTTTATAGGAATTAGGTCGGTTAGGGTAGTTAGAATAGCCAAAACGACGTGTTTTAGGACATAAGAGGACAAGAAAAGTAAAAAATACTCTTTATTATAAACTGCCAGAGCCGTCCAAAAGACCCCACTTATGGGTCGTGGATAGACTTACAACTCGTAGCCTTCCTCATGGATCAAGGTGTCATAAAAACCAAGTTACTGAAATTGCAGCTTCCAATCCACGAACATGTAGTACGACTCCTAGATAAACATTAGGAGCTGTGGAACCCTTCGTAGGAAGACCCTAGACTTAGAAATATTTTGGTTCTCCAGGGCCTCCACTTTATGGGCCGTTGGAGAATATACGGCTTGTCTGCTAATTCGTAAGCCAATTTCCTAAAATTCTTCAATTTTTCACTTTCATTGGATACCTTCCACGATGCCACCTACGACCCGTGGATTCTTTTACAGGTTGTATACTGGCTCGTGCAACTTGACCTTCAGCAAATTCCTAGTCTTTTAATTTTTCAAGCCCAAAAACATGAGAGGTGTTACTACATCTACTTTTCTTTTTGATTTGTTTCTAGAAGAATGACCCATTTTCTTTTTGGCAAAATTTTAATTTTAACTTTTCACGTGACATGTTTAAGGTCACAAAATTAAATGACATTTTGATACATTTAATATAACTTTAATTTATAACCACAAGATTGAAAAATTTTCTTTATTTTATTAAACTCTGTACGGAGTCAAACCCGATCATTCTTTTTCAAAAAGTATTACATTATGATGAATTTGATTATTGTTATTTCAACAAATATAATAAATTTCTAACAACATAAATTAATTTAAATTAAAATAAAATATTTGAAATTCACGGATGATACTTATAATGCATTGTGTTAAAAATAGTTTAATTATATATATTCATCAAGTGCATTGGAACATGTCTATAATATGTATACTATATATTTAAAATATATTATAATTATGTTTTTAATTAATGGTGTTAAAATATATTATTATGTTAAAAATATTCTAGTTATACATTCACCAAATATCAAACATGCCTAATGTATATTGTTAAGTGTGGCACAATTTATGGCGTAATAATGTGGCCCAAATTCTAGATATAAAGAATAATTTAGAAAAGTCTAGAAGGATCTAGACCTGAGAAAATTCTCTCGAGGAGTCTGGAAGGTTCTAGAAAGATGTGAAGTTCTCTATAAAAGTCTAGAAGATTCTAGAGAAATGTGAATCTTGAAGAAGAAACCTGAAATGTTCCAGAGCATTCAAGATAGGTGTAGAGAATTATTATACCTTGTAAATATCTAAGATATTTTGGGAGAGCATTCTAGATACAAGATATTTTGGTAAAGACTTTTAGAGACTTATTTTTTTCCATTAGATCAAATTAATTCTAACCGTCCATTGAGGAGGTGGAATATTATAAATATCACCCCATGACATTTATTTTGTAACCATCCAAGAATCCAAATCAAGAAGCAAAACATCAATACTAAGAGCTTTCTTTTATGACCACCTTCCATACTCTCTCATATTCTCTTTCACACATATTTTTTATTTATATTGTGAGAGTTTGTTACTTTTCTTACTACCTTAATACTTGGTGTATTATAATACTCTCATAATATACATATTATCCATATCGTGTGTGTTCCTTATTTTGTTACTTATCTTGCATTCATTCTTCCATATTATAAAATTTCTCACTTTATACACACTTTCGCTCTTGCTCTACTCCTAGCAATTGGTATTAGAGCAAACGATTCATTATGTTGACAGTTACTAAGTTTGACATTGAGAAATTTGATGGCAAGATAAGTTTTAGCATATGGAGAATCCAAATGAAGTTCATTCTCAGACAGAACAGATTAAAGAAAGCTCTTGAGGAAAAAACTAAAAAGCCTTCAACAATGCTGGATGAGCAATGGCAAGAGTTAGACGAGAAAATATTGGTTGCTATAAAATTATGTATCTCAAAGGAGGTATTAGGTGATGTTGTTTGCAAGGAAACTGTAGCTGGTATGGACAAAGTTAGAGTCACTTTACATGACTAAAAGTCTTGCTAACAAGCTTCGTCTCAAAGAACGACTTTATATTATCCACATGGCTAAAGATACTTCTATTCAAGCTTATCTTAATGAGTTTGATTCTATCATTATTGATCTTGAAAATTTGGATATTAAAATTGAATATGAGGACAAGGCTGTTTTATTAATCGTCTTCTTACCTCCCTCTTATAAACACTTCGAGGAAACAATGTTCTATGGAAATCATGATATTTTAAAATTTGAAGATGTTAAAGAATCCCTTCTTTCTAAAGAAATTTTTTTACCTTGAAGTGCATTCTGAAGATAAAGTAAAGGACTTCATATAAGAGAGAGGACTTATGAAAAAGTAAATAATCATAAAAAAAATTCAAGATCTAAATCTTGGTGACATAAAGGCAACACAACTTGTCGCTATTGTAAGAAGCTAGGGCATGAAATTTTTGAATTTTATAAATTAAAAAATAAAAAAGAAAAGGAAGAAAAATTCAAATAACCTAAAAAAAATGTCGAAGTTAGTTTCATTGAAACAGACTCAGAAGGTGACCCAGCATTACTCATATCTTCTTTTAAGAAGAGTCTTAATGAATGGGTTCTTGATTCTGGTTGTACCTATCATATATGTCCTCATAAGGACTGGTTTACCACTTATGAATCCGTTGATTGTGGCACTGTCTTGATGGGAAATGATTCCTCATGCAAAACTGTTGGGATAGATTCCATTAAAATCAAGACACATGATGGTATTATCCAAACATTAACTAAGGTTCGGCATGTTCTCGATTTAAAATGAAATTTGATATTACTAGGTACTTTGGAGAAACTTGGCTATAAATTCTCAGCTAAAGATGGAGTTATGAAAGTCTATAAGGTGCCCTGGTTTTCCTAAAGGCCATTAGAGATGGAAGTCTGTATATTTTGTAAAGACATACAGTGACAGGTTTTGCAACCATTTCATCCTCTCTTTCTGATATTGATTACACTCATATGTGATACATGCGTCTTGGTCATATGAGCGCGAAAGACATGGATATCCTGAACAGATGTGGTCTTCTAAGCTCACCTGGAATGGGTAAGCTTGATTACGGTTAGCACTGCATTTATTGAAAACAAAAGAAAGTAAGTTTTTCTACTGCCACTCATAGATCTAAAGGTGTTCTCAATTATGTCCACTCTGATCTGTGGGGACCTTCTAGAGTCCCACCTTACTCTGACAAGTGCTTTTTGATGACCATCATTGATGATTTCTCTCATAAAGTCTGGACTTATTTCTTAAGGCATAAAAATAATGCTTTGTATGTCTTTAAAAGGTGAAAAGCTCTTGTTGAAAATTAGATAGGGAGAAAGGTGCAGAAGCTAAGGACAGATCAAGGATTGGAGTTCTGTGATGGAACTTCACAAAGTTCTAGGCACAAGCTGGTATTGCTAGACATAACACACCTCCCGGAAGGCCCCAACAAAATGGTATTGTAGAACACTTAAATAGAACTCTTCTGGAAAGAGCTCACTGCAACTTCCAATGCTCATTTGTGCCATCAATGGGATCTATAGACGAAAGTCTGTTCTGCAACAACATATATCATCAATCAATCTCCACACATTGAAATTAACATCAAGATTCCAAAGAAAGTATGGTCAGGTACACCCACCAATTATTCTTTCCTTAAAGTATTTGGGTGTACTACTTATGCTCATATTAATGATGGAAAATTAGCTCCAAAAGCTATAAAATGCATTTTCATTGGTTATTCTTATGAATCTAAAGTCTATAGATTGTGTTGTCCTGAGACTAATAAGATCATTCTTAGTAGAGACGCCACCTTTAATAAAAATGCTATGTTAAAATCCTCTGGTTCGAAGTCTTCTATTTTTTTAATACAGATGATCAGGAAGGCGTTGGTGAGAAGGTGGAGCTAGAAACTAGAAGCCAATATCACATGATTAACTTGGACACTCAACACTCTCAGTCCAGTCATGAAGCACATCAAGAGATACATGACCCTATTACCACTGATCAGTCACAAGATTCACAACAACTAGATTATTGGCTTACCGTGGATCATTTGGAAAGGATAGTCACAAAATCTATAAAATAACCTAAACATAAATATGTTCTTATGCACTCTCAGTTGGTGAAGAAACTCCGATTCAAATGGAACTATCATCTTATTCCGAGGCTCATATGAGAAGAACGCCACAAACTTGTGCCAAAGTGGAGATTGTTAAGTGTGGCCTAGTTTATGGCATAATAATATGGACCAAATTCTAGATGTAGAGAATAATCTAGAAAAGTCTGAAAGGATCTAGACATGTGTGAAATTCTCTAGAGGAGTCTGGAAGGTTCTAGAGACGTATGGCGTTCTCTAGAGAAGTCTAGAAGATTCTAGAGAAATGTGAATCTTGAAGAAGGAACCTGAAAGGTTCCAGAGCATTCAAGATAGGTGTAGAGAGTTCTTACACCTTGTAAATATCTAACATATTTAGGGAGAGCATTCTAGATACAAGATATTTTGGTAGAAGTTTCTAGAGACTTATTTTTTTCCATTAGATCAAATTGACCCTAGCCGTTCATTGGGGAGGTGGAATATTATAAATACCACACCATGACATTCATTTTGTAACCATCCAAGAATCCAAAATTAAGAAGCAAATATCAATACAAAGAGATTCCTTTTATAATCACCTTCCATACTCTCTCATATTCTCCTTCACACACATTTGTTATTTATATTGTGAGAGTTTGTTACTTTTCTTACTATCTTAATACTTGGTGTATTATAATACTCTCATAATATACATGTTATCCATATTGTGTGTGTTCCTAATTTTGTTACTTATCTTGCATTCATTCTTCCATATTATCAAATTTCTCACTTTATACACACTTCCGCTCTTGCTCCACTCCTAATATATAATATATTAAATTCAACATATATTATAATTAGCATTCATATTTCTTTCTTTAATTAATTATGTCAAAAAAATTATATGTAAATTTTAAATGTTCAAGCACTATTTAAACTAATATATTAAAATTTTGTTAGAAATGAATATATTTATATGATACAAATTTAGTACATAAACGATCTTGGAGTGGAGTTAGCAGCCATTGAGTAATTTCTTAAAAGAGACAAATAATTGCAGAATTTAATGGAAGAGAAATAAATATTTCAGAAATTAATAGAAGAGAAAGAAATATTACAGAAATGAATAAAAGCAGGAGAAATTGCGAAAATAATGGAAGAGAGATAAATAAAGAAAATAGTGTTTTATTCTCTTTTTTTTAAATATTTCTGATTTTAAAAAATAATATTATTTCATGTAAGAGCAAAATTTGTACTAAAATTTGTAATTAATGCCTCAAATATATTAGTAGTCAAAGGTCATGTAACAACTCGTGAAATGACAAAAATACTCCTAGAATCGACCTTACGTGTAACATGTTTTCCCTTGTTCCGCTTGTAAGTTTGAGACAGAATTTGCAAACAACAAAAAATCAATTTGGAAAATGGTCTCGACTCGACAAAAACTCGAAAAACGCAAACTGTTTATCCCAAAAAAATTCAAAAATAATGAGGTTTCCGCATCCGCTTTGCGACGTGGAGGGAACGCAAAGACACACTTGGTCATTTTCAAAAATTAGACGAAAAGTAAAAATTTGCGAAAAAGTTAAAATTAACACTAGTGCACATCTTGCACTAGTGTAATTTCGGGCAGTTTTGTTCTTTTAATAGGAAAGGGTTTTTTCAACCTTTCTCACCCCCATATCCTAAACTAAGCAATTTTAACGTCGATTTAAGTCTAGGAACGAATTATTTTACTCATCCTTTCGTTCAAAGTAGAGAAACCCTTCCCAGAACCTCAAGCTAGAAATTCAAGAACAATAGGGCATTCAACATAATCGTTCAATCTTCCAAGAAAGCATTCTCAGGTATGTAAGGCCACCCCAAAAAGTATTATTTTCAATATTATCTCTAGAAATAGAATTGGTTTTCACCCATGAATTTCAAATATTAGTTAAGAATCAGTTTCTTGCAAAAGTTGCACAGTATGATAATTTTTCATAGTAAATTTTCTTAGATATCTTGATGAATATTACGATTCTTGGTCTCTATATTACCCAATTAAAGAATTGTTGTCAAGCTTACATTCATTTATGATCAAGATTCATATTTATTGAGCTTTCTTGAAAATCTTGATATTAGTTCAAGAAAAGAAAAGACTAGCTTGAGTATCCTTAAAGCTAAGTTCAAGAAGTGTATTTTTAAATATATATTTTCATATATTAACCAAGAATTTAGCATGTTTTGAGTCACTGAGTTGATTCTGGTAGTTAAGTTAAAAAAAATTGTATGAGAAAGCTACGCAGTAAGCTGAGCTAAGTCCCCAAGAAAGCTAGATTTCAAAAATTTATGATCACTAAGTATAAGCTATATAAAATATTTTGGGAGTAGTATTAAGCACCGATATGTGCGAGAGTAGAATCAATTACTCGAACTCGTAAACTATGTACCCAATATAGGATAGGATTGTACTATATTACCGTCCTCATTAGCCACTGAGATGGCCCAGATTTGGGATGGATCCACTTCCTTAGTTCTTCATCCCCTACCCTAGTAAAGTACGGGATAGCTCTGGCAGCGTGGGCAAGATGCTGTATCACCATGAAGCTCATAGTGGTGATTGTCACTTAGAGAAACTCCCCAAGTTAAGAAACTAAGTTTTACTTGTCAGTTTCAGCATGTTATTTTCAGCATACGATTCTTAATATCGTCATTATTTCACTCGTGTACTATGCTTAGGTCTTTTAAGATGCATTATGATTTCCCTATGAAATTTTATATACTGTACATTCCACGTACTGACGTCCTTAGGACCTGCATCATTTTATGATGCAGACGCAGGTGACAGAGTTTTTCAGCAGTCACTTTATTGAGAACCCAATAACTATCAGTTATTGGTGAGGCCTCTTCTCAGTCCGAGGCTCCTATGTCCATGTTGTTTCATTTCACTATTTACTTTTAGTTATGACTACTTGGGGCCTGTCTCAGTAGTCCTTTCAGATAGTTATTAGTAGAGGTTCCATAGACCATATATTAGTATTTCAATTTCTAGTTCATTCAGATATTTCTTATGAGTTTTATGTTTAGCTCATGCAGATAATTTCTAAAATAGTAGGTTGCTTTTATTAAGCCTTTCCACTATTATGAGTGTTCCTCTAAGTAAGTAGCTATGCCAAGTGGTTCGCTTGGGACCAGGAATGGTTTTCGAGTGCCGACCAAGTCCAGGGTGCAGGCTCAGGGCATGACAAACTTGGTATCAAAGCACAGAGTTCAAGAGACCTAGGGAGTCTATGGAACTGTGTCTAGTAAAGTCTGTATTATAGGTGTAAATCATGCCACATCTAATATAGGGAGGCTATGGGACATTAGGAAGTGTTACCATTACTTGTTATTCCTTGTCTCATATGTCAGAGTATATCTTTGTGAAGTCCTTTCTAACTCATGCATTCACGCCGTGTTTTTCAGATCATGCCTCCTTGCAGAGCTAATGGAACATTTAGGGGTAGAGGACGCCTAGCCAGAAGGAACGTAAACTAGCCTGGATGAATTCCCGAGGAGCCGAGAGGTCCAGCTATGCCTGTGGAGCAGCCACAACAAGATGACATATCTAACGCGGAGCTTAGCTAGGCCATTCAAACTTTGGCTCAAGTAGTCACTACTCAGGGAGATTGCAGGGAGATGGTAGAAATGATGGGGCAAATACTGCCAGAGTTAGTAAGTTTTTTAGAATGAAACCACCAGAGTTCACAAGGTTGGATGTGAAGGAGGATCCTGAGAATTTTATTGAGTAGCTTCAGAAGGTGTTTCAGGTGATGCATATAGCTGATGCTAAATGGGTTGAGCTAGCTACCTATCAGCATAAGGGGGTAGCTAGACTCTGGTTTAACCAATAGAGAGGGAGTAAGGCTGATGGGGCGCCAGTAGTTACTTGGGCAGTATTTGAGGAGGCCTTTTTGGGACAGTACTTTCCCAGAGAGATGAGGCAGACTAAGGTAAGAGAGTTTCTGAACTTAAAGCCAGAGAATATGAGTGTATGGGAGTACAACCTCAAGTTTACTTAGTTGTCCCGTTACACTCCAACTATAGTAGCAGACATGCATACTAGAATGGATCTCTTCGTGTCTAGGCTCTCTCGAATGACCAAGAGGGAGGACAAGAATGCGATGTTGATTAGGGATATGGATAGAGCCCACTTGATGACATATGTGTAGCAGGTAGAGGAGGAGAAGATGTAGGACAGGGAAGAGTTTAGGAGTAAGAGGGCCAAGACATCAGGCCAGGAGTCAGGCAAGATGGGGACTGGAGGTGGAAGTCACTCATTTTTCTAGCTTAAGACAGCTGGACCAGCACCTTTATTCACTAGTGCACCTGTACTGAGGGTCATAAATTAGTAGGATCACAGCACCGCAGGTTCTCGAGCAGCTAGTCACAGGGTAACATGCTCCAGGATCACACTATTATCCTATTTGTGGTAAGTGTGGCAAGTCTCAGCCTGGAGAGTGCCTTCTGGGCACAAATATATGTTTCAAATGTAGTCAGGTGGGGCATTTCTTGAACAATTGTCATATAGGGAAGCAAAATACGAGAGACACTAGGTCATATACCGTCTCTTCAACCTCGCAGGGTAAGCCACCTCATAGGGTTACTACAGTAGGGACAAGCGGGGGCACAAACCGGTTATATGCCATAGGCACCAGACAAGAGCAAGAGAACTTACCAGATATGGTTACGGGTATGCTCAAAATCTTTATTTATGATGTCTATGCATTGTTAGACTCAGGAGCCACTTTGTTATTTGTAACCCCATATGTAGCTGTAAAGTATGGGGTTAATCCAGAATGTATCCATGAGTCTTTCAGTGTTTCTACTCTTACTGGAGAGTCTATTTTAGCCCAAAGGATCTATAGGGGTTGTCCAGTCTCTATTTATGATAAAACTATTGTAGCTGATTCGGTGGAGTTAGATATGGTGGAGTTTGATGTCATCGTAGGCATAGATTGGCTTCATGCTGGGTATGCCTTTATAGATTGCAGAACCAGAGTAGTCAAATTTCAGTTTCCTAATGAACTAGTCTTAGAGTGAAGGGGTAGCTTAGTTGTTCCTAAAAGTCAGTTTCTATCATATCTTAAAGCTAGAAAGTTAATCTCCAAGGGGTATATATATCACCTAGTCAGAGTTCAAGATTCTCGTGCTGGGGCACCAACTCTTCAGTCTGTTGCTGTTGTGAATGAGTTCCTAGAAGTCTTTCCTAAGGATCTTCCCAGAGTTCCTCCTGATAAGGAGGTAGACTTTGGGATAGACACTCTTCGAGATACTCAACCCATATATATTCCTCTATACTGTATGGCTCGTTTGGAGCTAAAAAAGTTAAAGTTGCAGCTGAAAGATCTTTTAGATAAGGGATTCATTAGGCCAAGCATCTCACCTTAGGGTGCTCTAGTTCTCTTCATGCATAAAAAGGACAGTTTTCTTTGGATGTGCATAGATTACCGTCAGTTGAACAAGATCACCATTAAGAACAAGTATCCACTTGCAAGAATTGATGACTTATTCGACCAACTTCAGGGTGTTACCTATTTTCCAAGATAGATCTTAGATCTGGGTATCATCAGCTTAAAGTTAGAGAGAAAGACATTCTTAAGACAACTTTCAGAACCCGATATGGTCAATTTGAGTTATTGATCATGTCCTTCGGGCTGAAAAATGCACCAGCAGCTTTCATAGATCTTATGAATAGGGTATTAAGGTTGTACCTAGATATTTTTATTATCGTACTCATAGATGATATTCTAATCTACTCCTGTAGTAAGGAGGAGCATATGAACCATCTTAGAGTTATCCTTCAGACCCTTAAGGATCAGCAACCATATGCTAAGTTTTATAAGTGTAAGTTCTGGTTGGAGTCTGTGACATTTCTGGGGCACATTGTGTCTGGTGAGAGTATCCAAGTTGATTCCCAAAAGATTGAGGCAGTAAAGAATTGGCCAAGGCCCATAACTCCCACAGATATAAGGAGTTTCTTAGGCTTAACGGGGTACTACAAACAATTTGTAGAGGGGTTTCTTCTATATCAGCTCCCTTGACTAAGCTGACTCAAAAGAAGACTAAGTTTGAGTTGTCAGAATCTTGTGAAAGAGTTTCCAAGAGTTGAAGACTAGGCTGACAACAACCCCAGTCTTATCCCTACTAGATGGAGCTGATGATTTCGTGGTTTATTGTGATGCTTCCAGAGTTGGCTTTGGTTGTATATTAATACAGTGAGGCAAGGTGATAACATATGCCTCTAGATAGATTAAGGTTCATAAGAAGAATTACCCAACTCATGATCTTAAGCTTGTTGCGGTGGTGTTTGCTTTGAAGATCTGGAGACACTATCTGTATGATGGGCACTTGGATGTATTCATAGACCACAAGAGTTTGCAGTATGTGTTTGGCCAGAAGGAGTTGAATTTGAGATAGAGGAGATGGTTAGAGCTACTGAAAGACTATGATATGAGTATCGTCTATCATCCGAGTAAAGCTAATATGGTTGTTGATGCTCTTAGCAGAGAGACTATGGAAAGCACAATCCATGTTGAAGATGAAAAGAAAGAGTTAGCTAAGGAGGTTCATAGACTATCCCGTTTGGGGGTGCAGATTGAAGATTCTGACAAAGGTGGAGCCATTGTCAGAAATGGGTCAAAGTCATCGTTGGTGGTAGAAGTGAAAGAAAATAAAGGCAGGGATCCCATTCTCCTCCAGTTGAAGGAAGATGTTCAGTATCAGAAAGTATTACTATTCTCAAAAGGGGGAGATGGTGTTCTAAAATACCAAGGCAAGTTGTCTACGCTGAATGTTGACGATCTTAGAGATAGAACCTTGGCCAAGGATCATAATGCCAGATACTCTATCCACCCTGGTGTAACCAAGATGTATAGAGATTTGCAAGAAGTCTATCGGTGGGGTGATATGAAGAACGACATTATAGAGTTTGTGTCTAGATGCCCAAACTGCCAACAAGTTAGGTTGAGCACTAAAGGCGTTATGGTGTAGCCCAGAACATAGAGATTCTGGAATGGAAATGGGAGATGATTAATATGGACTTCATAATAGGATTACCTCAATCCCGTATACATCACGATTCGATATGGGTCATAGTAGACAGAATGTCCAAGTCAGCTCACTTCTTACCTGTCAAGACGACTGATACAATTGAGGATTATGCCAGACTCTATCTTAAGGAGATTGTTAGTCTGCACTGGGTCTCTATATCCATTATTTCATAAGAGGAGTTTAGTTTATAGCATAGTTTTGGAAGTCCTTTCAGAAAGGGCTTGGTACGAAGGTAAATCTTAGCACAGCTTTCCATCCACAGATGGATGGGCAAGTAGAGCGAACTATACAGACCTTGGAAGATATGTTGAGGGCATGTGTGATAGACTTTAAAGGTAACTGGGATGATCATTTACCTTTGATTGATTTTCTTATAATAATAGCTCTCAGGCAAGCATACAGATGGCACCATATGAAGCTCTTTAGAAGAAGGTGTAGATCACCCATAGGGTGGTTTGAAGTTGGTGAGGCAGGATTAATAGGACCTGATCTAATCCATCAGGCTATGGAAAAAGTGAAGGTTATTCAGGAGAGGCTCAAGATAGCTCAGAGTAGACTAAAGTCTTACACAGATGTTAGAAGAAGAGATTTGGATTTTGAGATAGGCGATTGTGTGTACTTGAAGTTATCTCTAATGAAAGGAGTTATGAGATTTGGGAAGAAGGATAAGCTCAACACACGATATATTGGGCCATATCAGATTCTGAGAAGAGTAGGCAATGTTGCTTATGAGCTAGAGTTACCCGTAGAGTCGAGTGCTATACATTTGGTATTTCATATCTCCATGCTTAAGAAGTGCTTTGGAGATCCCTCTATAGTTGTCCCAGTTGAAAGTGTTGGAATTAGAGATAACTTGTCTTATAAAGACATTCTAGTGCAAATATTAGACAGGAAAGTTTGTAAACTGAGGACCAAGGAGATTGCTTCGGTGAAGGTTTTATGGAGGAACCAATTCACGGAGGAAGCCACATAGGAGGCCGAGGAAGATATGAAGGCCAAGTATCCACACTTGTTCATTGGCTTAAATGAGGATCTTGAAGGTAAACTTTTGAGTTCTCACCTTGAAGATTTATGTTTATTAAGTTAGGAAATCTTGTGGTTTGAGCTAGCTTTGTTCGTATCTTTATTATTTGAGAATGAATGATCCCAAGAGGGAGATATTGTAACACCTTGTTAAATGATGAAAATACCTTTAGAATTGACCTTAAGCATAACGTATATTACCTTGCTCCATTTGCAAATTCGAGATCGAATTTGCGACCAGTGCAAAAAATTGAGTTGAAAAATGGTCTCGACTCAAAAAAACTTGAAAAAATGCAAATTATTCTTCCCAAAAAAATCAGAAACAGTGAGGTTTTCGCGTTCGCTCAATGACATAGAGAGAACGTGGAGCCACACTTGGTAGTTTTCAAAAATTCAACAAAAAGTGAAAATTTGCATAAAAGGTGAAATCAACACTAGTGCGTGCCGCACACTAGTGTAAATTTAGGGCAGTTTTGTTCTTTTAATGGGAAAGGGTATTTCTGACCTTTCTCACACCCATATCCTTAACTAAGCAGTTTTAACATCGATTAAGTCTAGGAATGAATTATTTTACTCATTCTTTTGTTCAAAGTAGAAAAACCCTTCCCAGAACCTCAAGTTAGAAATTCAAGAACGATAGGGCATTCAAGATAATCATTCAATCTTCCAAGAAAGCATTCCCAGGTATGTAAGGCCACCCCCAAATGTATTATAAACAGAATTGGTTTTCACCCATGAATTTCCAGTATTATTTAAGAATCAGTTTCCTGTAAAAGTTGCACAGTATGATAATTCTTCATAGTAAATTTCCTTAGATATCTTAATGAATATTATGATTCTTAGTCCATATATGACCCAATTAAAGAATTGTCGTCAAGCTTACATTCATTTATGATCAAAAGATTTATATTTGTTGAGTTTTCTGGAAAATCTTGATATTAGTTCAAGAAAAGAAAAGACTAGCTTGAGCATCCTTAAAGCTAAGTTCAAGAAATGCATTTTTAAACATATATTTTCACATATTAGCCAATAATTTAGCATGTTTTGAGTCACTGAGTTGATTTTCAGTTAAGTTAAAGAAATTATATGAGAAAGCTACGAGTAAGTTGGGCTAAGTCCCCAAGAAAGCCGAATTTCAAGAATTCATGATCACTAAGTATGAGCTATATAAAGTATTTTGGGAGTAGTATTGAGAACCGATATGGGCAAGAGTAGAATAAATTACTCGAATTCGTAAACTATGTATCGAAACATAGGATAGGATTGTACTACAGTACCTTCCTCATTAGCCACTAAGATGTTCCAGTTTTGGTATGGATCCACTCCTTTAGTTCTTCGTTCCCTACCCCGATAAAGTACGAGATGGCTCTGGCTGTGTGGGCAAGACGTTGTATCACCACGGAGCTAATAGTAGTGGTTGTCACTTAGAGAAACTCCCCAAGTTAAGAAACTAAGTTTTACTTGTCAGTTTCAGCATGTTATTTTCAGCATACAATTCTTATGATCGTCATTATTTCACTCATGTACTATGCTTAGGTATTTTGAGATGCGTTATGATTTCCCTATGAAATATTTTAGCCATTTTACATATCATACATTCCACGTATTGATGTCCTTAAGACCTGCATCATTTTATGATGCAGACGCAGGGGACAGAGTTTTTCAGCAGCCACTTCGTTGAGAACCTGATAGCTATCAGTTATTGGTGAGGCCCTTTTCTTAGTCCGAGGCTCCTATGTCCATGTTATTTCATTTCTGGATATTAGGGGCCTCTCTCAGTAGTCCTTTCAGATAGTTTTTAGTAGAGATTCCATAGATCATGTATCAGTATTTCAGTTTCTAGTTCATTCAGATATTTTTTATGAGTTTTATGTTCAGCTTATGCAGACAATTTCTAAAGTAGTATGTTGCTTTTATTGAGCCTTTCCATTATTATGAGTCTTCCGCTGAGTAAGTAGCCATGCCAAGTGGTTCGCTTGGGACCAAGAATTGTTTTCGAGTGTGGCCACGTCCAGAGTGTAGGCTCGAGACGTGACAGTTCATATCATTTTACTCTAAAAAGAAATTATGATAATTTAAAAACAGCGGAGAGAAGATAAACAATTAGGAAACCCCTCTTCATTAGGTACTCATAAAGGTAAGCAGTTAAATAAATGAATGATGATAAATAGTAAAATCAATACAAAGTATCAAACTTCAATATTCATGAAAAACACTAAGACTCAAGCACATTTTGTCAAATAAAACAGATTCGGATATTGCCAAAATGGCTAGGTGCACCAAAAGGGGTAGTACTCGGCTACATTGTGCACCAAATCAAAACATCATAGAGTCGAAATATATAATAAATGATGAAAATAGGCTTGGTGCATCGGGTACTACCTCATACGGTGCAGAACGAGTGCAAATTCAACCTATGGTGAGGCACAACCAACAAAAAGTGTGCGAGACTCACCTGTCAAGCATGGGTGAGCCTCACACATCTTTTGTTGGTTGTGCCTCACCCATGGTAAAATTTTTCGATTTGATATTCATCATTTTTCTTCCGACTTTTTCTTAGAATTATAGGTAGTGTTATCATTTTATGTGCTAAAAATATGGCCTCTTGTTGGTTATGTGGTGCATTTTTATATTATAAAATGTTAATGAAATTAGTGTGACTTCCTTTGGCTGCATTCCTTGGCAGTTAGTGAAAATATTTTCATTATTTGTTCCTTCACCGTTGGAGAAGTAATTACAGCATCACTCCATATTTTGGAGTTAGTGCTACAACTTCATGGTTGCTCATTAGTGCTGTAAACGGATAACTCTTGGCCTCTTGGTCAGGAGAGGTTACATTTTACATTATAAGTTTTGTAACCTCAAGTACCTTATTTTCCTCTTTATTCTCTCATTACATCTTGTAACCTATGTAACTTTTAAGTCTTTAATCTTCTCTAATTACTTTCTATTCATGGCATAGAAGACTTCATACAACTATAAATAGTGGTAGTCTTTATTTATTTCGGGTACATAACACAAGAGAAAAATAGAGTATATAAAGTTGTCAAAAGATAGTTCTTATTAGTTGAAGCGAGGTGTTCATTTTGTGGAGCTTCAGACTCAACTCTTGTTCAGAGATTGTTGAGTTACACTTGTGTGATAAGGATGTTGTATCCTGAAAGGGACAAATCAAGGAGAATACTGCTGGACCGGTGAAAATTTTTGCTACAATGGGCTTGAATCTCCTTAAAAAGAGCGAGATATTTGCACCTCAGCCTAAAGATTTTGTTATTCATTTTTACTTTTTCAATTGTTATTTGTAATATTTTGTAATTTTCACCAATAATTTTAAGGAGATTCAAATGGCTACAATTGAAAAATCTATGGATATCAAGATGAGAGATCTTAATAAGTCATTTTGTTTCAATGATAATCATTTCAAGAGGTGAAAAGGTAAAGTACTTTTCTACTTGAGTCTTCTTAATGTTTCATATATGTTAACTTAGAAGATTCCTAATAAAGTTGATATCCTCTCCATGAATAATGATGAACTCATTTCTCATAAAGAGAGTGAACAAATATAATGATGATGCCTACAAGTGCTGGTACTATATTCTTAATTGTCTATCTGATAATTTTTATAATTATTATGATAGAACTTACTCTAGTACAAAAATATTTGGGAAGCATTGCAGATTAAGTATGAAATCGAAGAAGCTAGAGCGCAAAAATATGCTTCTAGCTGATTTTTCTCGATTCCAAATGGTAGACAACAAATCAATGGTATATCAAGCTCAAGACTTCATCATGATTGTTGGAGAGCTTAAGTTTGAAGAGGTCAAAATTGAGGATAACCTTATTTTTGTGGTATAGTTGATAAACTTCCACCTTCTTGGAAGGAATTTCAAAAAGCCATGCGCCACAAGCAAAAGGAAACCTCTCTTGAGACGTTGATAATGAAAATTCGCGTGGAGGAGGAGGCAAGGGGCCATATGCACTTTTACAATTAGAAGAGAGCAACAACACTTCGAAGGTAAAATTAGTTACTTCGAATAATGCTACTCCTGATTCTAAAAAAAATAACTCTATGAAGTCTAAGAAGAAAAAATTCAAGAAAAAGAATGGTAGACCTCCCAAGAAAAATAATTGTGAAAATAATCAAGCACAAAATTAACAAGTTCAAGATAATGGATCGTGCTTTATTGGTGGCAAGAGCAGGCGTATTGCTCGATTTTGCAAATATCGAAAACATGGTCCTACACTTCAGGCAAATCTCACCAAAGAGCCTTTTGTGGCGGTGATTATAGACATATTTATGGTTGAAAATGTTGATGGATGGTGGCTAATTCTAGTGTAAACCATCATGTCTGTTACGACAAAGACTGGTTTAAAAATATAATCCTTTTGAGGAGCTGAAAACCATCATGTTTAGTAATTCACACACTACTCAAGTACTTGAAACGGGAGAAGTCAAATTGTGCTTTACCTCATGAAAGGTATTAACTTTGAAAAATGTACTTTATAATCTTTCTATGAGAAAATTTTTGATGTCTAGTTTTCTTCTTAGTAAAGCAAGCTTCAAACAAATTATAAATCTTGTCAATATGTAATTGCGAAAAAGGGTATATGCAATGTTCAAACTGAATATTGAAATGAATAAAATTTCTAATTGTATTTTACATGCTTTCTTCTACTAATTTTGAATGAATAAAATTTCTAATTGCGTTTACATGCTTTCTTCTACTAATTTTTGGCATTCTTGTTTGTTTTATATAAATGATCAATTTGTTGAAATCATGAGTAGTTGAGGATTAATCCCAATGGTTAATTTTTTTTTTTTGAAAATATAAGGCTTGTAATAAAGCCAAAATCACTAAAAGACCTCATTTTCAAGTTGAAAGAAAAACTTATTAGAATTAATTCACACCGATATTTGTGAACTTGGAGGAATTTTAATTCGTGAAGGAAATAGATATTTTATCACTTTCATTGATTTTTTTAAAGTTTACATGTGTTTACTTAATAAAAAATAAAAGTGATGCTTTTGAATTTTTTAAAGTTTATCTCCATGAGGTTAAAAATCAATTTGCAAGAAAATTAAAAGAATAAGAAGTGATAGAGGCCGTGAATATGAGCCAAATGAATTTAATTCTTTTATTAGATCATTAGGAATAATTCATGAAACTACTCCTCTTATTACCTGCATCTAATGGTGTAACGGAAAGGAAACATAGAACTTTAGTTAAATTAACTAATGTCATGCTTATTGAATCAAGTGCACCTTTAAATTTTTGAGGTGAAGTTACTTTGACTGCCGCTTTATGTTTTTAAACATAGGGGTTAGGCTGCGTACATCCGACCCCCCCTCACCCCGCAATGAGCGGGAGCCT
>JAOTQJ010000011.1:11401057-11415195 GCA_025642045.1 Solanum sejunctum | reverse complement strand
TAAATCTTTACAGTTTAGGAGATCTTCCATCCGAGGTCTCCATAACGTGTAGTTGGTGGCAGTGAGCATAATCATGGTTCCGAAAGATGATGTTGGCTCTTCTGTGGTCATTATCACCTTGCAATAGCTTAATTAACCAAAACAAAGTTGGATCTTTGAAAAATGGAACTCACCATTACGTCCGGAACGGTAAAAAAAGGTGGAATTGACACTTCAAGGCCAAAATTCCACTATTGAGGCATAACAATAATTTTGAAAAACTTTGAAGACCAAACCACAATTTTAGAAAGATAATGGGTCCCACTGAAATTTTAGAAAGATCAAGGGTACCACTGCAATTTTAGAAAGATCAGGGATCCCACTGAAATTTTCGAAAGATCAAGAGTCAATCTGAAATTTACTACAAGTTCGAGGACTAAACTGAAATTTCAAAAAATATGAGGGGTCAATTTATAATTTTTAAAACTATTGCAAATTCCCGCGATGCACAATATTTTCGGTCGTCTTCTCTGGCGAAACTTGGGTGAACAGTGTCATCGTCTCCGGCGGAACTCCGGTGAACAGTGTCGTCTTATCTAGCGAAACTCCGGTGCGTTGACCAAACTTTGATCGAGATTTTCAGGCTCGTTTGAGCTCCGATTTGGTGCGTTGGATTGAGTTCGACGAGACGAATCCAATGGTGCAGTCAGAATTGGATTTCGAACAAAATTCAAAAAATTCAAATTTCGATCCGTCATCGAAAAACTCGACCAACGCTTCTAACTTGGCTCTGATACCACTTGTTGAAGCCAAAGGATCAATTGAGAATTGGTAAACACAAATTTGAGAGAAAAAAATTTCTTTTATTACTTACAAGAATAGATTTACAAAATAACTCTCAACCTCACACATTATACTCTTTCTTGGTGTTCTTGGTGATGTTTAATGAAGGAGCTCAGCAGCTCCTTTTACAGGGAAAATTCTACCGCCTTTGATGTCATTGATGACATCAATGATAAGAAAAATACAATTCAAATTTTGCTTCTTTGCAGCCATTATTGAACAAGCAGCCAATTCAACAATGGCTGTTAATGGCTGGACTTTTTCACTAACCCACACCCCAAAAACTAGCTCAAAGGAAGGAGAATTGCCTAAGCATTATAAGGAGTCCATCCATCCCATTAACCACCAATGTGCTTGAGACACAAAGTCTGACATTGGTGGTTAATGGGATGGGTGGACTCCTTATAAAGCTTAGACAATCCTCCTCCTTTTGAGCTAGATTTTGAGATGTGAGTTAGGCCTAAGACCTTCTTCAACATGGTGTCAAAACAGGGCCCGTCTCACTTAATGTTGGGCCCCCGAAAAAATTGTGCACGCACCAGATGCTAAGCACTGGACGTGACTCCTTATAAGGCTTAGGCAAGACCTTCTTTAACACTCTTCTCTAGGCTTCAGATCACACCTCGATCTGCTTCATCTTCAACGCTACTTCACAAATGTGCAACACTCAATCCTCAACCAGATTGGCATTTCAACGCTACTTCACAAATGTGCAACACTCAATCCTCAACCAGATTGGCATTTCAACGCTCCGTATCCCTTTTGAAGATTCTAATTCCTGTTTGACGTTGGAAATTATCACCACAATATCTTCAGAAGGTCTAACCAACGTGTGCTAATGGACAATGCATCTATTGTGGTTGAACAATTTTATCATTTGGAAAACTGGATTTTGGATTTCTATGGCTTTATTACCAATGCAAACCCAATCGCTCCATGCTTCACTGGTTTAGGAATAGCAGACAGAATGGGCTTCCAAGCTTCAGATGCAAAACAAGTACTTACACTATTAAATAACAATACGATCAATTATATGTTAATCTCATCACTGATTGCAGGCACTTGCACTAATCTAACCATCCAACAGGAACAAAATGTTGTGGTAGGAGGAACATACGATGTCGACTTACAACTTCACCTTCCTTTATGATTTGGAGCAACTGTCTCTTCTCGTCAATAGTCCATTAAATCAAAGGTGTGTCACATGCTATAAAGCTTCCCAGAACATCTCCTTTTGTAATAAATCACTTGTGAATCTCTCTAGGCCACAAATATCACCATATTTTTATGTATGATAAATTACACTCATCTTCAAATACTTGTGCGACACCGAGTGTAATATAATATCCTTCACACCAGAAAAACATAAAATGTTAATTTCATCTGTGACTGCTAAATTTAAATATTCATTGTATTTGCATTTCTACATAAAGCAAGAAATCTTCAAACCAACAAAAATATTCCTGTGTTCAAACTGCTTTGTCAGAAAAAGAGAGCGATTGACCTTAATCTGTTCTGCCTCAGAGAATATGTTAGATCTGAATAGTTGGGAAATAAATTCGAATAGTTCTGTAGAACATTTGGACTTTAAGGTGAAGAAATTAATTAGCACATAATTAAGCAGGAATTGTGTCTCAATCCAAAATAAGTTGGGGGACATGCAAACTCTTGTTAGCCCGATGTTATACAAAATAAACATAAATTAAAAATAACCCGAATGGAGAAAACCTAAACACACATCTCAAACCAATAATATGATTGAAAACTTCAGCAGTTTTCGAAAATGAGATATGCTGAAGGACCCCTAATCAATACTTGAAGTTCCAAAATTTTTCTATCATCGGAAGACATCATCTCTTTGTTCTTTGTTCTCCACCCCAGCAAAAAGAGCTCATAATTCTGAAATCTGGATTTCGTTGAATAACCATTACATACTGAAACTTAAGTTGTAAAACAATTTCTGATTTTGACGTACCGTGCAAACACTAATCCAATGATTAAGAGTATTGAGAGCTTTCCCTGATTGATGTGTCCTACGGGCCACTTCTACTCCTTCAGCTAAGTTACCAACTTGTCCACTAACTAGTAGTGCTGCGGCAGCATTCAATATCTAAATTTTCATTTATGCAGAGGCATGACATGATTAGTCAAAGTTCAAGTTCTACACATGGAAGATCATGTATAGAGGAAATCAGTTTAACTTAAAAATTTACATTAACAAGTAATCTTTCATAGCAAGGTCACAGAATTTTGCTTCACCATCTACTAGCTGATGAGTGATGACCTTACATATCACAAGTCTTAACTAATATTGCTACGTCCAAAGATATCTAGGTATAGCATATGAAAGAAAAAGGTATAATCTATGTAGTGTCACAAGTTACCACAACGAAAACACTTGAGCATGAAATGATCCAAGAGGAATACAATGACTTACCAATGCATCTGCAATTGGCCCCTTTACACCTGAAAGGACACACCTTAGTACCTCAGCATTGTACTCCGGCCCTCCCCCTTGAAGGTTCCTTAAAGTGCAGCGAGGTATACCAAAATCGACTGCAATGATGCACTAATGTAAGCTATAGAATTTGATGCTGAGAAAGTTAACGGTTCTCCTTATTTTCGTTCTTCTGGAGTCAAGACACAACAATTGAGACGTGCCTTACAATGTTACCTTACTTTCTTTTGTATTGCAATCAATAGTAATTACTGCACAACAAATCAAAAGAAAGTGTGCAGTTTGCATGTTATGCTATATATTATTTTTCCTAAACTCGCCGTAGCCAAAATTACCATCTTGTTAAACCATAAATGTTCGCCACGGAACTTCAATATCACGTCTACTAGGGCAACAGGTATAGTCAAGTCAGTATACAGGCTCTCCAAATATACAAAATAGATTAGAGAATATGCAGAGCAGAACTCTTGCAAAACGTAACTTTGAATTAAAATTTGTCAAAAGCGGAACCAATCATCAAGCTCAAGGGCGGAGCTAGAGCTTCGCGTTTCAACAGAAGCCAATATAGGTTTAGCTTAAACTCTATATTTGTGTTTAAAATGTGTATAAATAATTAATCAAATACCCAGTAAGTTGCAATTTTTAGAATACATAACCCATAAACTTAAAATCATAGCTATACCTCTGTGCTTGAATAAGAGAAAAAGGATTCTTACGTGGGTCAAAAGAGAGCTTCTCTATCTTTTCAGGTGTAACATCAAGGACTATTCCTGGTCCTGCATGTCCATTCCCATTTCAAGATTGATAAATCCAAGATTGATAAATACACAGTACAACAGAATTCTTACCAAGAGGACTCATTTCATCTAAACCTTCAGAATGAACAACTAATGCTCTCTTCATGCCATAACTTTGTAGTGCTTTGGCCATCGTGCTGACCTACAGATACAGACAACATGATGATGAGTTCAAATCATACCACAGAAAACACACACACAATAGTCGTCTTTTGTTCAAGGAAGAAAACTTACTAAATCTTCTTTGTACACTCCAACAACAGCAAAAGGTACCCAAGCAGGGTTCAGCAAAGGCCCTAGGATGTTGAATATAGTCTTTACTCGAAGCTTCCTCCTCACTGGTGTGATTATCCTCATTGCAGGATGGTAGTATGGGGACATCATGAAACCTATTCCAACTTCTTCCACACATTTCTTGACCCCCTATTACATATAAAATCAAGTCATTTTTCTTTCTGATTAGAAATTTAAGAGTTTTGAAGCATGACAACAACTGAAACTGAAAAGCATCGCATTAATCAGGTGACATAAACATATATAGTCTAAAGCAAACTAGTCATGAATCCCCACCTTAGATTCATAATCAATGGGAAAAAATTAACATGCCAAAGCACAAGTACTTATTTGAGATGAGGTTGTTTCTTGTGTCTCAGGTAAACAAAAAAACTAACCTGACTTTTAACTGATTCCCCCCCCCCCCCCCCCCCCCCCCCCCCCCCCCCCCCAAAAAAAAAAAAAAAAAGCAGAAGAAGAGTAGCTGAATTTTCACTTTGTTGGTGAGGATTTGATTCTTACCTTGTAATCTCCACCCCCATTTCCCCTTCCCCAACCTCCAATTTTTTGGAAGAATAAAAATCAAGTCAAAGATGGAAGGAGTGAAAAAAAACATTTATGTGTTAATATATATTCAGTAATGTGCAACTTGTGAATTTTGGCGAAAAAAAGTGAAAGCATTCTTCTTCCATATTAAGAACAAGATTGACTGGTTTCCAGGACAACAGTGAGTATTTCAACACTACAGAGCCAATATTCATCCACAAACAAAGATAAATTTGGACATAGAATCAAGTGATAGGGACAACATGTCAATGAGGCTCATTTTTCAAGTCAATAATCAATGTCATTTATCAATAATTTCCTTTTAGTGACGTGATTGTGTGAATATTTTTTTGTTGATTACATAAACTCCCTTTCACTCACCTCAGGATTTAATTCAATGGTGACTCCAAGGGCTTCCAAAACATCAGCACTTCCACAAGCAGAAGAACCAGACCTATTCCCTTGCTGCATAACTTGGCTCAGTACAAGTGAAACTCCCAATAAATAATTAAAGTTGTCAATCTAACCTTAGCAACTTTAGCACCACAAGCTGCAGCGAGAATAGCAGCTCCAGTAGAAATATTCACTGTATTGGCGCCATTGCCCCCAGTTCCAACTATGTCCACGGAGTCATTCAGACCTTCAACCTTGATGCAACATTTGATCATTGATCTAGCCATCCCTACAACCTACACTTAGTAAGAATGAAAAGGTGAAGCATTTAATCAGGGGAAACATACAATTGATGACATGTTAATATATATACTTCTTGAAAGGTTTCCCCTTTAGCTCTTAAGAGAACAAGAAAAGCACTAATGAGAGCTTCACTGCTATCTTTTAGCAAGAAATCCAGTGATGCCTCTGCTTCTGCTTCATCCAAGTCCTTCTTAATCAACAATCGCTCCATCAACTGCAAAAAGTAAATAGACAATAACGCAGTACAGCAGCTGAACTAAGTGTAGAACCAAAGATTTATTTTAGATATGTTATTCACTACTGATTTTCTCTTCATGTTATTTTTAGTTAAGGGGTTGTTCGTTAGCTGGTTCGGAAATAAGTTATGCAGATTTAAATTCTGCTTAAATACTATGTTTAGGACATAAATTATATAAATTTAATATGAATTTAAAAACTTACATAACTAATACATATACAAGTTATGGAAGAGTCTACTTATTATTTATGTAGGATAAAGATGGAAAAAATAAATACATGAATAAGTAAGCATTGCATAAAATAAAATATAGATTTCCTCGTGACTGATCCATCAAGATGACTTTATTGTTATAATGATAAAGTTCTGTGATCTTACAGTAATACGTATATAAGAGTAATAAAGTGAATGCTAACCTCATTAGATGATGAAATGGGAAGGTGCAGTGGAGAAGGATAGCGAGGCAAATGCACATCAGTGGCTACACAATTCCATCTCCTCCGAATGAAAGCATATTTTTGAGTTTGGAAATGGGAAATTTTGCAGGAACAAACTATTGGAGTGATTACAAATACCGCCATTGTTATTGTTAGTAAAGGTGCACAAGAGGAGAGATGAATTATTTTATTTATCTTGTCTAAGCCATAAATGCACTTGGATACCAGTCACCGCTCCTAACTACCCAAAAATATGAATTCAATTCAATTTACCCCCACCTCGTCAACCTTGATAATTACTTTTACTTGCCACTATTTTACTTATCGAGGTTAAACTATATGAACTTTGATCAATATTTTAAAATGTATTTTTTTATCATATTAATATGAAAATGATTTCAATTTATAGCATTTCTAGTATAATTTCCAACCAATCAAATTTTAGATTTAAAATATTAGATTTAGTTACTTTAATTTAGCTTTGAAGTTTAGTCAAATTAACCTCAAAGACAAAATAATGATAAGTAAAAATCAACGAAAGGAATAAAACCATGCACTCTTTTTATATCACACTAGTAAATTTATAGGTGCAGCAAAATTTCCTCATCAACTGGCTTGGACATTAAAATTATTACACTTTTTTTCCGTAATATTTATTCTATTTGATTTGAAATTAATATTTGGCTATGAAAATTCCAATTCAGACTTGAAGTTTAATTCAAATGTGAAAAACTTCTAAATTTCTCAGTCTTCCTAATTTCATATAAATACTCTCTTTTATCCCTTACAAAAAGTATATTCTTATTAAAACTAATTGCATGATTAAATATTCCTTTCAAATGTAATATCACCAGAAGAAATTATTGTTATTCCTATAATTCAATGGTAGTACAGAAACATACAAAATTATAAAAACCAAAATATTTGAGTTCACATAATTCATTGTGTGTTGATACTGTGGATTTTTTTCCTCCCAAGATAAAACAAATAAATATTACAAAAGTAGCAGTACCTTAAACTATTATATCTTCTATAACGCAGAAAACAACAACAGATTCACATACAAACTCAATTATTTGTGTAAGAAAATATACGTAGAAGAGAAGGCAAAATCTATAATGAATACTGAGAGGAAACCTTAGTAAGTCGGCCAAGCGCCATTTTAAAAGAGGATCAAAGCAACTCCCACAACATTATCGTTCCATTGAACTCACAAAAAAAAAAAAAATAGTCTTGCTTTCAAAGTTTTCTCAACGTATCTTGACTTGCAAAGCAACAAAGAAAGAACTTCTAGGGTTCTTATAGAAGCTCTATACCTTGAAGGTAGTGGTAAGTAAGCTTACATATGTTTTTAGTATGGTTTTACTATGAAAAATAAGAAGTATATGTTAGTATGATTGTGCTGAAATTTCTGGGCACATTGTGTGCTAAGGAGTCTTGTGCACTTTTCTTGTTAATTAAGTGGTTTTTCTCTTGTTGGTTAGCTTTCTTATGAGCTAATACTTATGTATTTGACAAAAGTTGGATTTTCAATAGTGAAGAAGGTCTGATTAACCACGTTTATAATTCACAAAAGTGAGTCCCTATATGATATTGCAATTGTGTGTTTCGTTTGAACTTATGGACTATTGGACTGAATGCTATTGCTTCACGTCCTTGATGACTGATTTGTTACTGTTCTGAGACTGGTTCATGGCTGTTTATATGTGAAAATATTGCTGGGATAGTTTGGTTAAGGTTGGAATAGGTTTGGAGTTGTCGACGTCGAAATGTAGCGAAGCAAGGTAACATTATGCTGTCCGTTTTTGGATCGTATGGAATTGTAATGTGTTGTGCTTTGTGGGCTGTGGTAAGGCTGTTATGAACTTAAAATAGGCTGTACATGCTAATGTGTGTTAGAAAATATGATTAGGAGCGGAAAGGTTAAAGGAATACGCCCGGATTTATAAACACCCGCTTGCTGCCCATATATACCTCTCTCTATTTATAGCCAGTAACGGATGCATATTAACTTGTTCAGAAAAGTCTCATCTGCTCTGAATAGGCATGCCCTCTTTTGGGAAGGAGGAGTTCTGTTCAGGATTTTAGCACAAAATTTAAAAACCCAATTAAACTAATTTTGTAAATTAATTTAATTATAAATAATTCATAAATTAATTTAATTAATAAATAATTTATGAATGAATTAATTAATACTTTTCTAAATAAATTTATCATTAATTTCAGGAAAAGAAAATCATGAGACTGATTAAATAAATTTTGTCCAGAATCTCCCAAAATCATAGCCGTGGCCGTAGTCGAGCTGAGCGGACGATAATGATGATGATGTGAGGGGATCCCCTCTACTTGACTCTTTAAGAGTTAGAAAAAATATTCGTAATATAAGGACAAAACTTTTCTTTTATTTCATCAATGAGAGAGAAATGACTGGGTATATTGTTGTATCAATGAGGGAGAAATGACTCTTCATTTTCCCTTTACTTGGTTCTTGGTTGCCCCACATTTTCTTATTCTTCCAATTCTCATTTCCCACTTCACCCCTTACTTAAACCCAACAATTCCCCATATGAATAAGGAATGACTATTGTTTAAAACATATGCATGAAAAACTTGTGTGATCCATAATTAAGGATTAATTTCATCTGGATAAGTTGGTTTTCGTTTGAACTTTTCATAGTGAACACATATCGGATATATTCAATCAATTGGTAGATTTGATATCTTTAAACCATTGAGCTTTGTTGTATATCTAAATAACATAATTTACACAATCAACCTTTTAACTGTTTTTGGTTCTCATTGTTTTGTTTATTTTATCCATAACACTTCCTGGTTCATAAGTGCATCGAGAACTAACTGGCTTTACTGGATTCTCCTTGAAGTGGCTTACACTTCACACTTACATAGGTGATTCCTAAATGTATTATCCCATAGACACACTATTTGTATACCTTATATCATACTTAGATACCATTAAAAGGTCCTATTACCTTATCCTTGTTACTGAACATTGTCTCATCATGAAAATAAACCATATGATAATTTTGACAATGTTGAATCATCATCAATGACTTTATTTGATCTCCTTGAACCAAGATCTTGAGATCTCCAATCTTCTTAATAGAGTTACCGTCACAATGCTTTTTCCTCGCCCATAGTTCCATTCTCTTTGATGATCTCTCAACTCCATCTCTAGTTAGGTCTTTTGCAAGCAGATTCAACATATTATCCTTCGACTTTATATAGTCCATTATCATAACACCACTAGAGAGTAGTTAGCTAAAAATTTTATGTCTTCGTCATATGTGACGAGACTTACCTTTATACATAGTGCTCCTAGCTCTTACTATTGCCGCTTGACTATCACAATGTATGAATATATGAGCCATTGTTTTGGAGCAAAATGGAATATCTTTAAAAAAATTTCGGAACCATTCAACTTCTTCACCTGTATTGTCTAAGGATATGAACTTAGCATCCATTGTAGATCAAGCTATACATATTTTTTGTTTGGATGATTCTCATGATATTACTCCTCCACCAATAGTAAAAATATATCCACTTATGGACTTAGTTTCAGTTGACCTAATAATCTAGTTTGCATTACTATATCCTTCAATAATTGCTGGATACTTGTTATACTTCAAAGTAAAATTTTGAGTATGTTCTAAATACCCCAAAACTCCTATAGATTCCATCCAATGATTTTGAATGGGATTACTTGTGTACTGACTCAATTTACTTAGATCACAAGCTATGCCTGGTCACATACAGTTCATGATATATATCAAACTTCCCCCAACACTTTGGCATAATCTAATTGAAACTGACTTCACCTTTATTCTTAGCAAGATCAAGGTACAGATCAATTGGTATTTTTGCACTTTTGTAGTTTAAGTACTTTAATTTTTTAGTACCATTTGGATATAATGAGATTGAGACAATGCTAGTCCTTGAGGGGTTTTGTGAATCCTAAATCCTAATATCAAGTCAACAACTCTTAGGTCTGTCATATCAAACTTACTAGCAAGTATATGCATAGTAGCATTTATGTTAGCAATGTTGGTACTCATTATTAACATATAATCCACATAAGCAAACAATGACAATTTTATTTGAAGTGTTCTTGATGTAAATAAATTTGTCACACTCATTAATTTTAAAATCATTTGACAATATTGTATGATCAAATTTTGCATTCTATTATCTGGATATTTGTTTTAGTCCATAAAATACACATCTTTTTTATTTTCAGGAACTATGAACCCTTTTGATTGTTCTATATAGATTTCGTCCTCCAAATCTCCATTTAGGAAGATTGTTTCGACATCTATTTGATAAATTTCTAGACTGTACACTTCGGTTAATGTTATTAACATTTAAACTGATGTAATTCTAGTTATCAATGAGTTGTAAGTAGTCTAGACCTTCACGCTGTTTAAATCCTTTAGCAATGAGCCTCTATTTATATTTACCAATAGTCCATCATCTTTTATTTTTCTTTTGAAAATTTATTTGGACTCTAAGGGTTTATTTCCAAGAGGAAGATCAACTAATTTTTATATATAATTATTCATCATGAATTCAATTTCATTATTGACTACCTCTTTCTAATATTGTACTTCTGAAGAAGTGATAACTTCTGTGAAAGTTTGAGATTCATTTTCTAATAAGAGTGTTATCAAATTTGATCCAAAGGAAGTAAAGGCCCTTTGATGCTTGCTACATCTTAGATTTTTCTCATTATGATCACTTTCTTTTTTTTTCTTCTTGAGATTATTTAATTCTTTCATTAGACGATTCATATTCTCTGTTACACGGGAATATTATTTCAAAGAATTCAGCATTATGCGATTCAACTATTGTATTAATACGAATATCAAATTTTTCTGATTTATGAACCAAAAATTGATATGCTTTACTATTCATAGTATATCCTATGAGCATACAATCAATCATCATTAGTCTATTTTTGTCCTTTTATGTTTGGGGAGCTAGTCCTTAGCCAAACACCTCCACACTTGTAAATATTCAAGGTTGACTTTTCTCCCTTTTCACTTTTCATATGGGATAGATTGTGCTTTATTATGAGCAACTCAATTTAGTATTCGACTAGCCCTAAGGATAACTTCCCCTCAGAAATTCTGGGGTAAACTAAACCTAATCAACATGGCATTCATCATCTTCTTAAGATTTCTATTTTTTCTTTCAGTAATTCCATTAGATTGTGGTGAGTAAAGAGTTACAATTTGATGGATAATGTCATATTTTAAACATATTTCTTCAAAAGTAGATTCATATTCGCCACCTATCGCTCCTTATCATTTTGATTTTTTTGTTAAGTTGTGTTTCAACTTTACTTTTGTACTATTTGAATGCTTCAAATGCCTCATATTTACTACAAAGTAAATAAATAGCAATGTCGCATATAATCGTCAGTAAAAGTTGTAAAGTACTTCTTTTCATTGCCAGGTGGTATTGATTTCATGTCACAAATATCTGTATGGATTAAGTCCAAGGGATTTGAATTCCTTTTGACTGACTTATAAAGATGCTTAGCATACTTAGATTCTACACAGACTTGACACTTTGATTATTTATTTTCAAATTTTGATAATAGATTCAAATTACTTATTTTTTGTAAGATTTTATAATTGACATGTCCTATACGTGAATGCCATAGATCATTTGACTCAAGTAAGTAAGAAGAAGTCTGAGCTTTATTACTTTCAACAATCATTACTTTTAATTTAAAAAGACCCTCAGTAAGGTAGCCTTTTTCTACATGCAAACCATTTTTATTGATTGCGACTTTATTTGAGACAAGAACACATTTAAATCTGTTCTTAATTAAGAAACAAGTCAAAACTAATTTCTTCTGTATTTATGGAACATGGCAAACTTTGTTTAGAGTTACCACCTTGTCGGATTCACCTTTAAGCATACTTTGTCCTAGTGTCCAACTTTTGTTGTGGAAGAATTTTTCATATAAATGGTCTCATTAAGTGCAGTGGGGGCATATGTTGCAAAGGCTTATTTAATTGCACAAATATGCAAAATGGCTCCAGAATCAGGCCACAACCCCTTGGATTTCCTACTAAGTTGCATTTAGTCAACATGACACATAGGTTGTCCACTTCTTCATTCTTCTTAATCATATTTGCTTGATTCATTTTCTTTTGCTTCTTTGAAGAGCAAAAATCAATGACTTTACATCTAACCTTTCCATAGTTATGAAAATTAGCATTGAACCTCTTTTTTGGTGGGTAGTCTTTTTGTCCAGATAACTTTTCTTTTTAACATTTGGTCCTTCTTCAACAATATTTGCCCTTGCTATTATTGAATTTGTTTATAACTTCTTTTCTGCCATCTTGTTGTCCTCTTCAATTCTCAATCCTACGATGAGATCTTCAACAGTTATCTCCTGGCGTTTATGCTTTAAGTAGTTCTTAAAGTCATTTCAAAGTAGGGGTGAAACACCCCCTCAATTTCCTTCTATATAGTTTAGATGAGTATGTGCAGATGATATTAAGTTGATGCTGAGAAAATTTGAGAAAACTGTAGAATCAGACTTATGAGTCGTAAAGAGGGGTCCCGTCAGGAATTTTAGTGACTCAACATTTCAAGACCCTTCAGCTACGAGACGAGTATACGACTCATAAACTCCACTATGACTTGTAGAGGAGGGTTTCATGGCCAATTCTAGTGTTCGATATTGCAAGGTCCCTCCAGCCACGAGAGGTCAGTTACGACTCATATTATGGATACAACTCGTAATAAGGGGTTTTGTAAAGGCTTCCAGTGATTCAAGATTTTGAGACTTCCATTCTATGAGGAGAAGTTACAACTCTTAGTGAGGACTACGAGTCATAAACAAGGTTTTGTATACCCTTCCAGCTGAGTTAATGATGGGCATTCCGTCCATTCCGGCCCCTTTTCCATTAAATCCTACATAGTCTTTGGCTTGTATAAGACTTATAAGCAAACCCTAGGCCATTATTTCACCGTTTTTCCACCTTGACGGTTCTTGAAGTCAAAGAGGAGAAGAGGAAAAAGCTAGGGTTTACCAATCTAGAGAAAGGATTGATCGAGGTTTGGTTATTCTTCAGTTACCAGGTATGTAAGGCTTACCAAAGTATGAAATCTTTCTATCCACATGCCCCTTCCTCTTCTTGAATCAAGGTTTTGGCAAAAGTGTTGATATCTGAAAATCCTATTATCTTAATATTGAAATCCTTGCACTTATCATGAGGTCTTATTCTATTATATGAGAAAATTTCTATGTTGCATGAGTATTTGTCATGCCTCAAAGTCCCCTTAAGGCGGACCGACACCCATTGCTTATAAGGCTCGGCAGAACAAACTATATCTATGTGGTTTTTAGACATATTATAAGGGATTTCTACAGTCAACATGCCTTTAGGCCAGTAAATAGTAATAATAAGCCAAAAGAAAATGCATATGAATAGGCCGTTGGGGCCACGGTGTCTAAAGTACGAGACATGACCATACTTTAATTCACATAGTCTATAAAGCCTTTAGATGAGAGAAAGTATCTAATAAAGGTCGGGACAAACCTCGCCTCGACTACTGTACAATACAAACATATAAGCTCTAGACACATACAAAGCTTCGAAATAACCTGTAGCTTGGTAACAACAACTGGATGTCCTGTAATCTACCGGGGGGATCTACTATCATCTGTACCTGTAGAATGAAATTCAGTGTCACGACCCAACCCAGGGGAGGTGAATGGTGCCGATAGGACACCGCGACAACCACTTATACTGAATTTTTACTTATGACAGCTAAGGAATTTCACAAAAATTTTGACAGAGTTTCCTCTGTTTTATTGACTAACCCACCTGCAA
>JAOTQJ010000011.1:11380848-11400957 GCA_025642045.1 Solanum sejunctum | reverse complement strand
GGTGAGGATAGGGCCTAAAAACAGAGGAAACTCTGCCGAATTTTCGGTAGACTTTTAGGACTTTAAGTTAAGGTTTTATGATTTAATGTTGGTTTAAGTGCCTAATCGACACGAGTCATGGTCCCGGGGTTGGGCCGTTACACCAAGGATTTCAACTCCACCAAGGCAGGATCAAGATCTTGTTTGTCCTTAACCTTATCAATCAAAGAAGATGCGGACCGATAAAGAACTATTGCACCACCACTTTCGAACTTACTCAATTTCACTCCTAGCCTAGCCAACATATGAACATCTTTGGCTAAATCCCTTTTTCCATAGTCTTCCATATAGGACACACTACCTATTGGAACTTTACTAAGGATGTTCGCCACCACATTGGCTTTTCAGTGGTGACACCTGATATCAGCCAAGTTACACCTCCTTTTTAAAAGATAAAACGGTCGTTGATAAGAAATAGAACCTAACCAAGGTTAGGGGCTAAGCCATAGAAAATACATAGACTCAAGACAAATTCACCAATATGAAATCCGAGTAGTTAATTGAATCAATTCCCCAAAAGGGGGGGGGGAGATTTGCAATAATCAATGAGAAAAATAAACTAACTATCATAAGAGAAAAATCAATAATAGAGAGCAACTACGGAATTGGATTCTCCATGATTCCCCAACTAAGTATCCTCGAATAACCTAATTCTTGTTTAGTTTGTAGCATGCAGGATAGTAATTTAAGTTTACCAAGCCTTTTGATCAAAGGTGAGAGGCGAATTTCATTTTGCGACTAGGCTCATCTCTATAGTGTGCATTACTAACCATTACCTATAAGTACCAGTACAACCTCCCCTTGGCCCAGTTATATTAATTAGACGAGAACACATCACTCGAGTCTTGTTAATTAAACTCTTTTCCTATTTATTAGTACCTTGATCCAGTTAGTAATGTTAGGCGGGTTCTACTATTGGCTACCATAAAAAAAAAGGAAAACTGAGACAGTTAATTAATATATGCATATACACCTTCTAAGAATTATGAATTCTCTTGTTTTACTTTATTAGTACTTTATGGTTCCCACAACACCAGTTGTGGATTTAGCTACTCATTCTATGTGTAGACACTACAAGAAAAGCACTTATTAAAAACCAAAATTTAGGTACAAGTTATAAATATGGTCCCTAAATAAACATATAGGGATGATTTTATGTACTATTCTGTAGTTCATTATTTTATTTTCTAAAAAATGCTATTACCTGGTCGCTGGCACTAAAATTTCAGCGGGAAATATAAGTGAATAGCGGGAATGAAAAATATTTCACTAATAAAGACTACAAGTTTTTCTCTCTCTATATATATATCTCAAATCCCCCAAATCTCTGTTTTCTCACCCTCTCTCTAACGTAGAATACATTAGCTAGTCACCATCTATAGTGCAGTATCAACAATCTGTGTAGTGCAATATCAAAAATTTGTGTAGTGCAACATCAACAATCTGTAGCGCAGGATCAAGCATAAAAAAATTTCTTTGCAAAATTTCCTAAATCCATAGAAGAAATCATAAAAGGTTAGCTAAACTTTTCATCTACCACTGGTAGGTTTCTTCCTTCTTTATTTGATTCATCTCTTTCTTCTTCTTTTCTAGTAAAATCTTAAAAAGTTTTAACCATTTTTCTTTCTGGAGGTTTGAATATTTTGTTATTAGACTCTTGAAGATACTAATTCCTTTAGTTTAGGACTAAAAATGATAGTATCAGCTGTAAAGCAAGTATTGACTGTAAAACTACGGTTTTAAGGGTAAAAGAGGAGACATTGGAGAGTTTATTTTATAAACTTTCCTATTAAAATTTTGTTATAAGTTTCTTGAAGTGTCAAATTTTCTTAGTCACTATAATTTATTTCCTACTAGATGATGATCTAGTTTGGTATGTTTACCATCAAAATCTATAATTTTAGTTCATGTATTTTATGAGATGCAAATATTGACAAAGCTTCGCTTCTCTAGAAATGCTTTTACTGGAACAGAGAAAAAGGGTTTCAAAAGTAATTGAATTTTTCATTCTTACAATCATAATGCCTTTGTTGTATTTTTGACTTGTGATTTGTGAATTTTATTTGAGGCAGAAACTCTTGAAAGGTGATGACTTTTACAGAATAAGAGTACCATCCAATGTATTAACCCTTTCCGGCAGAGAATACCTTGTTTCCTCAGTTAAAGTAGTAAGTTTGGAACTATTGTGTTTAAAAGTATCAGCATTCTGTGACTTGTACTGTTTGTACATTTGGAAATTCAAAAAGAGCTAGTCAAAATGACATGAATACTTTGCCTTGGTGTGATCTGATGTATGTGCAGGCCTTTATGTCTTATGACGTTGAATGTTTTCGAGTATTTAAAGTTTTCCTATGATATTGAATTTTTAGGGCTTAAAAAGTTAACTGTTTTCTAGCAAGGAACTTTTATGTGGACACCTTTTAGTGAAGAAACTTTCGTGTGATTTAATAACTAATACATATTTCCTAGAGATAATGCTATATTTATCTGGACTATAATGTTATATTTATTTGGAGCTCACTTTTAGATTTAGATTACTACATATTCAAGTCTACTTAGTTTTATTGTAGTAACACAACTTTAATAAAGAAGTTTAATATTAGCAGTCCATTTTACTTGTTTATTATAAATCATCAAGATTAGTTGACATATTTAATAAAAAGTTATGTGCCTCTTAGTTAATTTGTTATTCTAAAATTGTATTAATTTAACTATTACTTATAATCCAAGGTTATGGCACCAAGTCAACAATGGATGCAACTTGTTCATGACCCTTAATGAATCCTACTTAGCCGGTGTACAAAAATTTTTGAATTATGCTTTTCAAAAAATAGGAAAATTATATGAAATAAGATGTTCATGTGTCAAATATTATAATACAACATTAGGAACACTTGAGACAATTGAAACACATTTGCTAGTATATGGAATAATTAAAAATTATACTTTTTGGTATCATCATGGAGAAGTCTTAGGTGAGCCACAATCAGAATGTGATGATGGAGATCACAATGAAGTCAATGATTATGAGCGCGAGGATGAAATACGATAAATTTTGAGAGATATCTATTCTAATCATTATAAAAATAATGCAGATATTTCTAATGATGTTTCTCTTGAAGAGGAACCAAATATTGAAACCCAAAAATTTTATAGCCTATTGGGAGATTTTGAGAAGCCACTGTATGAATGTTCAAAAATTTTAAATCTTTCAACTTTGATCAAATTACTTCACATAAAAAGTATAAGTCGTTGGAGTAATGAGTCATTTACGATGTTGCTGAAAATGTTAAAAGATGAGTTGTTGCCTTATGGAGCCAATTTGCAAAATTCATATTATGGGGCAAAGAAGGTAATTAAGAACCTTGGGCTTTCCTACTAAAAGATTGGTGTTTGTCAAAATGATTACATGTTATATTGGAAGGAGGACAAGTTACTTGATTCTTGTAAAGTTTGTGGTGCTTCTAAATGTAAAATAGATAAACATAGTGGGAAAGAAAAATATAAAAAGGATAAAAAGATAGCAGTAAAGACTTTACGCTACTTTTCACTGAAGCCTAGGCTTCAAAGGTTGTTTATGACTTTAAAGACATCTTCTCTAATGACATGGCATCATGATGAAAGAGTTGATGATGGTACAATAAGGCATCCAGCTAATTCAATGGCATGGAAATCTTTTGATGAGATTGATCCTTCATTTGTAGCTGACCCTCGTAATGTTTTACTTGGACTTGCGACTGATGTTTTTCAGCCATTTCAAAACTCAAAAACCTCATATAACATTTGGCCTGTGGTACTTATTTCTTATAATTTACCAACTTGGTTGTGTATGAAATATGAAAATTTGATTATGTGCATGCTTATTCCCGGTCCAGATGGTCCAGGAGATGCAATAGATGTTTATGTTCAACCCTTGATAGAGGAATTGAAGGAGTTATGGGAGGTCGGTATTGAGACCTTTGATGCATCAACCAGCCAATATTTTTAGTACATGCTTCTTTATTATGGACCATCGATGACTTTCTAGCATATGAAAATTTATCTGGATGGAGTACAAAAGGAAAATTGGCATGCCCATATTACAACAAATACACTTCCTCAATTACAATGGCCAATTGTAACAAACAGTGTTTTATGGGTCATCGACATTATCTTTCTCTTACTCACAAATGGAAGAATGATAAAAAGTCATTTGATGGCACAAAAGAGAAAAGGTTTCCACCAAAAAAGCATTCTAGTATTGAGTTACTTGGACAAGTTCAAGATTTGGAAGGTTTACAATTAACAAAGGATCCAAAAAAAGGGGTCAAAATATCACATCGTGGTTGTAAGGATAATTGAAATAAGAAGAGTATCTTTTTTGATCTTCCATATTGGAAGTTGCTTTTATTACTAGATAATTTGGATGTTATATATTGAGAAATATATATATGATAGTCTTTTGGGGACAATTATGAATACCAAAGGAAAGACCAAGGACACCATCCAAACTCGGCTAGATTTGCAAGAAATGAATATTAGGTCCAAGTTGCATCCAATAAGAAAAGGTAAAAAATATGAAATTCCAACGGCATGTTATACATTATCTCCACCAAAAAAGCACAATTTATGTCTTCTTTTGAAGAATTTAAGGTGCCAGATGGATTTTTCTCCAATATTTCGCAATGTGTTAATTTTAAAGATCACAAGATTTCTGTCCTAAAGAGTCATGATTATCATGTTCTTTTACAGTATTTGCTCCCTCTTGCAGTACGTGGTATGTTATCCAGCAATGTGTGAATCACTTATTGAGTTGTCTTTATTTTTTAATATGCTTGGAGCCAAGGTATTAAGGACTGATGACTTGGAGCAAATTGAAGCTCAAATTCCTATTATACTTTGCAAGTTAGAAAAGGTATTCCCTCCATTTTTTGATGTCATGGTACACTTGCCTATTCACTTAGCAAATGAAGCTAAGCTTGGTGGACCTGTACAGTATCGATGGATGTATTCTATAGAATGATAGTTATATTTCTTGAAAGTACTTATTCGTTATGTGATGCTATTCCTTTAATCGACATGACATTCTACATACTTGTTGTGAGCATAGCAGAACACCACAAGAAAGAGAATTCGATTAGAAAATCAATCAATCAAATCTGAAATGAGTGGGGTATTCACAACTTGCTCACTGTGTTCTCTTACTAGTACTCAATTGAAGCCTTGAATCCAATATTTTTGTATCATTCGCACATGGAATTTCTTAGGTAAAGCTCTAGCAAAAGCAGTTACTAAGTGTATAGATTCTACTATACCGGAGTTCCTAAGTACAGTTAGCAGATTGCAAGCAGAACAACAAAAGCATGTTCAGGTGAATTAACTAAGGTATACCTAAAATCCTTCCCAACCATCTTAAATAAGGCTACATAAATAAGACTACATAAAGTGAAATATTGTTTCTTTTAAGAAATCACAAAATTTACTTTCTTGATCTACTTAAATCTGATGGAAGATGTTACGTTTCTAACTCTTTTGTTAGTTCTAGATTTAGGTGATGTAATTTTAGAGGTCCTTGAGCTATAAAAAGTTGTGACATTAGAAGAAGATGGAAATAAGAATTTAATAGTATGATATATTATCTCTTTTTTCTTCTTTTGTTAGTAGTTTCTATGATTATGGGGGAGCAAATCTATATTTGAGGAAATGCAGGATAAATTTGAGAGTGATGGTATGGATAGTTATCGGGATAATATTTTGGCATGGATGAAAGATTTGTGGAACAAATGGAGAGGACATACAAACTATGTGAAGGGTAAGACAACTGAAGAGCATCTTCAGAGTATACCTAAAGGGGTAGACAAGAAGCAATGGGAATGGTTAGTAAAGGAGCATTTTTCTTCAAAAATTTTTCTTGTTTGACATAATTCCTATATATGTAGTTTTATTTAATTATATGATCTTTTATTTGATAATTTATTTGTAATATTTGAATTTAAGTTATTACCCAAATATAGGCGAGAAGCAACAGGAACACAATAAATAGATCTAAGTTGAATATGCTTCATTATATTGACAACAAGCCAATTAAAGAGATCATTTATCAAAGAGTGTTATGCACCATAGATCAACTTATGAGCAGTATGTCCTCCTCGTCTGATTAGTCATATGAAAATCCATAAAATTGACTTTGATGGATTGAAAATCACGAATAATAGTACGGGCTCGTAGAATCCTTCTACACTTAACTATTTTTCCTCACTTCCTTGGCCTTACCCACAAAAGGATTTCACAGGCTGTAACCCATTTTACAGGCCGTCTGATAACCCGTAAGTTACTTTCCTGAAAACTCCAATTTTCCTTCATGACTAGGTCCTACTCACGAAACCATCTATGGGTCGTAAGGTATGCTACTGGCCGTCACTTGATCTGTAGGTTACCTCGCCTTTGGAAATATTTCTCCTTCATAGAGTTCTATGATTAAGAACCAAACATATGGGCCGTAGTCAACTTGTCGGCAATAAGTGGTCCCATAAATGGAACTCCAACTCAATTCTAAGGCCAACGTTTCTGTACTCAGGGCTCCTAAATTGGTGGTTGTTACAAGTATATATGCTTTGATGGTATTGAAGAGGAAAAATTTACTTGATGCATCAGAAATATAACACTCCTCGAGTTTAGAGTTTAATAAAAAAGATTATGACTTTAATAAATATTATTGCAATTTTAATAATTTTATCTTAATTATTTCTTAAAAGAAGTGCTCAATCCTATGTGATACGGATAGAATATTAATATAATAAAGGAGTATCACAGAAGATTAAGTTCAGTCTTATGTAATACTGCTATGGTATCATATGTAAATGGAATCTTAATTGTTTCTTATTTATTTTTATAAGGAACAGAGTATTTCACAGAATATAACCATAAGAAGTAAAAACTGCCAAATTAAGGACAAGAAGTATAAAACCGAATAAATAATATACAAGAACCCACCCCAAGACCTAGAATCAATTAGTAATCGATTTTCTAATACACAATATAAAAGTATTTTCTTTCACAAAATATAATAACAGTTTGTGCTATTTTTGAATACAAAATAAAAACTAGACCAAATAACAATGGAATGAAAATCAACAACTCAGATGCCTAGAGCTCACCCCAATTGTAACAGCCCCCTAAATAATCTTAACTTATAAATCATAGAAATGTTCAAAAATCTTATCTGTTCTACACTAGTTGAATTCCATGAGAGGCATGTATGACTAATAAAAATGTCAATAGATCATATATACGTCTTGTTGGGTCAACTTCAGAAACCTTTTAATTGAGTCTAATTTCAATGATTTCAGTCTACGAGCCATAGAATAAATTTTGTAGTTACCAAGATTTGAAAATTTATACATGTTATAGCATTCTACGAACAGGTTCTATGACTTGTAGTGCATTTTATGATCCGTACTTAGGGGTTCCATGGATCAACTTCATAAACCTCTAAATCTCATCTGCTTTCCATGAGACGTATTGTATGACTAGTACAAGATTCTACAACCTGTAAAACCTTATTTGTAAACCCAAACCTAAATAGTTACAAGTTTGATGAGAAGCCATCCATAATTTGTAGACATGACAATGAATCATAGATCGATTTCAGTTGTCCCTGCCAATAATTTTATTGAGGAACCATTTTACTTTTTTTCATCTTTTTCTAACAAAAGTCTTATCATTTTTAGGTTACTTTGATCCCCTTATCAGTATCCTACGATTGTGTTTTCTCATGAACACTTTGATTAATTGAGAACAAGGATTTGAGAGGAGATGAAAGACTAGAGTTCCAAGAGCATTCATTGACTTCATCAAATATTTGAGTAAAGCTATGAATTCTAGGTATTTTATGCTATTCATAGTAATGAATTGGGTTCATCTATGCACCATATAACAACCCAAACAATGACCTATCCATGACATTGTTTATAAGGGAATGAAGGCACATCAAATAATCCTTATAACATACATTAGGCACCTCAAATAGGCCTCATAGCATATATTAAGCATATTATCGATAATTAAGTGAAAATGAGTGAAACCTAAGAGGTAGGAACTAAGAAACAATCAATATAACCTGAGATATAGAAATAAATCAATAAATATATAATCAAGTCTCCAATAGTACGTCTAAAGCATAGATAGGATGGTAGCCTTTGACATGTCCCAAGCTCATCCTGAAACGTATATAAAGTGAAATACAAATATCATAGTTATAAGCAACAAGATAGATAAAAAGGGTTATTTTCGTCAAAACTAGAGAACTCATCAGCAAAGTAAAACCTTCAATCCAATCGTCAACTGTGAGTATGAAGAGAAGGAGGATCGTCAGGCTCTACATAGTGATATCATGTAGGAAAAATATACATTAGTACTAAGAAATGTACTAAGTATGTCGGATGCAATGCAACAATGAAATCATAATTATAATAGATCATATGCACAGCCATTATCAAGGATCAAGCTCTATACGAAACATATGGTAAGTGCATGATTAAAACTTTCTTGAAAAGGAAATAAACTTCACAACATATCATGTACATATTTATATGGGAGGAGATCTTAACTGATGCTAAGACCATGCAAGCAACTATATGAAATCTCAATATTGCCGCCACAACGAAAAAGGAGTAGTCTACTTGTCAAGGTATACTATACCCTACTTCGTGGGTGTCATGAATGGACCTATATGTGGATCCACTAGCTAATACATAAACCTATGGTGGAATGTTTTTGTGAGGCAAAAGGTCTTATATAAGGACCCTTGGGGATAGTCCCCTACCCTAGGCCTGATTTGATACTACGTCTAGTCCCTAGAATATATGATCATAATCACAGATTTATAAGCTTATCAATGTAAGCATATCATGATAGGAATAACTCATTTACTTCATAATCTCTTCAAGTGAGAATTATCCTTTCACAAGAGGGCAAATCATACATTAGTCATAAAAAAGGCTTCATAAGTCATTATATATCTTTCATAGAATTTTTATAACGTATAGTGAATCCTTTCATCATTCATAACATATTTTATGATAGAGTTTTACTTGAAACTTGATTGGTCAATGCATATGAGCTTTCAAAACATGAGTTCAAGAGTAATATGCATAAAGGAAATTTATCTATGAGAACCATTCTTAAACAATCCACAATAGTTATAGCAAAACTCGTAGATAGGGAAAATCATAAAATTCATCTTAATAATCATCATATATCATAGCTTGCCATAATATTGTAATAACATGCTTCATATAACCAAAAATAGTCGTCAAAATTCACGTTTAAAGTCTTTTCATAATACTTCACAAAATTCACAAACTTGAACTAAGTACATTAATAAGGATTCTTGAGATTTGTTTGTGGAAGGTACCCACAAATGAAACCCATATATCTTGATTGGATAACTAAGAGAAAAGAGTTAAAGTGGAGGAGGAGAACTTGTGAAACCCTAGCATCTCTTCCTTGTTCTTGAGAGAATATCCTTGCCTTAGGAAATAATATTTGGTGAGTGAATGAGAGTATTGGGGAGAAAAAGAGTCTGATATGGGTAGTATATGGCCTAAAATGATGTAATTTTAGATATAGGGTATAGGAAAAGGTAAAAAATAACCTTCATTAAAATTGATGAGCCCAAACCATGACCTCCATTTATGGGTCATACATCAAACCACTAGTCATAAAAATAGGGTTTTGTCATGTTGCATTTTGAATCCTCAGAAAATATTTCTGAAACTCAATCTATGTGTCCTATTTATGAGCAATAGATTGGTTTATGAACCATACAAGTTGTACATGAAACTGTCGAAAACTTAGAAATTTTTTTAATTTTATGGGGTCCATCTATGATGTAATAACCCAACCTAGGACCTAATTGTCACACGACGAATGAGACATCCGTGGGCTTCTCACCCAAGCCATCTTAACATATCAAGCATATAAAGGCAAAAGTAAATGAAAAATTTCCAATTCTATGGGGTCCTTCTATGATGTAATGACCCAACCTAGGGCATAATTATCACACAATGAATGAGACATTTGTGGGCTTCTCACCCAAGACATCTTAACATATCAAGTATACATAGGTAGACGTAAATGGGGTAGGGTCTATGGGACATCATTTGGATTTAAAACCACATTTTCAAAACTTATATAACATCCATAAACGTAGCAACTAGACCAGAGATAAATAGAATCAATATTGGTCAGTTTTCATCAAATAAAGAAGATTCTAAATATTAACAACATCGAAAGTACAAGCTTCAAAAAATTGACATATACACCATGTCTCACCATAAAAAAACAAGTCATTAATGTCGGAGAACTAGACACGAGCTGGGGAGGAGCACTTGTGTCTCCACATGGTTAGATCATGCATGCAAAATATATGTTAGTACTTTTGGAATGTATTAAGTACGTGAAATGAAATGCAACTGTAACGTCTCCTAGTTTAGGTGCCCTCAGTATAAAAAAGTTGGCCTGAAATGTAGCTAGATGTCACGACCCAAGCTTGGGGCCTAGACGTGACAAGCGAATGGGGAACCCGAAGGAACCCAAACAAGCCTTAGTATATCATTACACATCTTTGGTCGCAGAAATAATTAAATTGACAATAAGAGATAAGCATAATAAAGGGAAATTAGGACTAAAGGTAAACTTCCATATCATAATCATCAAGAAAAAAGATAGTCAAGGCTCATAAAATAGATACATAGGTAGAGTGCATTAAAATCCCCCTGAAGTTGAATGTTTTTTTCATTGAACACCTAAACTTTCAAGCATTTTAAGTACCCCCGAAACTCGTTTAAAAGTTAATCGCGACCCCCTTCATGGTCCACCTGGCATGGAAATGAAGTACACACTCCATGAGGGCATGTGAGGGCATATTTTATTTGCTAAATCAGATGTTAGCAATGACTATATTTGGCTTTTTTCTTTGTTTTTTCCTATAAATTAAGTACTTTCTATCTCTTTTTCCACCATTTTTATTTATCACAATTTTTCTTTCTTTACTAGAATTTCAAATTTTAGAAATTTCTCTCCTTTCTTTGCTAAATTCATGGATTATAGTAGGAGACTCGTTTGTTCATGTGGGAGTCCTCCAATAGTAAGAATTTCTTGTACAAATGGCAACCCCGAACGTAGATTCCTCGGTTTTAGGCACTACGGGGTATCTAGCATTTTTTCCTTTTAATATCATATCCAACTTATTTTTGTTAACTATTATTTCATTGAATGTGGCCCATGTTTCGAACATATTGCAGTTTTTTCAAGTGGTATGATCCCGAGTTTCCAAACCAAGCAAATGTTATCATTTTGGGTTTATTGAAGAAGACCAACAACCAACAAAAGTAGCTAAAGTGGAGAACAATGTTAACAATGATTTTGTGAATTAGTTTGATATGTAACGTTATATTGTTCTTTCAATTAATGTGACGTTGAAAAAATAATTGTTTGTTTGTATTAGTGTATGTTTATTTTGTTTTGACTAGAGATGTAAGTTTCTTCTAATTAAAGCTATATATATAATGTATATTTTCCCCAATATAATCTTCCAATTCAATATAGATAGAAAATCCAAAAAAAAAAAAGAAAAAAGAAGTCCATTTCAAGGAAGGCAAACATCACATTAACATAAATCGAGTCACCAAATAACTAAACCGACTACACCACACTTGAAATTCATATGTGGTTCATGTTTCAACCATCATAATAATTAAACAACCAACTGCAACATAAAAAATAATGACTAAATTGTGTTTGGTTAAACAACCAATAGTACAAAAATAAACATCCAAAAGTTGTTCTATTCTGTTAAACAACCAACAGTACAAAAATAAACCATTCAACAGTAGCCAAATAAACATCCAACAGTACTAAGTACTCTCTAAAGGAGATTTTCCCTTGGCTTTTACCCTCATCAAAATTCTAGCGGCTTTTGATCTAGTTTGGACTTGAAGTTGCCTTTGTGTAATACCTTGTTTACCTTTCCACTTCAGTCCATTGGTAGGTTGATAACCAATATCATCTGTCACTTGTGCTGAACTCTGTACAGCTGTATTAGCCACCCTCCTACTGCTGGCTAATCCTTGCTGAAATAATACCAACTTCATTTTTTTAAACTCAAATTATATAATATAATAATGATACAAGTATAAAATATAATAATAATGTATATGAAATATTTATGTTAATAGAAGTATATCTAGTTTTAGAAACAAATACACCTTGTCCTACTACTCTTGGCTTCTTCTTATAACCACTTCCTGGACCTTACTTTTGCAAGTATTGCTTGTACTTGATCTTTCATCAGTACCTAGACTCCTCTTTTTTCAAGTGGAGAACTGTTGTAAGCATACAAACAATAAAACAAGTGACTAAGTTAACAAGAGACAGTTGATAAACTGTAAGTTAATGGGATTATACCTCCTGTGTTGCTGTTAGTGTAGATTTGGCTTTAGGATTTTTTGGACAACTTCTCTTATTGTAATTTGCTCCTTTGTAGATTGCATATCATTGCTACCCTAAGTCTTGGTAACTTCCCAGATTTTCTCACTTCACTAATCTCTGTTCTTCTATTCTTTGGTGGCCTTCTTGGCATTTTTCTTACCTCGGGTGGTTCAACAATTGGGTTTGTATTTTCTGGCCACATTTTCATGTTTGGAATAGGTTGAATAAAGTGAGAATAAGCTTTCACATATGTCTCCTTTTTGTACCAGCTTGAAATTTCCTGTGATACATCCATATTGAAATGATTCATTGCTGCTATAGCATGTGCACATGAAATGCCTTTTAATTCCCAAGACCTGCAACTACATTTCTTTTGACCCAATTTTAGTTCACTGTATGCTTGAATGCCCATTCTAACACTTCAAATACTTCATCACCATTCCAATCAATGTTGTACAACATTCACATTAGTATTGAATACCAACATTGCCATTGGAGATATATCATCAGTCCAAGAATCAGCAAATGCTCTTGACTTACTCACCCTAGTCATCACCTTAGTTCTTATTTCTTCCAACATAGAAACAATAGTCTTGTTTCTAGGTCCCAATATCTAAGCATTGAAACTTTCTGCCCTGTCGTTGTCTACACTATCACATTTGGAGAAAGTGTTGAAGTATGCTTTACACCATCTCTCCTTGTTGTATTTCATAAGTTCTTCAACAATTTATTTTCCAAGGTTGGCTAGTCCATCAAGATTCTGCCTCAATTATGCCTTAAAAGTAGCTCTAGCACAAGCCCAAAATCTCTTCCCTATCTGTATGCCTCTCCAGCTTTGTGAACAGTTAGAAATATATGTCTAGCACACATTCTATGATCACATTCTAGAAAAATTCGATCAGCAGCAGCTACTAGTCCCTCCAGTTTCAAAATAAGAAAGAATTAACAGAATAATTAATTTAAAGTAAAGACAAAAATAATAAAGAATTGAGTTACCTTTTGCATGTCACTAATGATAGTAATCTGGGAGCCATTTCCTAGATTAAGATTATCTTGTAAAATAGTCATGAACCATGTCCAAGTATGTTTGCTTTCGGTACCAACCACTGCCCATGCTATTGGAAACATTTGATTGTTTCTATCCTTAGCAACAACACCAACAATTGACCTTTACATATTCCTTTTAAAAAACATCCATCCAACCCTATGAATTTTCTGCATCCCTGTTGGAAACCCTTCTTCATAGCATCAAAGCAAATATAGAAAGAGTGAAACTATTTCATCCCATTCTCAGAATCTGAAAGCTTCATAATATAAGTACTACCAAGATTTGTTTAGAGTAAGACATCCCTGTAGTCTAAGATTCTGTTAAATTATACAGGATGATCCCTCACAACTTCTTGCAAAATTATTTTCTTTGTCTTTAAACAAACTTCCTTGCCTACATAAACCTTCAATCTTTCCTCATCCACTCTTTAATTTCCCACCCTTTGATTGTAGGTTGAGAGATGACGTTATCTTTCAATGCTTTGCTAAAAATTTTGAATTACACAAAAAATTACTGCTGGTTCTGGTACATTTGTGCCTAGGGTTATATTTCTTGATAGTAAAATTCTCAGTCCTTCCTTCTTTGCTAGCATACAACAACCAAGGACAACCATCTTTAAACTTCACTCTTACCGTGATACTCTCATTCACATACTTGTCTAACTCAACCCTCTTCTTTATAGCATATTTTGTAAGTACCTTTCTAAATTCCTTTACACTCTCAAACACCAAACCATACTGCCATACAAAAGTATCACAAGTAGAAACATATATCACCCTGTTACTATTTTTTCTTCTCCTTAAACTCCGTCCTTCAAGTTCATCATCAAAAACTGACACTAACTCATCACCACTTTGAAAACTATCACAATCTGAACTTTCATAGTATGACTCATCCTCTATTATCTTTCCCTTCAAATTCTTCTTTCCCTTATCAATATCTTTATGCCCTTCATCCAGCCCCACTTCACCTAAAAAAAAAACTTTGTTTTTATATTCTTCTTATTCCTCCTATTTTTTCTATTGTACATTCTCACATCCTCCTTCATATCCCTTAGCTCCTCATGTACATCACTTCCATAGTCAATAGAATGGTAAGAATCTTGATTGTCAGAAGACTCAACTTCTTCTAGAATTGAAGTTTGATTTTTTTGTGGGTCATAATGTTGGTTTTCTTGTGGGACAAAAGATTGATTTTCTTGTTGAATTAAAGGTTCAACTTCATCTTTAGAATCAGTCCAATCTATTGAAGTAGAAGAAGAATCTTACTCTAGGTCTTGGTTTTTTTTCTTGGACAGTCAAAAAACCACTAAATTTCCTAGTACAATCTCCAAGGACATTAAAAGACACACCAATGTGACTTACACATTGACTTATTTGTCCTTTAGAGGGACCCAAATCTTCTATAACAGAATCCTCACACACAGAGATATCTATACTGTCCCAATCATGCAAAAACAATGCAATGTCATAAATATCCTTATCTTTTCTCAATTTAACCAAATCACCCCTTATAGATGGGACTGCATAAGTCCTTTCTAACTTAGTAATGTCAAAAGACTAGGCATAATCAGCAAGTTCAGGAATTGGCAAATGATCTTCATCCACATTGAACACATGTTTAGTTTTACCCCCAACATATATTGGACCTACCTCAGTCACTAACATACCCCCAAATGTGAACCTCAAGTTAATGAACTTAGAAGGCATGTTTCAACCTACATCATAGTTATATTCCCAAATATGTAACAATAAAAATATAATCATAAGGAAATTTATAGAACAACACTGTATCTATAAAAAAAATTATAGAACAATACCCTGAATTAGAAGCATAAAAAATAATTTCACTCACAAGATTTTAACTATATAAAGGTATTTTACAAAAATACCCCAATGTATAAGAATACCAAATATTGTATTTGAAATCTCAATATTACTAAAAAGCCCTAATATTTTGAACTAACTACCATAAAACTTAGTACACATGCATAAAGAAGTTAATAATAATACAAGCAGTAACTTCTACAACTAATTAAGACGAAATGTAATTCCTAATCGACAGAAAAATTAGCAAACAAAGGCATCTGATCAAACCCTAGTAAAAAAATTAGCCAAAAAACAAACAATAACAGAAAGTAGAGATGAAATCTAAGCTCTAACAGAACAAAAATAACAGCAAGGAGATTTGACAAAAACCTAGTTAAAAAGTCAGGTAAATAGTGGATAATCACAAATAGTGGATAATCACTTACTTGGAAAGATTTTCAGGCCAACACAATCGACCAAAGCATTCACCAACTGCCACCATCCGAAATTGAGCAACACCTTCCCAAATTGAGCAACACCTACCTAAATTGAGCAAATCCATCCGAAATCAAGCAACACCTTCACCCAAACCCTAAGTACCCTTTTCTTAGTAAGTCAATGCACTTCAAAATGAGTCCTAAAATGTTGAAAATGACAAGTGAAATGGTACACTTCTCACGGATGATGGAAAATGAAAGTGTAGCTTAGAAGGAAATGAAAATTCTAGATAAGAAAGTGACTTTTGGAAGGAAGAGAAAATAACCTTTTGGTTGGCCAATTCAGTCGGTCAAATTCAAAAAAGAAAAATTAATTTATGTGGCATTTTTTATCTACGTGAAGAAATTTTTTAACACAGTTGGATATCCACGTCGACTGAACATCAACCATGTCATGTACGTGTGTACACGGCTAACATGGGTGGACCATATAGTAGATCACGATCAACTTTTAAATGAGTTCAGAGGGTACTTAAAACACTTGAAAGTTTAGGTGCTCACTAAATAGAAACCTTCAACTTTAAGGGGGTTTTGATGCCTTCTGCCTCGAACATATCATGTCCAACAACATCTCTACTACATAGATAAGAGTGGGGCCACGACAAACAACCAGGCGCACCCTCATAGTCAATACTTAAATAAAGAAAATATAGCTTTAGTAGATAGCAACAGATCATAAGAAACGTCCCCGGAATCGAGGACTCACAAACACGCTTGAGGGATAATTGTACAAGCCACATGAAGGAGGAAGATGATCAAGCGATGCACCGATTCCTACATGGTGATATCATGGAGGCATAGAGTATGTATTAGTACTTTTGAATGTACTAATTATGTGGGATTCAATGCAAGAGAGATTAATGCATAGAGATAAACAATATATGGAATAGTAACAATATGACATGTATGATTAATGCTTAAGTAAAACATGCTTACCTAAACATAACGTATGTGTAAGAAGAGACCATTATACTATTGGTAGATTATCACACCCTACCACCTTTGGTTATTGAGGTGCAAACCCCCATTAATAGGTTGGTGGATTGTCACACCCTACCATTCGTGGTGCCAGAATACAAACTCTCCGATAGGTTGATGGGTACAAATTCCTAACAAGGTTGATGGATAGTCTCACCCTACCACCCATGGTGCTAGAGTACAAACCCTCCAATAGGTTATAAAGGTACAAACCCCTTGACAAGGTTACTCTGTGCGCAACCTCTGCGTAGGGCATGATCACATTGTAACACTATATAGAGAATACCATATACATACATTCACTTCATCATTATATAGTCCTCATGTACATATATCCATTTCATCATTATATGGTTATTCAACTCATAAGACATGTGTTGGACCTTCAATTTCTCAAGAAACCATAACCAGACATTTTATCAAACACTTAGAGGGTGTGTAGTATTAGCGTAAAACCATACAATTCACGAGTGCTATCATGCTAGAAAATTCAATGTAAAACCTTCAACAGATATGTGGTAACACCCTCAAGTAATAAACATAAAAACCCTTTATCAATTCTGACATTAGATTTTAGATTCATAACCCCAAACATAGTAAACTGGTCATAATTTCATAAACTCCTATATGGTGTGTAGTGATTTTTAAAATAATTAAGACCTATGAGTAAATCATCTTTAAATCATATAATTTTAAGTAAAAGGAAGCTTGGGTATCATGGATGAAAGGAATCCATTAGAGAAACCCACATATCTTAGCTATGGAGATGAACTTGATGAAGATTGGAGATGGAGACTTGAAGCTTGAGAGGAGATCCTTAGATCCGGAGAGGGTTTTGAGACTTTAATTAGGAGTAAAATATTTGGCTAAGTGTTTGAGTGATACTGGGGAATGCTTTGAGTGATATAAGGGTGAAAAATGGCTAAGTATAGGTATTTTCTCATGTGGGAAGGCTTAGGCCCAAGACTTAAAAGTCTTCGACCGAAATTAAAAATTGGAACCAGAAATATACAAGGGCGCGTTGCTCGCTAGTAGTGTGCTTCAACTACTAGAATTTGCAACTTTAGAATTTGAAATTATGAATTGTTCTCTCTAAAATTAGTATTATACCCATTTCCCCCTAAATTTGACTCCCTAAACAAAAATATGAAGTCAGATTTCTGAAATAATGAATGAATTTTGAAATATATGGAAATTATGATTCCAGGCACTTCCTACGTACATTTTTGGGTACTTTTTGGGGTCATTACTATAGAGAGTCTAGTTTACGAGACCACTACCTATAAATTTGGTTCTTAAACATAGAACTTCAAGAAGGCAAAAAATTCTAAGTGTGGGGTAACCCATGGACTAAGTGATGGACCGTAGGACATCTTATGACCCATAGATTGTTTCGTGAGTAGGACCCAACACATGAAGGAAACTTGGAGTTTTCAAGAAAGTTTATACGAGTTATCACATGGCTTAGAGAATAGGTTATATCTCTTGGAAAACATTCATGGGTAAGGCCAAGGAAGTGAGGAAAATAGTTAAGTGAAGAATGACTCAACGAGTCTAACCATGACCCATAAGAGGGTTCATGGTCCATAATTTTGGTCATGGTTTTTAGTCCAGCAAAGTCAATTTTTAGGATTTTCGGATGTGTCATCAGACGAAGAGACTTATAGCTCGTGTGTCAACCTACGACCAATAATTTGAGCTCCATAAGTCACTTTTGACAATTTTTAATAATGAATAATTTGGTCATTTAATATGCTGTCAAAATGGAACACATTCCCTCAATACAACTTTTATGGTTTTTATGTGTTTTGGTGTTTGTTTTTACATGAAAAGAAGGTTGGCACAATTTTGGGAAAAGTTACAGTTTTGCTAAATTTTGAGGACATACGAGATCCTTTATGAGTCATATCTCAGTTTACAAGTTGTAGAGGTGGTCTTATGAAGGTATCCAGTGTTGAAGTAAATGCTGAATTAAGCTATACGAGATCCAATTATGAGTCGTAGTTGCATCTACGGGTCATAAAAGGAGGTTTTGTAGATATTTCTAGAGTTGACCGATTTGGACCAAGTGATGTGAATGTGCACTATGAGAAGTCGATACTATCAGTAGATCAGGCTATGACTCTTGAAGGTGTTTCATATCAGTGTACGACCCAAGCCTAGTCCTAGACATGACACGACGAATGGAGAACCTAGAGGAACCCACCAAAAGCCTCTTAGTATATCTTTACACATCCTTGGTCGCGAAAGCAATAAAACAACAATAATAGATAGTAAAAAGGGAATATGTGTCTAAGGGACATCTTTTATGTCATAAAACATCAAAAGAGACAAAAGGAGTCAATCTTATAGCATTATTACATAAGTTGTCCAATAGTACCTCTAAACGTAGAACTTGGCAAGGGCTAAGGTAAGCAACTAGGCTCACCCTCATAGTCAAAGCATATAATAAAGAAAAGAGAGCCTACACATAGCATAAATCAAGAAAAGTGTGTCCTTAAAGTTTAGGACTAACCAACTTGCTTTGAGAGATATCACACTAGTCATGTGGAGGAGGAGGAGGATCAAGTGGGGCTCCGGTTCCTATATGGTAACATCATGTGGGCATAAAGTATGTGTTAGTATATTTGAATGTAGTATGTAGGATGCAATGCAACAAAAGATAGGCATCATAATCAACATGCATAATTTGCAATAGATGAACATATAACAATATGACATGCATAAATAACACTTGAAGTAAACATGCTTATATATGGAGCATATTACACCTGTAAGAATAGACTATCATCATAGACCAAGAAACTTAGTACATGCAATCTAAGGTAGACCACACTTTAGAAGTGATTTAGGTACCGACCACTCAATTGGTTGATGACTTACCACCCCGATCCAAGGTATTGAGGTACCAACCTCTCAAATTGATCGATCACCACCCCCATCCAAGGTGATTGAGGTACCAACCCCTCAATTGGTTGATGGCTTACCACCCCCATCCTAGGTTATTGAGGTACTGACCTCTCAATTGGTTGATAGATTACCACCCCCATCCGAGATGATTGAGGTACCGACCACTCAATTAGTTGATGGCTTACTACCCCCATCCAAGGTGATTGAGGCATGACCCCTCAATTGGCTATGGTCAACTCATAACATAATGAATACTTCTCATGGAATCAACAGGATCCAGTCGACTGATAGTCCAAAAGCAGGCAGGTGTGCTAGTGAGTGATTTAATAACAAGCCTTTAAGCTCAAATGGCGGTTAT
>JAOTQJ010000011.1:11354763-11380748 GCA_025642045.1 Solanum sejunctum | reverse complement strand
TTGACTTATTGATGATCTATTGCATGGCCTATGAGTCAAGTGACTTTATGATAATGAAAGTAATGTATATATATCTACAGTGGTGCAAGTTGACCACACCTTGTTGAGGGGGTGCTATGCCTCAATCACCATAGATTGTAGGGTGTGACTATCATCAATTCATTGAGAGATTGATACCTCAATCACTATAGATGGCAGTGTGTGACTACCATCAAACAATTTAGGGGTTGATATCTCAATTACCATGGATGGAAGTGTGTGACTACCATCAACTAATTGAGAGATTGATACCTTAATCACTATAGATGGCAGGGTGTGACTACCATCAAACAATTGAGGGGTTGATATCTCAATTACCATAAATGGCAGGGTGTGACTACCATCAATCAATTGAGGGGTTGATATCTCAATTACCATTGATGACAGATATGTCTATCATCAACCAATTAAGCAGTTGATACCTTAATCACCATGGATGGTAGGGTGTGACAACCACAAACCATTTGAGGGGTTGATACCTTAATCTCCTCTCCAAGGGGGTGGTAGGCCTTGGAATCCATAATGAGTGTTAGGGATGTTGAGCCCAAAGTTCTTCCTATATAGTCGATCTTGGTGGTTAATGAGTTCCTAGATGTCTTCCCTAGTGAGCTTGCTAATGTTCCTCCCAAAAGGAAAATAGATTTTCGCATAGACTTCCTTCCCAATGCTCAACCCATTTCTATTCCCGCTTATCGTATGACTTAGCCAGAGTTAAAGGAGTTGAAAGAGCAATTGAGGGACTTATTGGAAAAGGGTCTTTTTAGGCCTAGCCAATCACCTTAGGTTGCACAGGTTTTGTTTGTGAAGAAGAAGGATGATTCTTTTAGAATGTGTATTGACTACCGATAACTTAATAGAGGCACCATCAATAATAAGTACCCTTTACTAAGGAGTGATGATTGTTTTGACTAACTTTAAGGGGCTAGTCACTTCTCTAAGATTTATCTTTGATCCGGGTATCACCAAGTGAAAGTGAGGGAGTGTGACATTCCCAAGATGGCCTTTCAGATTAGATAAGGACACTATGAATTCATGGTTATGTCTTTTGGGTTGACTAATGCACTGGTTATATTCATAGATCTTAGGAATATAGTCTTCAAATCCTACATTGATTTGTTTGTGGTAGTATTTATTGAAGATATTTTGATCTATTCCCATAGTGACGAGGAGCATGTGGATCATTTGAGGGTGGTGTCACAAACATTGAGAGAAGAGAAGTTATACGCTAAGTATGGGAAATGTGAGTTTTGGTTACAAGAGGTTGGCTTTCTAGGTCTTATGGTGTTGGGAGATGGTATTAAGGTGGATCCTATAAAGATGAAAGTGATTACAAATTAGCCTAGACCTTTGACTCCATCGCATATTAGAACTTCGCGATTAGCGAGTTATTACCAGATGTTTGTGAGTGGGTTTTCTTCTATTGCTTCTCCTATGACTAAGTTGACTTAGAAGAAGGCTAAATTTGTATGGACTGGTGAGTGTGAAAAGAGTTTTCAAACTTTGAAAGATAAGTTTGTCTCCGTTCCTATCTTGTCTCTACCGAAAAGGTTCAAAGGGTTTATTGTGTATTGTGATGCCTCATGAATTAGTTTTGCTTGTGTTTTGATGCAAAAAAATAAGGTGATAGCCTATTCTTCTAGATAACTTAAGGTATAGAAAAAATTATCCTATCCATGATCTTGAGTTGGATGTTGTGGTATTTGCTTTGAAAATTTGGCATAATTACTTATATGGGGTGCATGTTGATGTGTTTACTGATCATAAGAGTCTCCAATATGTGTTCACCTAATAAGATCTAAACTTGAGACAAAGAAGGTGGTTATAGCTTCTTAAGGATTATGATATGAGCATATATTATCACCCCAGTAAGACTAATATTGTGGCCGATGCTTTAAGTGAGGTGTCTATAGGTAGCTTAACTCATGTTGATAATAGTGGCAAGAAGGTGGATAGAGAGGTTCATGGTTGACTAGATTGGGAATTAGGTTGGAGGAGGTTAATAATGGTGGGGTTGTGGTTGTTGATGGTTCCAAATCTTCATTGCTTGAGGAGGTGAAGGCAAAGCAAGATCTTGATCCCACTTTGTTAGAATTGAAGGCCTTGGTGAAAGATGGTAATGTGGAGGTTTTCTCTCAAGGGGGAGATTGTGGCCTTAGGTACCAATGTATATTTTGTGTACCTTGTGTTGTTGACTTGAGAGAGAAGATTCTTTATGAAGCTCATAATTCTTCCTATTCTATTCACCCCGGTTCTATGAAGATATATATAGAGATTTGAGGGAAGTGTTTTGGTGCAGTGGCATGAAGAGAGATATTGCTAAGATTGTATCTGGTTGCCATAATATCCAACAAGTCAAAGCCAAACATCGAAGGCCAGGTGGCCTAAATCAAGATATAGAGATTCCTACTTATAAGTGGGAGGAAATTAAAATGGATTTTATGGTTGGGTTGCTAAAGACTAAAAAGGGTTTTGATTATGTTTGGGTTATGGTTGATAGAATAGAAAAGTTGGTTCATTTCCTACTAGTTAAGACTACTTATGGTGTAAAATATTATGTTAAGCTGTACATTCATAAATTGGTTACATTGCATTTTGTGCCCTTTTCTATCATATCAATCATGGTACTCAATTCATTTCTCAGTTTTAGAGATCCTACCAAAAAGGTCTTGGTACCAAGGTAAAGCTTGGTATGGCCTTTCACCCTCAAACGGATGACCAAGCCAAAAGGACTATCGAAACTCTTGAGGATATTCTTAGAGCTTGTATATTAGATTTTAAGGATAGTTGGGATGATCACCTTCCACTTATTGAGTTGTCTTACAACAATAAGTATCATTCTAGCATTGGTATGACTCATTTTGAGGCTCTCTATGGTAGACATTGTAGGTCCCCGGTTCGATGGCTTGAGGTAGAGGAGATGGCTTATTTGGGCATGAATTTGGTTATGAAGGCCATCGATAAGTTAAAGTTGATAAGAGAAAGACTCAAAACAGCCCAAAGTCATCAAAAGTCCTATGCTAATGTGAGGAGAAGTGATCTTGAATTTAAGGTTGGTGATTGGGTCGATTTGAAGGTCTTACCCATAAAGGGTGTGTTTTTTTTTGCTAAGAAGGGTAAATTGAGTCCAATATTTGTTGATCTTTGTAGAGTGGTGAGTAGGATTAGTAAGGTGGCCTATGAGTTGGAGTTGTCCAATGATATGAATATGGTTCATCCGGTATTTCATGTGTCTAGGGTGAGGAAGTGTGTAGGGGACTCAAGTACCATTGTACCTCTTGATGTTATGGGTGTTGTTGAAGACAATTTGACTAATGAAGAGGTTCTAGTAGAAATTTTGGATAGACAAGTGAAGCGGTTGAGGAGCAAGGATATTGCTTCCGTCAAGGTCCTTTGGAGAAACCAACAATTTGAGAGTGCTACATGGGAAGCCGAGGCAGACATGGAAAAGCGATATCCCTACCTCTTATATTCTACTCAATCCTAAGGTACTAATTCATATTCCCAATTTGATTTCAAGTGTTATGTTTCAGCCCGATGTCATTGCATGCATTCGGGTTTATGTTGACAAGTTCATAGTGATTTTGACACTTATCTTGAGATTTTGACATGATGTTTAATTGCATTGTTGCATTCATATGTTGGGTTGATCTCATCTTGATTATTTCTTTTATATACATTTCTGTGACATTTGGGGACGAATGTTCCTAAGGGGTATATATGGAAACCCCTCCAAAAAAGTGCCTAAAAATGTTCCTAAGAAATGCCCATATTCGTAATTTCTATATATCTCAAAACCCATGCATTATAATGAAAATCCTTCATATTTGTGATCAGGGGTAGTGAGAAATGGATCTAACTCTGATTTAGAGCAACCGTATCAACATTTTATTTTCCCAAAAATTCCTTCTCTAGTGTCGATCTGTGCCCATAGCGCGATGCGGCCAGGGCATGGACCGGTGTTAAATGTTGCCAATTATTTCTTGTTCGGTCCAAGGCCTTTGGGTCTTGGGCCTAAGCCTTCCTATGCATAAAAACACCTATACTTAGTCATTTTTTAACCTCATATCATTTAAGACATTTCCCAAAACCCTCTCTAACACTTAGACAAATATTTAATTCAAATTCAAGTGTCCCAAACTAATTACAGATCTTAAGGAATTCACTCATGCTTCAAGTTCTCATTCCAGTCTTCATCAAGGGAATCTCCAAAGTTGAGATATATGGATTTCAACTATTGGGCCATTTCACCCATAGTGCCTAACCTTGATTTTTATACCAATTATGTGTTTTCAAGTTAATTTACTTATGGGTATTCTTACTATAAATTTTATTATAAACTATGTTGGAGATTTTATGAAATGTGGACTATTTGAGCATGTTTTGAGCTACGAATCTATGTTCGATGATGCGATTTGATCAAGGGTTTTGATGTACCTTGCTTGAGGGTATTACCAAGTGTTGGTGGGTTGATTTACATTAAGTTTTCTTACATGATTTCACTCTTGAATTACATAATTTTTAATCAGTATTACATACCAGCCAAGTGTTTGATAAACTGTCCAGTTTAGGGTTCTTGAGCTTTTGATAATCTATTGTATGGCCTATGAGCCAAGTGACTTTATGACGATGCAAGTAATGTATATATGTGTTGATTTCATGAAAAATATCTATATTGTTGCAAGTTGACCACACCTTGTTGAGGGGGTGCTATGCCTCAATCACCATGGATGGCAGGGTGTGACTACCATCAAGCAATTGAGGGGTTGATACCTTAATCACCTTGGATGGAAGGGTGTGACTACCATCAAACAATTGAGAGGTTGATACCTCAATCACCATGGATAGAAGGGTGTGACTACCATCAAATAATTGAGGGATTGATACCTCAATCACCATGGATGGCGGGATATGAATACCATCAACCAATTGAAGAGTTGATACCTCAATTACCATAGACGTTAGGGTGTGACAACCTTTAACCAATTAAGGGGTCGATACTTCATCGCCTTTCCAACGGGGTCGTAGGTTGTGGAATCCATAATGATGGTCTCTTACTACACATGTAATATGTTCTATATAAGCATATTTTCTTCAAGCATCATTCATGCATGCCATATTGTTATATGCTCATCCATTGCCTAGTTATGCATTATTATGTATTTTGATTATGTTGCTTATCTCTTGCACTGTAATCTATGAACTTAGTACAGTCAAATGTACTATCGCATACTCTATGCTTATATGATATTAGCATATAGGAAATAGAGCTCCACTTAATCGTCATCCTCCTCCATGTGTCTAATACTAACTCTAGAAGCAAGATTGGTGAATCCTTAACTCCGAGGACAATAACTATCGATCCTATGTTATGCAAAGACTTCTTTTTTAGATGCTTATGACTATGAGAGTGAACCTGAAAACTTATCTTGGCCCTCGCCCAATCTATCTAGAGGTGTTGTTGGACAAGTTATGTATCTATGCTTTGATCTTTGACTTCTTTGATGATTTATGATATGAAAGACTTCTGTTAGTCCCTTTACCCTTATTTGTATTCTCTTATTGCCGTTTAATTCCCTCGCGATTAAGAATGTGTAAATGATATGCTAAGAGGATTATTGGGTTAACTTTGGGTCCCCATTCACCATGTCATGTATAAGACCTAGGCTTGGGTCATAATAGTTTAGTTAGGATGTTTAGATAATATTTATATCATATAGTACTAAAACTATGGCATATAACATGTTATTATGTTTTGTTTTGAAAAATGGTACCCACCAAATTTGCTTTATTAGTAGTTAGATGACAACCATGCATGTTTTTGTGTTTGGCTATATCTGATTTGATAAGTGAGAGTAATTTGAGATACAAAGTATGATTTGTGAATTTCTTGTTGATAATGTATGCATTGCCATGTGTGTGTGAGCTTATTTTGCCAGATTCATATATTTTGTGGTAATTCAAAACTTGCTTTGTTACTCTAAGGCATATTGTAGATTAAATAGATTAGGAATGAGCCTTAGGACTTTGTTCTTTAATTAATCAACTTTAGCCTAAAATGACCAACCAAATGAAGTTTTATCCCCTTTTCCAAATATTTGAGCCTTACATGTACTAATTCTCTCTAAAACAGCTAATTGACCTAACCTTGTCTAGTGAAAAACCTTGAGATTAGCCCTAGTCTTTCCTTGAGTATTCTGAACCTTGACTTAGGCAAAAATCCTAAGTTAAGAGGTGGATACCAAAAGTGTCCTTGATTTGGAGGATAGATATTATGTACTTCACTATAGACAAAAAGCCTAATTAGAGGGTGGTCGATGTAAAGGAGAAGCACAAAAATAAGGAGGTGAGTTAGGACATAGGAGAAAAAGAAGAAAAAGTATGTACGGGGTGTAAGAAAAATGAAAGATGCTTTAGATTAAGCTAGAAAAACAAAATGAAATGTAAAAATAAGTCAAAAGCTAGAAATGAGAAGAAAGCACCCGAAAAAGCTTTAATAAGGAAAAAGGAAGAATAAGGTGAAAATGACAAAGTTGGGGAGGCAAAAGTGATGAAAAATGCAGTTTCAAAGAGGGCCTTTAGTCACCATTTTTTCCAGAATATCATACCAAAGCCACCTGAGCCTATGTTATAAGTCTAGAAAGTCCTAAAGTGATCCTAGTCCAGTTAATTGAAGGTCTAAGTCATGAGTATAGAGGCAAGCCTATAGTAATAATCATCATGCATGAATATCATTTGTGAGAGTGATTGTTTTTGCACGGTCCCAAAGCTAAATATGAATTGCATTGCATTGTTAGCATTTCACTTGTTCAATGATTGTTGATTGTTGATATTCCCTTACTTGTCATAATTGTGTTGTCGCATGCATCAGGTTGCTTTGGTTTGCTAAATAGCTATCTGATCTTGTTTTGAAAAGTTGGTGTGGGTTCCTGAGTTTTAATTGTATGTGATGCATGTCATTGAGTTGAGGTTTGTGTGTTGTTGTATTATTTATATAGATTGAGTCATCAATTGAAGACAAGCAATACTTTTAAGTTGAGGGTATTGATGTGCTGTCAGAAAAAATACTTTTGATGCCTAAAACTTAGGATTTTGTGTGTTCCCAATGCGACATTCATGACTTTTTATGTGCTTTTGTGTTTAGTTTTGCAAAAAAATAGGTTGGCTTGACTTGGGGCTAAATTGCACCAGATTTCTAGTTTTTGATGGTTTACGAGACCCTCTACGAGTCGTAGAGTGGATTTCATGATGATTTCTAGTGAAAGATGAGATCTGAAGTTCAGATATATGAGACCTCTATATAAGTTGTAGAGCATTCTATGGGTCATTTAGATGGGTTTTGTGAAGATTTCCAGTGAAGGACCAGTTGAAACAGTTAAAGTCTATGGGAGGTCAATACGATTCGTAAATAAGTTTATGAGTCATGAAAATCGTTCTTAGCAGAGAAGTACAAGATCTCAAAAGCTAAATCTGAGACCCCAATTATAATTCATAGAAGACACTGCGAGTCGTAATTACCTTTTGTAGGGTTCGCCGACCAGTTTTTAAATTTTTTAGGACTTAATTGTAATTAGTATAAATAGTACTTTTTAGGCTATTCTTCAAAAGAGGACAGTAGAGAATGTCATTATAGAGTACTTTTAGGGTTTTATACTTGGAGACCTCAATATTTGGAGGAGAATACACTTGTGAATTAATTTGATCTTACATCTTGTGATTCTCAATCAATATTGGATTTGCTTCATTCTCAATTCAATTGGGTAAGTGTTTAATTATGTTTTCTCAATTTATAAGTTCTTCATCTACCCATAGCATGAGTAGCTAAATCCACAACTAGGATTTTGGAACCATGAAGATCTAACAAAGTAGACTCGGATATTTTACAATTCTTTGACTGGGTATATGTATGTATTAATGAATTATCTTCGTTTTTCATGTTTTCTAGTGGTAGCTAACGTTAGAACTTACCTAGTGTTACCTTCCCGATTCAGGTGGAAATAAATAGGAAAAGAGATTGATTAACAGGATTCGATGATGTGTTCTCGTCTAATCAACATAACTAGACCAAGGGGAGGTTGAATGGGACTATAGGTAATGGTTAGTATTGCACACTATAGAGATGAGCCAAGTCACATAGTAAAATTGACCTCTCACCTGGACCAAAGAGTTTGCTGAACTTAAATTATCATCCTATTCCGGGGATACTAAGTTGGTGAATCTTGGGGAGCACAATACCCTAGTTTCTCTCCATTATTGATTGTATCTTATGATAATTAGTTTAGTTTATTTTCTTATGGAACATTGCAAACGTCCCCCCCGGGGGGGAATTGAGTTAGTTAATTACTTGAATTGCTTATTGATGAATTTCCTTTAAGTCTAAATATTCCCTTGGGTTTGACCCTAACCTTGGTTAGGTTTTATATCTTGACAATGACCGCTTTATTCTCTAAAAGGAGGTGTAACTTGGGTGACATCAAACACCCTAGTACATTTGCTAAATTTCTTGAAAGTATGACATATGTACTCAATACACAATGCCAGGCACACTACAACAAAATGGTGTGGCGGAAAGGCGTAATCATACATTAAAGGATATGGTTAGGAGTATGTTGAGTAATTCATCTCTACCTCTTTCTTTGTGGATGTATGCTTTAAAGATTGTCATTTACTTACTAAACAGGGTTCCTAGTAAAGTAGTTCTAAAGACACCTTTTGAACTGTGGACTTGTAGGAAACCTAGTTTGAGGTACCTGTACGTTTGGGGTTACCCGACAGAAATTAGAATTTATAATACACAAGAAAAGAAACAAGATTCAAGAACAATCAGTGGTGTTTTCATTGGTTATCTAGAATAATTAAAGGGGTATAGATTTTACTGTCCTAATCGTAGTACGAGAATTGTTGAAACTAGAAATGCTAGGTTCATTGAGAATGGTGAAGTTAGTGGGAGTAAGAAACCACGTAATGTGAAAATTAAAGAAGTTAAGGTTCAAATTTATCTACCTTATACTTCTTCTAAAGTTGTTGCTCGTCAACAAGAATAATAAATTGATGCTCCTACTAATCATGATGAAGCCATAATGAATGAACATGCAGTAGATGAACCACAAGAAGTAGAATTAAGGAAGTCTTAAAGACAAAAGAGATATTCTATTTCTAATGATTATTTGGTATATCTACACAAGCCATAAATTGACTTGGGAATTGATAATGATCCAGCATCATTCTCACAATCCATTGAAAGTAAAAATTCTGATAAATGGATAGAAGCTATGAAAGATGAGTTGAAGTCTATGAACTCATAATGATATTTGGGACCTTCTTGAATTACCGGAAGGTTGTAAAAGAGTTGGGTGTAAATGGGTCTTTAAGACCAAACAAAAGTCAACTAGCAATATTGAACATCACAAGGCTAGACATGATGCCAAAGGTTTTACTCAGAAAGATGACATCGATTATAGGGAGACCTTTTCGCCTGTCTCTAGAAAAGATTCACTCAGAATTATAATGCGTTAGTAGCTCATTATGAATTAGAGCTACATTAAATGGATGTGAAAACAATCTTTGAATGGCAATTTGGAGGAAGAAGTTTATATGAATCAACCTGAGGGGTTTTCTGTCAAAGAAAAGGAACACATGGTGTGCAAACTTAAAGAGTCAATATATGGACTTAAATAAGCTTCCCGATAATGGTATCTTAATTTTAATGAAATTATTGTCACCTTTGGATTTAAGGAAACATCGTTGATCAGTGTATGTATCTAAAGGTTAGTGGAAGTAAGTTTATTATGTTAGTCTTGTATGCTGATGACATCTTACTTGCTACTAATGATCTTGGTTTGTTGCACAACATCAAGAAATATTTCTCTGATAACTTTGAAACAAAAAATATGGGAGAGACATCGTATGTGATTAGGATAGAAATATTACGGAATAGATCACAAGGATTGTTGGGATTATGTCAGAAAGCCTATATTAATAAAGTATTAGAGAGATTTAGAATGAAAAAATGCTCATCCAATCCTGTTCCAATTCAGAAAGGAGATAAATTTTGTCTCAATTAATGTCCAAAACATGAATTGGAACATAAAAAAATAAATGATATTCCTTATGCATTAATCATTAGGAGCCTAAAGGTCCCAGATATGTACCAGACCAAACATAAGTTTTGCTGTTGGGATTCTAAGGTGTTATTAAAGTAATCCAGGAATGGATCACTAAAAGGTTTCAAAGAAAGTGTTACGATATCCGCAAGGAAGAAAAGATCATATGCTCACTTAACAAAATCTAATCATCTTAATGCGGTTGAATATTCATATTCAGATTATGGTGATTTTGTTGCATGCTTTAAGGCCACATTCAGGCTAATTGGCTGCATAACTTTATTTCAAGACTTGACCTAGTCGACAATATTTTCAAGCTGCTGAAACTTTACTATGATAATACTGCAGCAGTCTTCTTCTCTAAAAATGATAAGTATTCAAATGGTGCTAAACATATAGTATTGAAATATTTCAAGTTAAGGAAGAAGTTCAAAAACATAAGTGTCAATTAAACATATAAGCACCAAACTTATGATTGTTGATCCTTTGACGAAAGGATTATGATGTTCATGCTCCAACAATAAAGCGGACGCTATCAAGTATAAACCTAACCAAAGGCTAGGTTGAATCCACAGGGAATATGGGGTTTGATCAAATTGATTCACCAAAAATCATTTCAAGTACCAATTGACTATATCTCTAGAATAGAGGGCGGTTTTGCAAATTGGAATATAATAACTACAAAAACTATACTAATAATCATGAAGAGACAATCAATTTGAGGAGCAACTTGGGAATTATGTTCCCCATGATTCACTAACTCAAATACCCTGAATAATATATCCCTAATTGAGACATTGCATGCAGGACGAAAACTTAGGTTCTTCCGACCCTCTTGTAAAGGTAAAGGTCAAATTTCACCATGGCGCTTGCTCAGCAACCATGGTGTGCCAACTAACCATTATCCATTATCCCAATCAACTTGTCCTTGTTTGGGTTTGGTTAATTAGATGAGAATACATAAATCAAATCCTTTCACCCATTTCCTTTTCGTATTCATCAACTTATCCTTGATCGGGATCATGACACTAAACGGAGTTTGTTGTTGGCCACCACCAAAGAACAAGTAATCCAAAGAAAAATAGACAATACATGTAAATATCCAATTAAAAAAAAATGCAAATAATCTGAGTTATTAGAAGCTAGCTACTCATGGTTCCCACAACCCTAAGTTGTGGGGGTTTCGCTACTCATAGCTTGGGCAAAATCACAAACAATGAATAAAATAAACATGGTTGAGAAATTACCCAAGGAAAATGAAGAACACAAACCACCTTGATATTGAAATCGCAAGCTTAAAGAATGGTGTTTGATTACAAGTGATTTCAAATCCTCAAATTGGGTCTTCAAATGTAAAACCCTAAGTATTTACGCTAAACCCTAGAAAAAGCTCTCTAAAAATATTTAAGAATGTCTACAATCTTTTTTGAATAACAGTCTCTATCTTCTACTTGTTTTAAAATCCTAACTTAAACTATTTATATTATTTACAAAAAGAACCTAAAAATAAATAAGAAAAATTTGGTCGTCAGTAGTTACGATTCGTAGCACGACTCGCAGGGTGGCCTATGAGTCATAATTTGGCTTTCTTAGTCAGCACTTGTCATTTTGGATTTAACTACTACAATCCATATTACAAGTCATGGTCTAGTCTGCCAGTACTATCCTGGACTCGTATGGCTAACATCAATTTCTCATATTTTGATATTTCGAAGCTGTTAATCACTACAACTACCTCCAACGACTTGTAGCTTGGGCCACGACTGATAGTGTATCTCCTAGGTCTTCAAATTCAACAAAATTTGCTACTTTTCCTCAAAATCAAGCCAACCTGTATTTTCTACAAAAACAAACATAAAACACATAAAAACCATAAAAAGTCACATTAAGAACATACAAAATTCCTTGTTTTAGGCATCAAATGTGTTGTATTTTGACAACACATCAAAACCATCAACTTAAAACTATTGTTTATCCTCAAACAATGAATCGATCTAACTAGACAATAAGTAACACATGACCATCATTCTAATGCCATATACTTCTCTTGATTTTGCTCAGGTACCCACTAGCATTTTAAAAACTAAATTGGATGACTACTAAGCAAATTAAGGCACATTGATGCATTTGACAATCAACTAGGACAAGCTAAGGAGTATCAACAATTCACAATTACTGTACAAGTTATATACTAACCATATAATGCAAATGCCTTCATAGAAAAGAAATCCATCTTTTTCTCTCAATAAACAATCAAAGAAGTTTGAGGGACTGTACAAGCATATTCACTCTCACAATCGAGATTCATGCATGATAACCAATACCATAGGCTTGCCCATATACTCACACTTCGAACTATTGACTACTTTGATTAGGATCACTTTAGGGCTTCATAGGCTTGAAACGTAGGCACATGGGGCTTTGGTAAGTTATTTTTGGGCAATTAGTGATTATAAGCTATCCTTGAACCACGTTTTTCAATATTTTCACCTTAATAACTCAACCATCTTTACTTCGTCCTGCCTTATTCTTCACTTTAAGCTTTTTTGAGTACTTTCTTTTTATCTTTCAGCTTGTGCCTTATTTTTTAACTCATTTTGCTATTTTTCTCATTTTAAGGCAACTTTTGTTCTTTTTATCTCAGCCGGTATGTGATTTTCCTTTCTTTCTTTCATTCCCAACCAATCACCTCATTTTTGCTACTATACCACAACATTAGCTGCCCTCAACTTTGGCTCTTAGCCTGAGATAAAGTATACAATATCCATTCCCTAAATCAGGGCCATTTTTGGTAGCCACCCTCAACTTAGACTTTTTGTCTCAATCAAGGTTCACATGTTCAAGGATAGATTAGGGCCAATATCAAAGTATTTCACTAAAAAAGGTTAGGCTATCTAGGTATCAAGAAGGAAAAGATACATGTAAGGGTCAAACATTTGGAACAAGGGGTAAACTCTTTCATTTGGTGAGTCATTAGGCAAAAGTGGACTACTTTAAAAAATAACAGCTAAAGATCCCTTCCTAATCAACAAAATCTTTAGTCCAACTTAGAGTACAAAGGCAGGTTCTGAATTATTATATAATGCACAAATGTGACAAAATTAGCTCACACGCACATGGCATTGCATACATAATCAACATAGACTCACAGGTAATGCTTCAAGTGTCAACTTGTCTTTGCTTTGTCAGAACAAACATTTCCAAACCAAACACATGCAAGATTACAATAGTAACCAACAATCCCAAACATTTTGAAGGTACCTATTTTTCAACACATTCAATAAAATCATTCAAACTATATACATGTCAATAGTATTAATTGTCATATATCCACAAATTATCTGCAACATCTAAAATATGCCAATTCAACATAAAAGTAAAATCATCCACAAGGAAAAAGAAACACGGCAAGAAAACCTTGGGATATCAAAAATAGAAAAGTTGTGTACTAAAAGCTACTCAAACTTCACTCAAGTCCATAACTTCCCCACACCCCACCAAAAATAATACTTTGTCCTCAAAGAAGATATATATAATAAAATAAAAAAAACATATCATCAAATAGTAATAAAAACCAAATTATCAAAACACATCAACAAAAACATAGTATCCTAAAATAGTGATGAGAACACAGTATCCAAAGGTAGTAAGCATGGGGTCAAAAGTAGCAAACACATGGTGCTCAAGCACCAACATCAGTTTAGTCCTGGGGCTCTATCTCCTCCTGGGTGGTCTGGGCTGTAGATGAACTTGAGGCACTAGCTCCATGTAATCTCTGCTGCTACCGAGCCTGCCTCTGCTGCTCCATCTGTATAGACTCTTTCATCACCAGGTCAGTAATCTACTCCTCTAACTTCGCCTCCTCCTCAATAGTCCTCTGTCTCTTTAGGGCTACCTCTGCACATCATACTCTAGAGGCATCTTACTTGGAGTATATGGGTGATCTACAAATAGATCAAACACGTCCTCACCCACAGGTGCCTCCTTCGGGGCTACTATCGAGGCTGCTAATGATGTCGTCAAATTGGCCTTGAACTTGGCTAACTCCTATTGTACGACAACCAAATCAGCTACACGAGCTCCCTCAAGCCTCTTCTGGACCCAAAGCATCGAGTCTGTCATCCACTACATTAACTCTCCAATCCAACTCAGCTAGGGTGAATGCCTTGGACCGCTCCTACGAGTCTTGCACTGTTTGATAAACACATGGCTTAATCTGGTCCATGAACCTGCTCAATTAGGCCTCTGTCCTAGTCAACCTACACACCAAAGCTTGAAATGCAAAAATAGACATAACAAGTAAGTTTATAGAAGTAACCTATGAAGTAGAAGGCTCTAGTGCAGGTGTAGCTGTGGAGGGCATCGCCTCGATATCAACTGCTGGAGGCTGCTCTGGTGCAACTTGCGTGGAGGTGGTAGTAACTAGAGTCGACTCCTCAGTAGTTGGCTCGAGTAGAAATGTCTCAGGTATGGGAGGAGGAACTAATCAATAGAGGGCCACCGGATTCTCATCAGCCTTGATTAGGCTGGAATCCATAGTGTGAAAGGCCTCGATGCATAGGTCTATGTGAAGAGAGATTAACACATCGGCCTCAATGCATAATCTATGTATCAAGAAAAGGAAATACAATGAAGTATTCATCTAGAGCGCGGACTCGTGAATCTGCTCACCTATGACGCACGCCCAGTTGATCTCATAGCCAGCCAAGATACTAGCTAGTAACACGACCCTTTCCGAGGTGATGACATTATCCATGAACTGATGCATGACTAGATAATAGCCCACCAAAATTTGGCTGAAAAAGAGAGGTTGACTTCATTATAGGCTCGGGATGGTTGGTCACCCATGTAGGCTCAGCATTACCCTAAATTATTTTGCTTGCTACCCATCTAAGGAGCTCAGTTATTACATCAATATTTTTTCCGATAACAACATGCTACATCTTATCTATCTTGCTGTCATACTCAACTGTGTACTGTGGAACTAATGTTCATGCTCCAATAATAAAATGGTCGCTATCAAGTATAAACCATACCAGAGGTTAGGGTAGAACCATAGGGAATATGGGGTTCACTATATTGACTCACTGCCAATCATTTCAAGCATCAATCAACTAGATTCTCTAAAATTGAGGGTGGGGGAGGTTGCAATTTTAAAGTTAAGAACAATTAAAATACTACACTACTAATGCAAGAAGACATTCAATTTGAGGGACACATTGGGAATTATGTTCCCCATGATTCATTAAATCACATACCCCGGATAACATAGCCATAATTGAGACATTGCATGCAGGATGGTAACTTATGTTCTTGTAGCCCTTTTGTGAAGATGAAGGTCAAATTTCACTATGGCGCTTGGTCGGCAACCATGGTGTGCCAACTAACTGTTACCCATTATCCCAGTCAACCTCCCCTTGGTCATGTTTGGTTGATTAGACGATAACATATTAATTGAATCCTATCATTTACTTCCCTTTTCCTGTTTGTCACTGCCTTAGTTGGGATCATGATAGTAGGCAGGATTTGGTGTTGGCCACCACCAAATAACATTCAAAATGAAAGGAAATAGACAATACATGAAAATACCCAATCAAAGAAATGCACAAAATCCAGGTAATTTTAAGTCAACTCCTCATGGTTCCCACAAACCTCAAGTTGTAGGTACTTAGATACTCATAGCTAGGGTAAACTCACAAACAATGATTGGAATAAACATGGTTTTGAGATTACCCAAGAACAATGAAGAATAAAACCACCTTGATATTTAAACCACAATCTTAGATTGATGGAAGTTGTACACAAGTGATTTCAAATCCCCCAAAATAGGTCTTCAAAATTAAAATACTAAAATATACACTAAACCCTAGAAACATTCTCTAAGAATATTCAAATTTGTTGTAGAATCTGTAAAGTGTCGAATCTCTCTTTCAAAAAATCCTAGCATTAACTATTTATACTATTTACAAAATGACCCTAAAAATAAAATAGAAAATACAGTTGGTAGCAGATACGATCCACAGTTACGATTCGTAGGGTGACCTACAAGTCATAGTCAGCCTTTTATAGTCATCACTTTGTATTTTGGACTTGACTACTATGATTCATTGCTAGGAGTCATGGTCTAATCTATGACTGGTAGTGTCTTCACGTGGTACTCAATTGTGATTCTTAGTCCAAATTTTGGCAATACTATTTCTGGCTACGAGACCTCCGCCAATATGTTGTAGTGAGATATACAACTCATAGGCTAGCCTCGTATAGCTGACCTTCACTTTACAAATTCCTAATTTTGAATACTTTTTCTTGCTATGAGGGCACACTATGACTCATAGCTTGGGCTATAACTTGTAAGGATGGATCGTATGTCCTGAACTTCATTAAAATCTGCAATTTTCTCTCAAAATGCTGACTTGTATTTTCTGCATGATCAACACAAAAACACATAAAACCTATAAAACGTCCAATTAAGAACGTGCAAAATCCCTTGTTTTAGCATCAAATGTGTTGTATTCTGATAGCACATCACCCTCAACTTAGAATTATTGCTTGTCCTAAAATGATACTCGATCTAAGTAGACAATAAGAAATGTATAGCAACTATCGTAATGGCATATACATCATCAATTCAAACTCAGGTATCCAATTCTCATTTTCAAAACTTGATTGAATAGCCACCAAGTAAACCAAGACATAATGACGCATCTGACAATCCAACTATGACAAGCGAAGGAGTGTCAACAATTATCAATCATCGAATAAGTCATATGCCAATCATGTCATGCAAATTCCTTCGTAGAAAAGAAGTCCCTCCACATCACTCTAAAATGCATTCAAAGTTCAGGGACTGTGCAAGCATCCTCACTCTCACAAATGGAATTCGCACATGATAACCAATAGCATAGTCTTGCCCATATACTTATACTTCGTACTATTGACTAGTTGAATTATTATCACTCTGGGACTTTATAGGCTTGAAACGTAGGTTCATGGGGCTTGAAACGTAGGTTCATGGGGCTTTAGTATGGCATTTTAGATAAGTAGTGACTAAATCTATCATTGAACCACAGTTTTCAACACTTTGACCTCAACAACTCAGCCATTTTCATTATGTCCTCCCTTATTCTTCATTTTTAAGCTTTTTCGGGTGCTTTCTTTTCCTATTTTCAGTTGTGCCTCATTTGTGAACTCAACTTGCTATTCTTTTCAATTCAAGGCAAATTTTCTTTCTTTTTCTCTCACCAAGCACATGATTTTCTCTTCTTTCTTTCATTCCCTACTAATCACCTCATTTTTATTACTTTACCACAATATAGGCCACCCTCAATTTAGGCTTTTATCCTAAGGTGAAGTACACAATATACATTTTTCAAACCAAGGCCACTTTTGGTAGCCACCCTCAACTTAGGCTTTTTGCCTTCATCAAGGTCCATATGTTCAAGAATAGAACAGGGCCAATATCAAGGTATTTCACAAAACAATGTTAGGCTAGCTAGGTATCAATAAAAAATAGGTACATGTAAAGCTCAAACATGTGGAACAATGGTTAAACCACTACATTTGGAAGGTCATTTAGGCAAAAGTGGACAAACTTAGAGAACAATGGCCTAAGATCCTTTCCTAATCAACCACATCTCCAATCTAATCTTGGAGTAAGAAGGCATGTTCTGAATCAGTATACAATGCATGAAATGACAAAATAATCTCTCACACACGTAATATTGCATACACACTCAACATGGACTCACAGGTCAAGCTTCAAGCATCAACTTGACTTCTCTTCATTAGAATAAACATTGCCAAATCAATCATATGCAAGATTACAATGGTACCCAACAATCCCAATAATTTTGAGGGTACCTAATTTTTCAAAACATTCATAAAGCCATTCAAGATTATGCACATGCCAAAAGTAATAATTAGTATATATCTACAAATTATCTACGCCAACTAAATATGCCAGTTTAATAGAAAGTAAACTCATCCACAATAAAAAAGAAACACAACAAGAAAACCTTGGGACCAAAAATAGGAAAGTTATAGGCTAAAGGTTAATCAGACTTCACCCTAGTATATAACTTCCCACACCCCACCAAAAAGATGATATTTTGTCCTCAAAGAAGATATATGTAAGTAATAAGGGAAAATAAGGGGCATACCTTAGTTTCCTCCTAAGAAGCGCCTGATTTAGTGTCACAGTATGATAAGATGAACTTTAGTATTCATGCTTCTTCGAAGTCCCAATCATCAACTATCTTAATTTCCTCTATGTTACCTATGTAGAGCTTGACTCATTGATCATTGACCTTGAAGATTTTTCCATCCCTACTTTCTAGCTCGATAACACCATGACTAAAGACACATACTACCCTGAAAGGAATCATCCACTTAGATGTCACGAACCAAGCCTAGGGCCTAGACGTGACGTAGCGCATGGGGAACCCGAAGGGACCCCAAGCAAGCCTCTTAATATATCATTATAGATCCTTGGCAGCGAAAGCAAATAAAATACAACAAGAGATAGTAAATAGGGGCAATGGGGATAAGGGACATATTATAAACATCAAGAGTCAAGAGTGAGACAAAGCTCATAGCATGATACAAAACATATCCAACAACACCTCTAAAACTTAGATACTTAGTCGAGGCCAAGACAAGATACTGGGTTCACCCTCATACTAAACATATACATAAAAGAAGATAGTCTTCGAACATAGTATGAGATCATAAACATCATCCCCAAAATGGAGGACTCACCAAAGAGCTTGAGAGAGGTCATACTAGCCACGTGGAAGAAGATGATCAAGTGGGGCTCTGATTCCTACATGGTGACATCATGTAGGCATAGAGTATGCATTAGTAAGTTTGAATGTACTAAATATGTAGGATGCAATGCAACAAGTGATAAGCACCATAAGCAAAATGCATAACTTAGGCAATGGGTAAGCATATAGCAATATGGCATGTATGAATGATGCTTGAAGTAAAATCATGCTTATATAGAACATACTATATGTGTAGGAGAGACTATTATTAGTGCATATCCAAGGCCTACCACCCCTTTGGATAAGCAAATAAGGTACGAAACCCTCAATAGGTTGATTATGTACAAATCCCCCAACATGGTTGATCAGGTATAAACCCTCAATCATGGTTGATTGAGTACAAACCCTCTAATGCGGTTATCAAGGTACAAACCCCTCAACATGGTTGCATGGGCCTACCACCTCGCGATCAAGACGATCAAGGTACAAATCCCTCAATAAGGTTACCCAGGCCTACAACCCCCCGAGTGAGGCATGGTCAATTCCCTATACTATAGAGATAATATCATATACATACATTCCTTTTATCATCATAAAGTCATTCAACTCATAAGACATGCATTTGACCATCAATTCTTTAAGAAATCATAATTCGAATATTTTATGAAACACATGGAAGGGGGTGTAGTGCTAGTGTAAAATCATGCAATTTAAGAGTGAGCTCATGCTAGAAAATTTCATGTAAAACCATCAATAGATACTTGGTAATACAATCAAGACATATACATCAAAGACCTTCATTAAATCTCAAAATAGATCTTAGATTCATAACGCAAAATATGCTAAAACAACCATAATTTCATAAAACCCTAACATAGTGTGCAATGAAATTCACAATAGATAAGACCCATGAGTAAATCAACTTTAAATCATGCAATTTTAGGTAAAAGAAAGCTTGGATATCATAGGTGAAAGGGACCCATGAAAGAAACCCACATACCTTGACTTTTGAAAATCCTTAAAGAAGATTAAAGATGGAGACTTAAAGCTTAAGATCTGGATGAGTTTTGCGACTTGAAATTTGGAGATGAAATAGTCTAAGTGTTTGAGAGAGTATTTGGGAATGTCCTAAATAATATGAGGGTGAAATAAAGCTAAATATAAGCATTTTCATGCATGGTAACACTTAGGCCCAAGACCCAAAGGCCTTAGAGAGGTCAAGAAAAATAGTGTACAAAATAGATTGCAGCGTGCCCTTGACGCATCGCACCAGGGGCGTGGATCATCTCTGGTAATCACATTTTTGAGATTTCCAAAGTTTGCTACAGTTGCTCTTAAATCGGGGTTAAACCCATCTCCCACTCAATTTGACCCCCTGAACAAGAATATGAAGTCAGATTTTCAATATCACGCATAGATTTTGAGAAATATGAAAATTATGATTTTGGGCACTTCTAAGGCACATTTTTAGGCACTTTTTGGGGTTGTTTCAATATCTCGCCCTTGGGAACAACCATCCCCAAATGTTAAAGAGACATACATGAGAAGAGTATTCATAAAGAGCAACCCCAACAAGAATGCATCAAGACACTCAAAACATCATGTTTCAAAATCTCAACATAAGTGTAAAATCACCATGAACCTTGACAATATAAACATAAATGTATGCAAATAACTTAGGGGATGGAACATGAGATATGAAATCATACAGAAGACTTAGAATTAGTACCTTAATCTTGAGTAGGATGGGAAAGATAAGGGTATCTCTTTTGCATATCTGCTTCGGCCTCCCAAGTAGCACTTTCGACTTGTTGGTTCCTCTAAAGGACCTTAACGGAAGCAATATCCTTGTTCCTCAACCTCTTCACTTCTCGATCCTAGATCTCAATTGGAACTTCTTCATATGTCAAGTTGTCTTCACCTACCCCCACAACATCCAGAGGCACAATAACATTAGGATCACCCACACACTTCCTCAACATAAACACATGAAAGACCAGATGAACTAATTCCATTTCTCTAGGCAAATCCAACTCGTACCAATCCTTCTTATCATCCTATAAGGACCGACATATCTAGGGCTTAACTTTCCCTTCTTACCAAAATGGATCACACCCTTCATGGGTGACAACTTCAAATAAACCCAATCACTAACCTTGAATTTAGGATCCCTTCTCCTCACATCAGTATAAGACTTTTGGCGACTTTGGGCTATTTTCAATCTTTCTCTAATCATCCTTACCTTCTTCATAGCATCCATAGCCAGATCCGAACCCAATAAATCCATCTCTCTAACCTCAAACCACCCAACTGGTGATCTATAATGTCTACCATAGAGAGCCTCAAAAGGAGCCATACCAATACTAGAATGATAGCTATTATTATATGCAAACTCAATCAATGGAAGATGAACATCCCAACTACCCTTAAGCTCCAATACATAAGCCGTAAGTATGTTCTCAACTGTTTGGATAGTTCTTTCAGCTTGGCTATTCGTTTGAGGGTGAAAGGTTGTACTAAGCTTTACCTTGGTTCCAAGACCTCTTTAGAAGGACCTCCAAAAGTGTGAAGTGAATTGTGCACCATGATCTGATATGATGGACAAAGGAACCCATGCTACCTTACCAAGTCATAAATGTACAACCTAGCATAATCTTCAGCCCCATATGTAGTCTTAATCGGTAGAAAATGAGCTGATTTTATCATCCTATCAACCACAACCCATATGGAATCAAAAACCTTTCTAGTCTTGGGCAACCTAACCACAAAATCCATATTAATCTCTTCCCACTTCCAAGTAGGAATTTTTATGTCTTGGGTTATGCCACCTAGCCTTTGATGTCCGAGTTTGACTTGTTGGCAACTATGGCAACTGAAAACAAACTTGGCAGTGTCCCTCTTCATGCATCCCCACCAATACACCTTTCTTAAATCCCTATACATAGTAGTAGACTTGGGGTAAATAGAATAAGAAGAACCACGAGCCTTATCAAGAATATTTTCCTTTAAGCTATCAATACAAGGCACACACAACCTACCTTGGTACCTAAGGACACCATCTCCCCCTTGGGATAAAACCTCTACCTTACCACCTTTTACCAATGCGTTCAATTCCAACAAAGCAGGGTCAAGATCTTGCTTAGCTTTCACCTTCTCAACCAATTAAGATTTAGAACCATCAACAATAATAGCACCCCCATTATCAACTTCTTCCAACCTAACCCCAATCTAGCCAACCGATGGACCTCCCTAGCCACCTCTTTGCAACCATCATCAAAATGAGCTAGGCTACCCATGGACACCCTACTCATCGCATCTGCCATAACATTAGCCTTACCAGTATTATAATGCTCACTCATGTCATAATCCTTAAGAAGTTCTAACCACCTTTTTGCCTCAGTTGAGATCTTTTTGTATGAAGACATATTGGAGGCTCTTATGATCGGTGAACACACCATGCAACCCATACAAGTAGTGACACCAAATTTTCAAAGCAAAGACTACGGTGGCTAACTCAAAATCATGTAGGATAGTTCTTTTCGTGAACTTTGAGTTGCCTAGAAGCATAGGCTATGACCTTACCATTTTGCATTAGAACACAACCCAAACCAACTCTAGAAGCATCATAATACACAACAAACCCTTCTAACCCTTCTGGTTGTGACAACATAGGAGCAGACACAAGCTTATCCTTTAAAGTTTAGAAGCTCTTCTCACACTCATCAGTCCACACAAACATAGCTTTCTTTTGGGTCAATTTTGTCATGGCAGAAGCAATAGAAGAGAACCCATTCACAAATCGGTAGTAACCCGCTAAGCCCAAGAAGCTCCTAATATTCGATGTGGTCAATGGTCTAGGCTAATTTATAATTACATCCATCTTTTTATGATCCACCTTAGTACCATCCCCCGACACCATATGACCTAGAAAGGCAACTTCTTTCAACCAAAGTTCACACTTCTCACATTTAACATACAATTTTTCTTCCCTTAATCTTTATAACACCACACTCAAATGTCCCATATGCTCCTCCTCACTATATGAATAGATCAAATTATCATTAATCAAGACCACAACAAACAAATTGAGGTAGGGTTTGAAGACCTTATTCATAAGATCCATGAAGATAGCTGGTTAACCTAAATGACATCACAACAAACTCAAAATTCCCATACCTAGTCCAAAAGGCCGTCTTAGGAATATCACACTCCCTCACCTTCACTTGATAATACTTGCTTGAAGATCAATCTTAAAGAAGTGGCTAGCCCCTTGCAATTGGTCAAATAAATCATCAATCCTTAGAAGAGGATACATATTTTTGATGGTGACCCTATTAAGTTGCTGGTAGTCAATACACATTCTAAGAGACCCATCCTTCTTCTTCCTAAAAAACACTGTTGTACCCCATGGTGATTAGCTAGGCATAATAAAACCCTTCTCCAACAAGTCCATTAATTTCTGTTTCAACTCCTTTAATTCTGCAGGGGCCATATGGTAAGGGGAATTCCAAATGGGTTGATATTAGGGAGGAGGTCTATGCTAAAGTCTTTTTCCCTTTCAGGAGGGACACCGAGAAGGTCATTTGGAAAGACATCAAGAAACTCATTTATAACCAAAACCGACTCTACGAGAAGGACTTTGGACTCCATATCCCTAACCCTCAGAAGATAATAAAGACACCCCTTGGAGATCAACTTCCGGGCTTTAATGCAAGAGATGAATCTACCCTTTTCTAGCACATCATGACTCTCCCACTCGAGAATGGGTTCATTTAGGGATTGAAATTTTACCCTATGGGTTTTACAATCAATAGAGGCATAATATGCATATAACAAATCCATCCCAAAAATGACATCAAAATCAACCATGTTCAACTCAACATGATTACAAGGCAATATGTTATGCAAAGTGCAAATGGGACAATTTCTATAGACATTTCTAGCGACAATAGATGCACCAATAAGAGTAGACACCTTATATGACTCGCATAACAATTAGGGTTCAACATGGAACTTTTTGGAAACAAAGGGGGTAACAAGAGAAAGAGTGCCACCCGGATCAATCAATGCATACACATTCAAATGAAATAATTTCAACATATCGATAATAATGTTGGGCACCTTATTAAGCCTTTGCCTCCAATGAAAAGCATAAAACCAATTGTGCCTTACAGTACCAACTTGCCGAACACCTCTTACCAAAGAACCACATGTGCACCTTGTGGATAAACCTCCTTACACTTGTTGCAATTTCGAGGGCAATCCAACATCTTATGCCCAACTTCTTCACACAGATAACAAGCATTAGTATCCCTCAAGCATGGGCCACTATGACCCTTACCACATTTCGGACACCCACCATTAGGAACCATACCCCAAACACCTTGGTCCCTTGGAAAATCATTGTCAACCCTCTTATGAAATGCATAAGAAGACCCTTGGCTTTGATTGAACCGACCACCCTTTCGATTATGGGACTTTTCCTCAAAATGGGCCCTCTTAACCTCATTATTCCTTCTCTTCCTCAAATTTTCCTCCTCTATTTGTTCGGCATAGGTCATCAAATTTGATAAGTCCATGTCACTAATCAACATGAAACACTAGCACTCCTTACTCACCAAATCAAAAACACTAATCACAAATTTGTTCATCCTAGACTTTGATACGTCCATAAAATGTAGAGCATATTTTGAAAGTTGATTGAACATCGAGGCATACTCCCACACTCTTATATACCCTTATCTCAAATTCATAAATTACAACCAATTGAGCTTCCCTAAGCACAAGAGGAAAAAGCCAATTAGGGAAAGCCGCCTTGAACTCCTCCCAAAGTACTACATTATTGACCCCTTCTCCTCTTTCAATTGATTGTATCGTATTTGTGCTACCCCTTTGAGTTGGTAGGCTGCTAACACCCTTATCCTCAGACCTCATACCTATGATAGCCAAAATCTTATAAACCTCATCAATGAACTCTTGAGGGCCCTCACTCACCTTTGACCGATGGAATTTTGGGGGATTTATCTTCAAGAAATCCCTCACCCAAGATGCTGGTATAGGTGCATGAGGGGCTTAGGCCCCTTGGTTGGATTGGTTAGCCAGAACTTGTGCAAGAAAAGTGAGGGCATCCCAAAGCTCTCCATTAGCCAGTTGTTCCTTAAGTGTGTGGGATCTTCTTCCTCTCATGTTAGGCATGATCTATCATAGTAAAGGACAGTCGTTAGGGGAAAAATATTACCTCAACTTCTATAGCACGACATTGAGTAAGAAGAAGGAAAACATTTCCTAAATGCCTCATAGCCTCTTCCTCATTGTTGTGGTGCACAATAAAACCATGAACAAGACTCTAATTGACGCAGTGTGTTGGACACCAAGGATCTAACAACCTAGTGCTCTAATACCAAGTTTGTGACAACCCAAGCCTAGGGCTTAGACATGACACGACGCAAGGGGAACCTGAAGGTACCCCAAGTAAGCCTTTTAGCCCATCATTATATATCCTTGGTCACAGAAGCAACAAAATACAACAAGAGATAGGAAATAGGGATAACCAGGCTAAGACTTTCATATCATAAATAACAACTGCCAAGAGAGACAAAGCTTATAACATTACATATGACATGTACAACAACACCTCTACTACATAGATAATAGTTGGGGCCAAGATAAGCAACTGGGCTCATCCTCATAGTCAATATGTATATAAAAGAAAGACAGTAGCAAGAGGTCTTAAGCATTATCCCTGAAATGGAAGACTTACCAAAGAGCTTGGGAGAAGTTATACTAGCCACGCGGAGAAAGATGATCAAGCGGGGCTTTGGTTCATACATGGTGACATCATGTAGGCATAGAGTTGCATTAGTATATTTGAATATACTAAGTATATAGGATGCAACGCAACAAGTGATAAACACCATAAGCAAAATATATAACATAGTCAATGGGTATGCATATAACAATATAGCATGTATGGTTGATGTTTGAAGTAAAGCCATGCTTATATGGCAACTTTCTGGACTCAAGCTGTCCAGAATTTCTAGCAAATTTCCAGCAAAGTTACTATCATATACTTCTTGTTTTT
>JAOTQJ010000011.1:11341142-11354663 GCA_025642045.1 Solanum sejunctum | reverse complement strand
AAATTTGTATTGCATTTTCTTTCCTATTTTAACATTACACCCCCAAATCCTAACCTTTCATCCACTTCTCTCCCTCTGACAAAGGCTCCGCCACTCCTTCCCTCTCTATGACTATCGATATCTCACCGGCGCCACCCCTCTCTTCTCTCAAAACTACCCCCAAAACTTCCTCCCCTTGCCGATCTCCCCTCTCTCTCCCTCATTGTCTCTCTCACTGACCAAAAACTCCATCCAAACTGCCGTAACCATCCACCGCCACTCTTCATAACCCCTAGCCGCTTCCATCTTACCAAAATCACTACCATGCATCCCGTTGGCAACCACACCAAAACCCCCCAACACCACCCATTAGTTCAGCCATAAAACTACTCACCACCACTTCCATAAACACCCAAAGGAATGACCTGAAAACTCATCGAACCCGCCGCCACAAATCCCCAACTAGACCCTATGTTTGCTGACAACACCCAGGTGGAAACTCATCAAAAAACAAACTCCGATCAGTGAACCAACAATCATGGTCAATAATTAAATCAACAAAGATGTTAGGATCCTCTATTTTGGTTTGATTTCATGCTTTCTTGCTTTAGAGTCGAAATTATGTGATTATGCGCTGATTGAATCTTGACATGAAATACTATCTTCTACTTCACACATTTGAGATAATTTTGTGAAAATAATGTGACTGAGCTGACTTACTATGATTATGGCATGACGACGCGCTTATTTGGTATTGCTTTTTTGGGGTCAGTGCTCGCCTATCATGTTTATATTAATTTTGGCTTATTGTTGTTGTTCAAATATTCTCTTGATTATAGCTCGTTAGAATTGGAATTAATCAACATAATTTGTATAACTTTGAATTCAATTACAGAAAAGGGGTGATATCCTTGGTTGATTTTCCTTTTCGGAATGTGTATTTTTGTTGAACAATCTTTGACTCTGATTTCTTATTATTTACTTACTTTGATTGTCGTAAATACTCCTTAATTTCTGATTTTCATTCACCCATACGGTCAATTAGAATTCTCCATAGAAATAAATATTGTTTAGGTTAATTTGAGTTTGTTTGCTAATTATTACTTGCCTTAAATTTTGATTCTGTGAAAAATTAATTTAATATTGAGTGTTTGTGGTATGCCCACATTTTGTTAGCTAGTTTTAATAGAAACCAAACCTTCTTTATTTGGTGTATAAAAAATATTCAAATATATATATATATATATATATATATATATATATTACTACCGTCCTTCCTCCCTTCCTTTATTTATTTATTTTATTGATTGCTTCCCATTGCATTATTTACGGTAATTTGATTATTTAATATAGAAGAATGATTTTTTTTAATTGTTTCTTTTGATTTTATTGTGATTTTGATAATATTGATTTTCCTTAATTAGTTTTAACTGTATGTTTATTTTTAGTAAAAGTATCAATCACATTGTGTTTAATTAGAGCATTTTTTTTTGGTAAGAGTTTTATTTCCTTATGGAAGACATTGTTCTCTCTGGTATATAAGTAGAGGCTCACCAGTTCACAGGACTCACTTTTCTACACAAGAAAAAAAAATTTCACACAGAAACAAAAAAGCTCCCTCTTTTCTCATCTCTCTCTCTCCGCTAAAAAAATAAATAATAATATTTTGCTGGAGATTCTTGGCCACATATTCAGATTTCATTACTACTTTTTGTAGTTGGTGAGGTTCTTTTTTTCATATTACTATTTTTTTGTACGCTATTCTTCTTTATTTATTTAGCAGGTCTTGGAGTTCAAATCAAGGTGCGAAGAGTCGTCTGGGTGGGCTTGGACAGACCATTGAAGATTTCTTTGTTATGTTGTATTTTTATTTTTCCACAAAATTTGATGTAATAATAATATAATGAAAATGGAGATCTAGTGTAAAGGGGAGGGGGAAATATGTGCTAGTTGTTTTTCTTTTTCTTTTTTTTTTAATGTTTTTCTGTGATGTTTTGTTTAACTCATAATCCTAGACAAATTTTTTAGGTTTCAATTTTTTAAAATAGGTGTGTGCATAACCTAATAATAATAATAATTAATTATAGATATCATGTCTATAGGTTCTCGCTAATTTTAATCATGTTTTAGACATCATGTTCCTAGGCTATTTTCTATTTTATTTAGAAATCACACTTTAGGTTTTTTTTCTTTCATATTAGAAATCATGTTCATAGGGTGTTATTATCATTTTGTGTCAGAAAATTTGTTCATAGGATCTCCTTTAGAATATGTGCAATAAATATCATGTTTAGGTTTTTTTAATGTATCCTTTTAGATGACATGTCTATAGGATTTTAGTCTTGTTTTATAAATCATGCTTTGATTTTATGTGCCTTAGAAAGTATGCTCTTAATTTTAATTTGTATGTGTTTTAGAAATCATATTTAGGTTTAGTTAATTCTTGCAATATTATTAGAAATCATGTTCTAGGTTCAAATAATTTTGAAGCTACAGAAATCATGCTCTTAGCCCTTTAAACTTGATTACCTAAATATCATTAAATAAGTGTGTTAATTAAATTATTGCTTTAATCTTATTGTTAGAAACCATGTTTTAGGACTTTACTCTTAATATTACGTTTACGATAAAAATCATGTTTATAGGATTTCGTTTTAAAGAGTCCAATTATTATTTTGTAACAGAAAGCATATCTTAGGAATTGTTAATATGCTAAAAATTATGCTTATAGGGACAAATATAATTTTAACATGTCACATTCATAAATTGCCTTTAATAGTTTCTTTTAATAATTTTCATAAAGTTCGATCAATCATCTAAACTCGTTTTAAGGTGTTAATAACTAAAACTAGTTTAATTTTTCTCTCTCTTGTTTTAATTGCATGGGGTAGTTGGATTTATTTGCTGTCTTTACTTGCTCTTGATTGTTTAATTTTCCACGTAGAATTAATTTGGATAAATTCTGAAAAATAAGAGACCTCTATTTGTTAACCCCACATAATTGAGAGATACAATCGGGACTCACATTTGTGGATCTCGAGAGAGTATTGGGGAATGTATTATATGATATGAAGGTGAAATATGGTTAAGTATAGGTATTTTTATGCGTGGGAAGGCTTAGGCCCAAGAACCAAAAGCCTTGGACCGAATCAACAAATTTGGGCAAAAATATAGCATCTCTGTGCCCTGGCCTCATTGCGCCAGGGGCACGTAGAGCTCACTGGAATTTACGTTTTTGGATTTTTGAATTTTGATACGGTTGCTCTAAAATCAGGTTAGACCTATTTTCCAATTGCTCTCTAATGAAGAATATGAAGTCAAATTTTTCATATCACGCACAAATATTGAGATATATGAAAATTATGATTTTTGACACTTCTTAGGCACATTTTTGGACACTTTTTGGGGTCGTTTCAAGCTTTTTCATTTTTCAAAAGATTCATTAAAGAATTCAACCTAAGGTTCTTCATTTTACACAAGCATGTTTAACTGCTAAGCTGCAATATCACTTGGTTTTATTGAACCAAGAGATGTTGCGTCCATCTTGTCTAAAAAATTTAGCACAAAAGTACTTGTTCTACTTTCTTAGGTAACTTTAAATAAAGTTTAACAATAACCCATATTTTTGGTTTAGATTTACGTGTCTATAGCATAAAATTCATATCTAATTATAAAAAAATTAAACTCGCAAGTCGCTTAATTTTTCAAAATTAGACACATGAAACTATATTGTGACAAAAATTTGCTGCAAAATTCCTCCTAGATTGCTACAGTTCTTCTCTTTAATATTGAACCTAATTACAGACTTTTTTCGACTTTTGATTTCTCCAATTGAAACATTTGCTCTCTTGATTTTCAACAATGTCATGTTTCAACGATGTTGAGATGCCATACCCCTGCCTTGAAATTACATGATCTTGTGTCAAGTTTCTCAGCTTAAAAGTTCATCCTCCGATGATTGACGTCTTTTCACTTGCTAGACAATCCCTAGAAACTTTCATCCATCTCATAGAAAGGTCAACTATAGAAACAAAGGACATCACATACAACTTCTTGAGCAAAGTTATGTATGAAAAAGTTCTTCTATTGAAGTCTTCTACCCATAAGAATGTCGTTGATATTAGTCTTGCTTGTCTTGATGGTGTTCCTCCTTCCAATTTTGGTGAAGTTCATTACACATCTGAATATTTGGAATGGGTAGAAGATGTGTTTGACCGTAACAAAGAGGCTTTGGACCACAACAAGGTTTATGATGCTATCTTTGCTTCGTTGCTTACATATGACCACAAGGAGAATGTGCTCCAAGGCTTTTGTGAAAACTGATGTCCATCTAGCAATACCCTTTTTACTTTCATTGTAAGTTATCCCTGTCTTTGTGAGACTTGAGAACCATGAGATGTATCCCTATTCATGGGACTTTATATGATGAATTTATTCCTTTGGCTAAGGAATTGATGCATATTGACAACCAAAGGAAGACTTTCCTTTCGAGAAGTTGCTCATACTTATTTTTGGTATTCTATCGACTTACAAAAGGTGTCATGGATGAAATCTCCTTTTGTGATTGAATTAAGTTATGTTTTTGAGGTAAAAAAAAAATATGCCGAGCCTTTACAAAATTCATCCAAAAAGTTGGACAAAACCAAGAATGAATCATGATACTTCAGGGAACATTGACGTAACTTTGTTTTCACGAACTGAAGAGGAGAATGCCTCTTTTATCAAGCTATGCGTGAAAGAATCACTGAGAGATGAGACTTATTTGGAAGTTTTTCTTGCTTGTTGACTCTGTAACTTTGTGCTTCCTAATAAAAGGGTTAACTGTGCTCGTGCCAGTGTCTTCAACATCACAAGTTTGATGGCTCATGGAGAAAAATTTTCTTTGGCAGTTTTAGTCCTCACAAGCGTTTATCACGACCTTAGGGAGATCTCTACCTCCCCAAATTTAGGTTGTTGCAAGACACTCTTTCCTATTTATTAGGTATATTGATGGATTGGTGAGTATTTTTAAACCTATTTTCATCTGAATCATCCTCAATGGGGAGTGCAAATGTGGCAAATTTCTGGAGAAAAGATGGCAAAATATTTTGACCTTGTTGATGCTCATTAGTTATTTCAACAAGTGAGTATACATAATATTCATCAATTGGCACTACTAAAAAAGAAAGCGTTGCATCTTGACGATAAATGTGAATTCTCCAACTCATGGAGTGAAGTCTTCTTAAGTCTCCTTTCAAGTTTCATCACTTTAAGGCATGATGATGATCTAATCGTGGAACCTTATAGATCTAATTGATTTAGTCAATACTTTGGATTTTGTCAAGATGTTCCTGATGTTCTATAAAGCATCATTATGTGGATTCACCGCCAGCTTTGGTGCAGTCTTGGGATTCTTATGTTCATCTTGGAAGCTCGTCAAAGCTCATCATACCAATGCATCCATCAGATAAGGGGCCTTTAATGACTTGTGAGTATTCAAACTGGTGCCTAACCCATTGAGACAATGTCTTAAGATGAAGTACCTTTATTATTTTAAAAGGTCCAAAAAAGGATAACACATCTTTATCGATTAAAGGAGACCAACTTCAGTTGGATGGTAAATAAAAGTCATCAAAGTCTTCCAAGTCAAGGTGATACTAGGGATTTCTCCACAATCTATCAAAATTGTTTCTAAACTTAACAATTCAAAGGACAAGGATACACATAACAAAAAAGGTTAAATGTCTTTTGTTAACCCTCAAGGCTACTGACATCACTAATTTTAAAGAGATCGAAGCAACTCAAAAGAGGAAGAAACCTTTCAGCCCATCGGCCAAAAGTGTTGAAAAGCTACTAAGCATTGTCACATCTTCCAATAACGCGTCTAAACCATCTGCTTCTCTTTATGGGACTGGCCTCAGTACTAATACGACCTCCATATCCAATGAGAGCAATGTTAGCTAGGAGAAGCATTGAAAGCATTTGAAGAAGAAGCCTAAGAACTTGAACGATCAATATAATGAGTTCACTGATTTAAATTCCATTAGTATTGATATCACAATTTTTGAAGATGGCACGACTGGTTCAATAATGCCATAGTTGAATTGGTACTCCAAGTAAAAATTATTTAATATTTCACTAAATTATTTTTTTTATTCTTAACTCTGTGTTTAAATTTTTAAATTTTTTTAATTCGATCTTGAGGACATATTTAGTGATGTAGATGTATTCGAAGATTGTATCACAAGCCAAAATCCCTCCAATATGGAAAACAGTTCTCACTTCTCACTTGCTGAAGTCAAGGGACAAATACAAATGAGAGTTCATTGACAAAGTTGATGTGCCTCCTTTTGAAGATGTCGAACATTCTCAACATGTCTCAATTACTAATTTGGAGGTCTCAAGTGAATCAGGTTGAACGTTCAAATGTCTCCAAAGACTTTCTTGGACCTTTGCAGCAAGTTGCCCAAAACTTTGAACCACAAAAGACTGTTTTAGCCTTTAAATTGTCTTATTTTTCTGGAATGTGACATACCTTGTGTGAATGTATTACGTAATTCACTACCAAATCCTAGGAAAGCCTTAAATAGTTAGATACAGGTGTTGCTTTGATTCTTAAAGGACTTCGAGAAGTTAACATCACCAACCTTTCTCTATTGGAAGTTCTACTTGAAATTGTTTTCAAAAAACATAGAGATTATGATGTTGCGAGATTGTCTACCTCTTAGAAGGTAACTAGAGATTCTCCTCGAGAGTTTCTTTCCACTAAACAACAATGACTTCAGACAGTGAATGAGATGAAAGTCAAGTTGGACAAGCATCTGAGAGAGCTTCAAAAAGTTCTTGAAAAAACTGAAAAGAGCTAGAGTCTTGAACTTCTAAGAAGAATAAGACCATCTCATTTGTTGAGGAGCATCAGAAAATACTATTTAAAAATAAAGAAAGGATCACCAATAGTGAAGAGAAGATTCATACCCTTGAAAAAATCAGTCCCTTGTCAGAAACAAAAATAAAAGAACTAGCTAAGCTAAAGGAGGATGCTGAAACTAGTTGCCACCAAATTCTTAGCCATAAGTTTTTTCCTTTAATTTTTTGTTCTGCATAAGAATGCTCCTTCATTTTTTTGAGTTCTTTTGCTTCATTTTTTGAATGGTTTAGTGACAATCCTCTTTCGATGGAATAAAAGTGACATCTTTCTCTTAAATGTCTTTCTTTTGATCACTTTAGATTTGTCTTTAATCATTCCAACCCTCGTATTTTGACAATTTTCATACAACTTTTCAGCCTTAAGCATCCGTTGTAGAAAATTAATAACTTGATGTAGAATTATCAAAATAATAAGATTCTTATTCCCTTGGAATCATAACGCATAAAAATATAGAAATCAAGCTAAAAAGTTCTCAATAGTTATACACATACATTTTCAAAGTTGACTCAAGTTTTTCCTTGTGCAACTTTTCAGCTTTAAGCACCTACGGTAGAAAATCAATTCCTCGTGCAACTTTTCAACTTTGAGCACCTAAGTAAAAAATCGATAACTCGATGTAGGAGCATTGAAATAATGATATTCTTGTTCTATTGGAATTGTAACACATAAAAATACAATGTATGTAAAAATCATGATAAAAAATTATAAGGACCCCAAGATGTTGTACGATTTTATGAAAGCTTGAAAACTCATTTAGGAGAACTTTGGACCATGGTGACACTTCAGAGGGGAGACAGCATGGCCCATGTGGGGTCATCCAAACCATGTCGGGGTCTCATATAGTGGCCCTTGGCCTTTGGAGGTTGGTTGGCTCCTAAATGTGGTGTTTAAAACTAAGGCACACCACACTTGGACCCCTCACAGTCCGTATGGCACTTCACGGTCTTTGTGGTAGGCCGTGTGATGCCTTGGCTTAAAATTTCATAATTTTGAGACTAAGGATGGTGACATGGCCCCTCACACGGCTCGTGTAGTGTGCATGGCTCGTGAGGCCACCCGTGAGGCTTTCGGAGTGAAATTTTTCTAGGTATGAAATCACCGTATCCTAACTTTGATGTGGGAAATTGTTTCTAAGGGAGGTGATACGGGCACCTACATAGCCTGTGTAGATTCACACAGCCCGTGTGGCCCTTCCGTGTGATTGATTTTTGTCAAAAAATTCTAAATTATAGGATTATCATTCCGAAACTTTGTCAAGTGAAATTTTATCTAAGTGTTATTTAACAGGCAAGTAAATAGTATGTGTAATGCCACATGAACCGTATGCCCTTCCTTGAAGTATTGACGTCCAATTTTTCAACTCGTTTCATTAATAACATTTTTGTAAATACAGTTTATTCTAATTGTATTTTAGGACTTCCAAATATTCAAATTCATTCCTACCATTTGAAAACTCTCTCAAGCTTCTCTTAAAGAACTCTTATGGATTGCAAACTTGAGAATCAAGGAAAACTCATTTCTCCTTCAAATTTCTTTTGGAACTTTTTCATTTGTCAAGGTATGTGAGTTTTGATCCTTGGTTCGTTTCAACCAAGGAGACCAAAATCTTTTCAAGTAATTTTCATGAATTTAGTATACTTTAAATGTGGGTTCCCAATTTTATGATTTATTAAATTCAATTATTGTATGGGTTATGTTTACTTATTGATTTTAAGTTGTTCTTAGCTATAATATGATGGTTTACATTGAGATTATGAAGCTATGATATAAAATTTTTATATCATATTGTTGAGCATTTGATTTGATATAAATTAAGCATTTGACCATGTCGAGTTGAGTAAATTGAGCATGATTGAGTATGAGAAGCACATTGCATTAAGTCATATATATCACTATATAAGATTATCTTACTTACAATATCCTAATGAGTCAAATTGAGTGAGTCTAAATGACCATTGAGTTTGCATTGATTTTGATTTATTTGCATTGATTGAGTGAGCTGATGAGAAATTGAGTTGGGTTAAGCATTGAGATTTGAGTTGATTGATTGAGCATTGACCTCTGAGTTGATTGACTGAGTATTGAGGATTGGGTTGATTAATGATTTGAGCATGATTTAGTCTTGGAAGGAGTATTGAGGACTCTTATCTCGCAAGTAGATATTTACCCCAGAGCCATGAGAGAGTTTATCACCCTTTTCTGTGGCAAGTTAGGGGAGGGCATGGAAACAATGCTGATTTGTTTTGCATTGTCAAATTACAGGTGGTAGGATAAGGATTTTGGTTAAAAGAAACTCCCAAGCAATATTGATGAGCATGATATTTTAAAATTGAGTTTATTATTACTGAGTCTATTTTCTGAGTATACTTTAAAAAGATGATTTACTTTAAACATGCATATTGAGTCAAACATGAGTTGTTGGTTGAGTTTTACTTTTCTTGAGCTATTTTACGTACCAGTATATTCCATGTACCGACGTCTGTTTGGGTCTGCATCTTTTCATGATGCAGATACAGGTGATAGAGGACGTTATCTCGTGCATCATTAAGGTCCAAAATAGTACATTTTTAGAGTTAGTGAGCCCTCTTTGCCATCCGGAGGGGCTCTTTTATTTTATGAGTTGGTTTGATACATTTTTCTTTCTTTGATTGGGGTGTTCAAGGTGTGTCATGGCACCATCCTAGATTGATGAGTAGAGGCTTCATAGACATTTGAGTAGAAAATTTTGAGGCATTTTATGTATCTAAACTAATTTTCTTAAAATTATGATATAGTGGAGTTATGCAATTTACTTATTTTCATACATATGATGTCTTATTAATTGAGTTATTCTTCCTCTATCGAGTTGATATGATAATGAGGCCAAGTGTTCGCTCGGGGGCTAGCAATAGTCTCTAAGTGCCAGCCAATTCAAGGATAGCCTATTGTGGTGTGACAAACTTGGTATCAGAGCAGAGAGTTCAAGAGTCCTAGGGAGTTTATGAAGCCGTATCCAGTAGAGTCTTGTTTATGTGTGTGTTGTGCACCACACTTCATAAGCGAGAGGCTATAGGACATTAGAAATGGTTACACTTCTTTGGTATTCTGAGTTCGTGTGACAGATATTCTTCTTTAACTCGTGGTTTCGTGATTACAGATAATGCCTCCTAGATGCACTATAATGTAGAGGAATGCTTTAGCTTTCATTGCTGAGAAACCTGCTTCAGAGGTGCCTTCTAAAATAGAAACGAGGGGCTAAGGTCAATCATCCAGAACTGCTAGTGTCCCTGTGACACCTACTACTCTATCTGCTTCTACTATTGAGGCTGATTTTAGAGGAGCTATTGTCATGCTCACATAGTGGGTAGCTACCTAGAGCGGGAACTAAGGTTCGCAGACTCCTTGTTCAAGCCCACATGAGCCAACAACTGCCTCCTAATTGAGTGACTTTTTGAGGATGAACCCATCTGTCTACACATGGTTCGAGGTTGAGGAGGACCCTCAAAACTTCATTGATGAGATGTGAAAGATGCTGATGTGCTGGCAAAATACAAACATTTGATGCCTAAAATAAAGGATTCTGTGAGTTCTTAATGGGACTTTTTATAGTTTTTATGTGTTTTATTGTTATTGCAGAAATGTTAGGTTGGTATGATTTTTGATGAAAAGTTATAGATTTTACTGAATCATAGGACATACGATCTCATTTACAAGTCGTAGCCCAAGATACAAGTTATAGGATGTGTCGTAGCAAGAATTAGAGATCAAAATTTTAGAAATTTGCTAAGTGGAGGTCACCCCTACGAGTTGTAAGTCTCACTATGACTCATATAGTTGGACTCATAGCAGGAGTCAGAGAACTAAAATGTTGGACCAAAAACTAAAGGCTAAGATTACGAGAAGAACATATGAGTCATAGCTTAAGCAACAACTCATACCTAAGGGTCGTACCAGTTTAGTCCAAAATGCCAAGAGCCTGATATGAGACTCGATTACTACTCGTAGGTCACCATACAAGTCATACCTGCAAGGCATACCAGCTTCCAACTGTCTTTTCTATGTTATTTTTAGAGTTTATTTGTAAATACTATAAATACCTTAAGTTAGTTTTTTTAGAAGAGGATTGGAGATTCCAAATTTTTTAGGATAAAACTTGCCTTTAAATATTCTCTCAAGAATATTTTAGGGTTTTAGATTAGTTTATTATTTTTCTCTTGGAAAACCTATTTTGGGGATTGTAAATCTTACTTTGTACTTATTGTTGATCAATCAAACTTTTGGGTTTGCAACTTGTGGTGTCTACAATCTTCATTGTTTTTGGTAAAACTCTCAACTATGTATTTTATTTGCATTTTTGCTTATTTTGGCTTAGCCTTGAGTAGCTAAGCACCCACAACTTGGGGTTGTGGGAATCATGGGTAGTTGATTTGAGATAACCTAGGTTTATTGCATTTTTACGATAGGGGTTTGCATGTATTATCTATTTTCCTTCATTATGATTGTCGTTTGGTGATGGCCAATACCATACCCTACCTATTATCACTAGCCCAACCAAGTAGTGCCGAATAGGAAAAGGGATGTAGATGACAGGATTTGATTGATGTCTTCTCATCTAATCAACCAAACTTGACCAAGAGGAGGTTGACTAGGACTATTGGTAACGGTTAGTTGGCACACCATGGTGGCCGACCAAGCGCCATGGTGAGATTCGACCTTCACCTTCACAAGAGGGTTGTAAGAACTTAAGTTGCCGTCCTGCATGTGAATTTCCAATTGTAGTTATGTTGCCTAGGGAAATCTAGTCAATGAACCATGGTGAACACAATTCCCAAGTTGTCCCCAAAATTGAGTGTTTCCTCACATCTTATTTTAGTGTTTATTTTACTTTGTTTTTGAATTCACAACCCTCCTCCTCTACCATTTAGAGATTTTAGTTATTTATGCTTGAAATGATTACTAGTGGATTCCTGTAGTCAAGCCCCGTATTTCTTGTGGATTCGACCCTAACCTTCGGTTAGGTTAATTGTTGACAGTGACCGCTTTCTTATTAGAGCATGAACATTAGTCAAAAGACAACACCGTCAACTTAGAATTATTGCTTGTTCTCAAGTAATAACTCAATCTAAGCAGACAATGAGAAATACATAGTAGCTACACTAATGACATATACAAAAACTCCTTTGATTCAGGTACCCAACTACCATTTGTAAAATAGGATTGTGAGGTTATTAAGCAAAATCAGAACATAATGAGATACCTAGCAATCTAACTATGACAAGCCAAAAGGAGCATTAACTGTCCATAATCGCTGGTATAGTCATATGCTACTCAAGTAGTGAAAATGCCCTCACCAGAAAGAAGTCCCTCATACTCAATCAAAAAGCATTCAAAATTCAGGGACTGAGGAAACATTCTCACTCTCACGATTGAAATTCATGAATATTGACTAATACCATAGGCTTGCCTCTATACTCATCTTCTGGCTTGGTGATAAAGTGGATTTGGATCACTTTAGAACTTATGGGCTTGTAAAATAGGTTCAGGGAGCTTTGGTATGGTATTTTAGGCTAACAGTGACTAAAAGCTATCCTTGAGCCATGTTTACCAGCACTGTTTGCTTTCATAACCCAACCTTTTTCAACAAGTCCACCCTTATTCTCCTATTTTTGAATTTTTTGAGTGCTTTCTTTCTATTTTCAGCTATGCCTTATTTCTAAAATCAATTCTTGCTACTTTTTCTCAATTCAAGGCACTTTTCTTTCTCTTTTTCTTCACTTAGCTCATGCTTTTTCATTTATTTCTTTATTTCCTAACTAACCACCTTATTGCCATTACTTTACCATAATAAGGGACACCCTCAACTTAGGCTTTTAGACTGAGGTAAAGTACATAATATCTATTCCTCATACCAGGGCCACAACTTGTAGCCACCCTCAACTTAGGCTTTTAGCCTCAATTAAGGTTCACATGTCCAAGGATAGGCTAGGGCCAATATCAAGGTGTTTCATCAAATAAGGTTAAGTTAGCAAAATGTCAAGAAATAATGAGCATGAGAAGCTCAAAAATTTAGAATGAGGGATTCACTCACTAATTTGGGGGGTCATTTAGGCCAAAAGTGGGTTCACTCAAAGAATAAAGACCAAAGATCCTTTTCATATCAATCAAATCACCAAACCAATCTTAGAGTACTAAGGCAAATTCTGAGTCCATACAAGATGCATGAAATGCAGCAAAATAAGCTCACAACACATATGGCATTGCATCCACAATCAAGTATAGACTCACAGGTCATGCTTTTAGCCTTAGATTACCTTCACAATATTAGAATAAACATTGTCAGATACTCAAAAATATATGAATGCATTAATAACCACAATCTCAAATATTTTGAGGGCACCCATTTTCTTATCAAAACTTTAAAATATGTCTAAAGATTATGTATATGCCAATAGATAACACTACTATGAATTTACACATTATCTATACTACCTAAACATGTCGGTTCAACAGAAAAGTAAACATCCACAAGGAAAACCTTGGGATCAAAAAATAAGGGAAGTTATCGACTTGAGGCTACTCAGACTTCACCTTAATCCACAACTTCCCACACCCCACCAAAATAGGATACTTTGTCCTCAAAGTAAAAACACATACTA
>JAOTQJ010000011.1:11308462-11341042 GCA_025642045.1 Solanum sejunctum | reverse complement strand
AGACTTCACCTTAATCCACAACTTCCCACACCCCACCAAAATAGGATACTTTGTCCTCAAAGTAAAAACACATACTAGGATGAACATAACAAAAACAAAGACATAGATATATATATATACATTAAAAACCAACATTTAGAAACCAATATCCAAAACCAAAATAAAAACATCATCCAACATAAAACATTTTAAAACCAACATCAAAATAATATTGTCTAACAAGAGAACAAAATATCCATGAATAAAAGTAAGACTTGGGGTCAAAAAGGGTCAAACATTATGGTGCATCAAGCACCGATCTTTGGCTAGTCTGTGGGGTCCTGGGGCACCAACTCCTCCTCAGCAATCTATGAACTACCCTCTCCCTGTAGGGTGTGCTGGTCCCAATCGCTCTGAATAGCCACCAATAATAGCGACTCTTGCACCACCTTCTCGGGTATGGGCTCCTCGTCCGGTCTCAGCCACCTCTTCTTGCTGGGTCTGGGAGGTTCTCGCAGACTCTGATTCTGACTCTGAATGTAAAAGGGTCATCTGTGGTAGGCTGCTATCCAACCCGTCCCTAGTACTCTACTGTTCCTCCTTTTCGGGCTGGGAGGAACTGCTAACTTCCATAGGAGTCTATGCTGCAAGTGCCTGAGTCTGAGGTCTATTGGCTTCAGGATCTATCTTTACTTTATGGACTTCTATAGAGCCCTCTAAATGCTCAGTCTCGGAAGATTCATTAATCAAGCTCCATTGGAAAGTTTGAATAGCATGTTTGTCTTTTGGAGGCATTTTATCAACAAGCCAACCACATAGCAACACATAAGTTTCAAGATATTTGATCCAATAAATCACATAACAAAGAACAAGAAATGCAAACACAGCATAAAAACAAAAATAAAACAAAAGAAAGATTACTGGAACAGTTGCAGGTCTATAGGTACGAGTATAGTTAGGACTCGTAGGATGGCCTACGAGTAGTACACTGGCCTCGTAGTAATAAGATGACTTACAAAAATGCAATCTGACCTCAGGTACTAGTGACAGTTATGACTCTTAGGGGAACCTACGAGTCATAGTTTGGCCTCGTACCAAATTTCAGAGACATTTTTAAGAACTATGTCAGGATTATGGGACCCTCACTACGAGTTATAATAGGTATTACGAGTCGTATATGGGTTCGTATGGAAAATATGTAGAAATCACATGTGACTAATGCTTGCCAAGGGACCTTTACTACATGTAGGGGACCCTACGAGTCATAAGAGTACCTCATAGCAGAAAATAGAAGGCACTAGTGGTGCCTATCATTTCCCACAACAAGCATAAACCAAACACACTACTCAAAATACTTTGGCACATAAGAGCAATACAAAATATTTGGCACCTGAGCAATCCCATAATGATAACAGAAAGTTAAATGCACCATTATCCCCAAGAATCGAGATCATTTAAACAGTACATCAAGCACACCAAAAATAAAATACTTTCCAATCTCAAACTAGCTATCCAGTCCATTCAGACCATTTCAATCTGGTCCACCAAGTTAAGACCTATGAACCACGCCCAACTAACCAAATTCCAGTTCTGAAAATAATACGATCAATGCTTAGGCAACATATAGGCACTACACTCAATGGATTAAGCATTTACACACTCACAACCATCTACTCAAGAATTTCAAACAAGATTTAATTCATCACAACATCCTTCAAGGCACACCAACCCTAGGTTTTTAAGTTTATATCAAAATATTATCAAATATGCTTGAAAATTCATGGTTAAACACATACACATTCATCTATAGCATAACTCACCACCATAGTGCATTAAGATTAAACAAGAAATTTACCAAATTGAAGAAGAAGTGAACCAATCTACTATAGATGGAAAAACAAGCCGAAACCCTAGAAAATAGAGTGCTTGCTAGAATCTTGGGCAAAAAATGGTGTAGGTGGCCAAGATTTTGATTAAAAAATGATTTAGATGATAATAGAGGGTTTTTCATCGCTTTGGGCTTGTAAAATGGATTTTGGGGGTCAAATTTTATTTTGACCCCCTTTTAAATAAAATTGGTTTGGGTTTTTAAAACAACAAATTGGGGCTATGAGACCCCGACTACGAGTTGTGAAGTGTCCTACGACTCATTGGTCCCAATCTCGTAGCAGACCCAACACTTGCAAAAATTTAGGGATCATACCTACGCACTATGTACCCCTCTTACGATTCGTAGAAGACTATACAAATCCTATGGTTGGCTCGTAGTGTATGTGCCAACTTCTTATACTCACTGATGTCCTATACGAGGCATGACTATGAGTTATAGTGGTGACTACGACTCGTAGGCCTGCTCGTAGAGGCTGTTCCAAGTGCCATTTTCTCACTTTTTCAACTCTTAGATTTTCGCCTGCAAAACAAGTCTCAGAACATAATAATTTTCAAAATATTACAATTGCATCAATGTAATTCAACTAGAAATACACTTACACCTTCTACCTAGTAATCTTAATCAACCAAAAACACTTAAAACAAATCAATAATTATAAATAATGCTTGGGTTGCCTCCCAAGAAGCACCTTGCTTAATGGCATGGCTTGACTTTGTCATCGTCCTTCATCAACTATTATCAAGGGGTCCATACCTCACTCTTGAACTCGTCTGGGTGCTTTATGGATTGGTGAATATCGAACACGATCTCTGTATCATTGACCCTAAATCGCAGTTGACCTGAATCCATATCCACTAGATCTCTCCCACTGGCCAGAAATGGTCTTCCCAGATGATGGGCACTTCAAAATCAACCTTGCAATCAAGGATCACAAAGTCCCGGGAAAGATGAATTTATCAACTTCAACAAACACATCCAAAAGGATTCCCTCTAGCTTTTTAATGGTTTGATCTACCATAAGCAACCTCATTCTTGGTAGGGTAGGAGTACCAAGGCCAAACGTTTTGAATATAGCAAGATGCATTAGATTGACGCTCGCTCCTAAGTCACTCAATGCTCTTGCCAACTCAACATCACCAATGGTACAAGGGATGGTAAATGCACCGGGGTCCTCTCATTTTTGCACAAGGTATTTGGTCATATCTCACTACATTGTTGAAGTTCTTATGAGAACTCTTGGCTCAAAGTGTGCTTCTTGGTCACCAAATCCTTCATATACTTGGCGTACCCAAGCATTTTATCCAAAGGTTCTAGAAGGGGAATATTGATGGAGAGTTGCTTAACATCGAGAGGAAATGTTTGAATTTACCTTCATCTTCTTTTTTCTTAAGCCTTTGAGGGAAAGAAGGAGGGGGTTTGGAAATTGATTTCAATTTCTCATGCTCCCTTGCCTCTTCTTGTTGCATCCTAATAACCTTCGGATCTTCTCTCTCAACCATGACTTCACCACCAAGACCTTTTCTCATCAACTTCATCCACAAGTACCGACATAGGAAGATCTACAATCCTCTTGCCAGTCTGAGTCATAACCGCCATGCAATGCCCCTTATTTTTTAGGATTTTGAACCATATTGTTAGTAAGGTGCCCTTTTGGCATTGGTTCAACTGTGAAGAAACTTGTCCGAATTGTTGTTCTAGTTGCTTAATCGCCACTGAGTGAGACTCTATTTTTTTATTAATGCTTGAAATATCTGCTTTCATTCCTTTTAAAGTCTTATCTTGGTGGTAGTCCCTCTTCAACAACTTTTTGAACATCTCTTCAATCCTGGAGTTACTTAACCCAGCATCATGGTTGTGAGGAGGCACACAAGGACTATTTCTATAACCCTCTTTCTTCCCCACTCAGTGTCTAGCACTCTCTCTCACACAGTATTCGCCTCGGTTATCTCTATACACCCCATCATGGTTGAAGTTTCAAGGTTAATTCCCGGACCGTTGCTTCTAATAGTTTGAATTGGACCCTTCGAGGTTGTTTCAGAAACCCGCCGCTTGGTTGCTTATAAAACATCCATCCTCATCAAAGAATGGATCATCATAGATAAGAGCCTTTGGAAGTTGGTGAGTGACTGCCTTGACGTTGTGTGAAGTTGAGCAAGTTGCTCCATGATCTCTTAGTTTACCTTTGCTTGCTCATTATTGGTGTTTACTGCACAAGAAGTTTTCATCACACCTTGCTCCCCTTGCCCCTATGTCCATTTGTTTTGACCACTTGCTCTATTCTTGCAGCTATCAATGTAAAAGGTTGGTCACAGAACATGCCTCCCATGATTATGTAGGCGTAATCTTGACTACTCTCGTCAAGCGCTCGATAGAAAATCTCGACCAAAGCATCATCAACAATCTTGTGATCGGGGACCATCCTCAAGCATTTAGTGAACCTCTCCCATGTTGTGCTAATAGAGTTACCCGACAATTGCTCAAAGTTGTTGATTTGGTCCTTGAGCTTCAACTTCTTAGATCTTGGGGAATATCTTTCAAGGAATATTCTATGAAGCTCAGTGCAACTTGTAATAATGCCCGGAGGAAGCTCAGACAACCATACAATTGTATTGCCAGTCAATGATAGTGGAAACACTCTTAAACCAATAATATCAAGAGAAAGATTTTGTGTCCACATGAGACTCTTGCAAACAAACATCACATTTTGAAGATGATGGTGGGGATCCTCCAAAGGTAGCCTTGTGAATAGTCCATGATTTTAGAGCATTTGGAGTAAGTATCTGCCGATAATGTGCTATGGCAGCGGTAACGTCCATAGCCATAGGGTTCAATCAATATTGATTCTATCCATAAGTGTTTTCATTGAAGTCACTGAGTTGTAGCCTGTTACCCCTTTGTTGTGGATTCTCCTCTCTTCCCCTATCCTCATTTGTATTCATATCCTCCTCAAGCTTTGATATCTTTATTCACTTAATCCATTCTTCATGATAATCAATGAATCTCCAAATTGAGTGGAGATAAGGGATTGCCTTGGCTCCTTGTGTTGGGCATACAACCTACTACACCCTACAAATAAACTCAAACAACAAAAACAAAAGTAAAATACAAGAGATTTTAGAAATCAACACTAGAACTAACTGATAGTGAATTCAAGTCAAAACCTAGTCGTATTCCCCGGCAACGGCACTATAATTTTTTGAATGATGTTCACACTCTAATAAGAAGGTGGTCATTGTCAGCAACTAACCTAACCAAAGGTGAGGGTCGAATCCATAGGGAATACGGGGATTGACTACAAGAATCCACTGCTAATCATTTCAAGCATAAATAACTAAAATCTCTAAAGGGGGGTGTGAATTCAAAAATAATGTAAAATAAATACTAAACTAAGACGCGAGGAAACACTCAATTTTGGGGACAACTTGGTAATTGTTTTCACCATGGTTCATTAACTCGATTTCTTTAGAAAACATAACTACAATTGGAAATTCGCTTTTAGGACAGTAATTTAGGTTTTTCCAGCTCTCTTATGAAGGTGAAGGTTGAATTTCACCATGGCACTTGGTCGGCCACCATGGTATGACAACTAATTGTTACCAATAGTCCCAATGAACCTCCCCTTGGTCAAGTTTGGTTGATTAGATGAGAAGACATCAATCAAATGCCATCTACTTTCCTTTTCCTATTCATCACTACCTTATCGGGCTAGTGATAGTAGGCGGGGATTGGTATTGGCCACCACCAAATGACAATCATAATGAAGAGAAATAGACAATACATGCAAACCCCAATCATAGAAATGCAATAAACCTAGGTTATCTCAAATCAACTACCCATGATTCCCATAACCCCAAGTTATGGGTGCTTAGCTACTCATGACTAAGGCAAAATAAGCAAAAATGCAAATAAATGATATAGTTGAGAGTTTTACCAAAAACAATGAAGATAGAAGACACCGCAAGTTGCAAACCCAAAAGCTTGATTGATCAACAATGAGTACAAAGCAAGATTTACAATCTCCAAAATGGGTTTTCTAAGAGAAAATAATAAAATAATCTAAAACCCTAAAATATTATTGAAAGAATATTCAAAGGGAAGTTCTATCCTAAAAAATCTGGAATCTCCAATCCTCTTCTAAAAAAAACTAACTTAAGGTATTTATAGTGTTTACAAATAAACCCTAAAAATAACACAGAAAAAACAGTTGGCAGTTGGTACACCTTGTAGGTACAACCCGTAGGGTGACCTACAAGTCATAGTTAGGGTCCCGTATCAGGCTCCTGGCATTTTGGATTAAACTGGTATGGCCCTCAGGTATGAGTCGTTGCTTGAGCTACGACTCATATGTTCTTCTCGTAGTCTTGGCCTTTAGTTTTTGGTCCAATATTTTGGCTATCTAATTCCTACTACGAGTCAACATATACGAGTCGTGGTGAGGGTTATGACTTGTAGGATGGCCTCGTAGGGGTGACCTCCACTTAGCAGATTTCTGAGTTTTTGGTATCTGATTCCTACTATAACACACCCTACGACTCATTTCTTGGGCTACGACTCGTAGGTGAGATTGTATGTCCTATGATTCATCAAAATCTGCAACTTTTCTTTAAAAGTCATGTCAACCTATCTTTTCTGTAAAAACAATGCAAAACACATAAAAACCATAAAAAGTCACATTAAGAACTCAAAGAATCCCTTGTTTTAGGCATCAAATGTGTTGTATTTTGCTAGCATATTAGGTGCTAAAAACCATGTATGCGACTAAGACCCAGGGAGTTGAGCTCGCTGCCTATGAGCTCAAGAATAGGGCTACTGTGTCATACAATCAGTGGGAAGAGGGTTAAGAAGAGGATTCTGAGCTCTCTACCTGGAGTTTGTGAATATGAAACAAAAGGGGATGACTATTAAAAAATATGTCCTGAAGTTTATCCAGCTATCTAGGTATGCACTACAAATGGTCCCATATATTAGGGCGAAGATGAGGAAATTTGTATCCGAATTGGGTAGACATGTGAAGAGAGACTATAAGGGCATTGTTGATTCTTAGAATGGATATCTCTAGAATGATGGTTTATGCCTAGCAGACTGAGGAAGACAAGAAGAAGGATAAAGAAGAGCATCTGAGTAAAAAGTGTAGATTAGTAGGGCCTGAGCTCAGTCAGGCCAAATAATATAAGGGAGATAAGTCCTATTTCCAAAAGTGGTCCTGTAGTTATGCACCATCTTCAGCCAGTGCACCAGCCCCGAGCCAGAGATATGATCAAAGGTCCCTAGGTCAACCAAACTTTAGGGCATATGGTGCACAGTCTCAAGCAAGTACAACCCTTGGCTCTACAGGAAATCCACCTTATGGGAGATGTGGCAGGATGCATCTAGGAGAGTGTAAAGATGGAGGAAATGGTTGCTACAAGTATGGTCAGCTGGGCCATTTTTAGAGAGCTTGTCTAATGTGGGGTAATAAGGCCCAGACTTCTACCATAACACTGCCAACGAGGGGTAATCAGAGAGGTGCTGCACTAGGGGCAAGTGGTGGGATAAATCATTTGTATATCATGGGAACCAATAGTACCAAGAGGTTACACCAGATGTTGTGATAGGTATGCTTCGAGTTTTTACCTTTCCTTGCTATGCTTTACTTGATCTGGGTGCAACTTTCTCTTTTGTGATGCCATATGTGGCGAGTAAATTTGAGATTCTTCCTGAGTATTTGCTTGAGACATTTTCTATTTCTACTCCTGTTGGTGAGTTCATTCGAGCTAAGAGAATCTATAGAGATTGTATGGTATCTATCTATCATAAGGATACTCTTGTTGAATTGATTGAGTTGGAGATGGCTGATTTTGATGTGATCCTTGGCATGGATTGGCTTCATGCTTGCTATGCCTCTATTGATTGCCGAACTCAAACTGTCAAATTCCAATTTCCAAATGAGCCTATTATTAAATGAAAGGCAGATTCTGTTGCACCGAAGGGTAAGTTTATTTGTTACCTCAAGGCTCGATGACTAATCTCTAAAGGATGTACCCACCACCTCGTACAAGTTAAGTTTGATGAAGTTAAACCACTTACTCTTGAGTTTGTCCCATTGTGAGTGAGTTTCCTGAGGATCTGCCTAGAGTCCCTCCTGAAAGGGAGATTGACTTCAAAATTGATTTGCTTCCTGACAGCTAACTATTTCTATTCTACTATATAGAATAGCCCTTGCGGAGGTGAAAGAGTTAAAGAAGAAGTTAGGGGATTTGTTAGAGAAAGGCTTTATAAGGCCGAATGTCTCTCCATAGGTGCTTCGGTCTTTTTCATGTGAAATAAAGATGGTTCTATGAGAATGTTTATTGACTACCATTAGTTGAATAAGGTGACTATCAGTAATAAATATTTCCTTCCAAGGATTGATAATTTGTTTGACCAACTTTAGGGTGCCACTGTCTTCTCTAAGATAGACCTCAAATAGGGCTATCACCAATTGAAAGTGAGATAATGTGATATCCCAAAGGTGGCTTTTCAAACTCGATATGGTCATTTTGAATTCTTGGTGATGTTGTTTGGGTTGACAAATACACCCATAACTTTTATGGATCTGATGAACAGATATTCATACAGTATCTTGACATGTTCATGATTGTGTTCATTAATGATACTTTGGTGTATTTTAGAGATAAAGAAGAGCATGTCAATCTCCTCAAGATTGCTCTGCAGACACTCCAAGACAATTAGTTGTATGCAAAGTTTTCTAAGTGAGAATTTTGGCTCAAATTTGTGGCTTTCTTATGTCATGTGATTTCTTGTGGAATTTGAGTGGATACTTAAAAGATTAAGGCGGTTATGAATTGGCTATGACCAACTTCACCGACAAATATAAGGAGCTTTTTGGGATTGGCTGGCTATTAGCAGAGATTTGTTAAAGGATTTTCACCCATATCCATGTCGTTGACCAAATAGACTTAGAAGAATGTTTATTTTCATTGGTCTGATGAGTGTGAGAAAAGTTTCCAAGAGTTGAAGGTAAGATTAACACCGCACCAGTATTGACCTTGCCTGATGGAAATAGATGGGTTTGTGATTTATTGCGATGCTTCGAGGGTAGGATTAGGATGTATGCTGATGCAGAAGGGAAAAATTTTTGCCTATGCTTCTAGACAGCTTAAGGTGCATGAGAAAAATTATCTCACTTATGACGTGGAGCTGGCAGCGATGGTGTTTGCACTCAACTTATGGTGCAATTATTTATATGGACTACATGTGGATGTATTCATAGACCACATAATCCTGCAATACGTCTTAACCCAGTAGGGGCTTAACTTGAGGCAAAGAAGATGACTTGAGTTACTTAAGGACTACGGCATGAGCATCCTCTACTACACAGGAAAAGATAATGTGGTTATTGATGCTCTTAGCAGGTTGTCCATGGGAAGCACTACCCATGTTGAGGAAGAGAAAAGAGAATTAGCTAAGGAGGTCCATAGAGTAGCATGATTGGGAGTCCAATTAGATAAGTTGGGAGAGGAAGGAGTTCATATGCAAAATAGGTCTGCATCATCTCTGGTACTGGAGGTGAAGGAGAAATAAGACCAAGATCCCATTTTATTACAGTTGAGGGGGATGTGTGTAAGTAGAAAGTGATAAGTCAGATGGTATTTATCTACGCTAGGATCTGACCTACATAAACTTCTTTCTTCTCTTCCCAACTATATTTGAAAATGAATTAGTTATCCATATTCTGGCTTTTTGTAGGTACTCTATCTAATTCATTCTTTCACTAAAGGGGGAGATGGAGTATTGAGGTATCAGGGTAGATTGTGTGTTCCAAATATTGATGGGGTTTGAGAGAGGATTATGGCCAAGGCCCATAGTTCCAGATATTCTATTTACCTACGGCTTACCAAGATGTACCATGACTTGAGAAAAATCTATTGGTGGAGTTGAATGAAGAAAGATATCACTGAGATTGTTTCCATGTGTCTGAATTGTCAACAAGTTAAAGTTGAGCACCAAAGGCCATGTGGAGTTGCTTAGAATTTTGAGATCCTAAAGTGGAAATTGGAGATGATTAATATGGACTTTGTCACTAGCTTACTGACGTCTTGCAGATAGCATGATTCAATTTGGGTGATAGTTGATCGAATGACAAAATCGGCACACTTCTTAGTAGTCAAGATGACTGACATCATGGAGGATTATGCCCGACTCTATTTAAGGGAGATTGTAAGATTGCATGGGGTTTCTTTGTCCATCATCTTAGGTAAAGGAGCCCAATTCACCACCCAATTTTAGAGATCTTTTTAGAAGAGTTTTGGTACGGAGATACTCCTTAGCACATCTTTCCACCCTCAGACAGATGGTCAGGTGGAACGCACAATTCAAAACTTAGAGGATATGTTGAGAGCCTGCACTATTAACTTTAAAGGTAATTGGGATTACCACTTATTTTGATATAGTTTGCTTACAACAATAGTTCTCATTCAAGCATTCAGATGGCCCCATAAGAGGCACTTTATGGGAGGAGGTGTAGATTGTTGATTGGATGGTTTGAGGCAGGTGAAGAAGAGTTGATTAGATCGGACTTGGTTCATCAAGCCATGGAGAAGGTGAAAATCATCCGAGAAAGGTCGATGATGATAAAAAGTAGACAAAAATCCTACATAGAAGTCAGAAGAAGAGATTTGGATTTTGAGGTCAATGATTGGGTGTATTTAAAAGTGTTACCCCTGAAGGGTGTGATGAGATTTGGAAAGAAAGGAAAGTTGAGTCCGAGGTACATTGGCCCTTATCATATTATAAAGAGAGCGGACAATATGGTATATTAGTTAGAGCTACCATCAAAGTTAGAGGCCATCCACCCAGTTTTTCATATTTCCATGCTTAAAAAGTGTTTGAGAGAGCCACGAGTGGTTGTGCTTATTGAGAGTATTGGAGTGAGAGATAGCCTAAGTTATAAGGAGATCTTTGTCTAGATCCTTGATTGTTAGGTTTACAAGTTGAGGAACAAAGAGATTTCATCTATCAAATTATTGTGAAGGAACTAACTTGTAAAAGAAGCTACTTAGGAGGCCGAGGAGGATATGAAGGCCAAATATCCTCATTTATTCCTACCTGCTGATGAATGAGAGAGTTGATGGTAAGTATTTCCCTCTATATTCTTAAATTTCCATTTCTTGAGTCCCCCTTTCATTCTCCATGTGATAGACGATAGAGTTCTATAGTTTGAGTGGGGATTGATGTGACTTATTGATTATTTTGCTTGGTAAATTTCTTGATTGCGTGGGTGATATGAGAGCTGGTTGATTTTTAGGTTCCATAGGGAGATTCGTGCCTTGACCTAATTCCTATCCTTCTCTTTATTCGAAGACGAATGATTCCATGGGGGAGATAATGCAATACCCCTTAATTTCTTCCTATCTGATCTGATTGAGTTTGTGTAGAGGATTGCTGAGAAAATGACTGAGGAAAAATTGCAAAAGCAATTTACTAGAGAGATTTATGAGTCAGAGAGGTTTACGATTTGTAGACTAGGGTTTTGTATGAAATTCAAGTTGTTCAGACTTCAAGTTCACCTTTTTATGAGAAAGAGTTTATGACTTGTAAACCATGTTACGACTCGTAAGATAAGGTTTTGTACTAAATTCTAGTAACTCAAGTTTCAAAATCCTTCAGCTTATGAGATGGTTTATGACTTATAGAATAAATATGACTCGTAAATAGGGGTTTTGTGGTAAATTCTAGCAACTCATATTTTTGGGGACTTTTTGTCTACAAGAGGTGTCTACAACTCATAGGCGGGGTAGTTTTAATGAGGGATAATTTTGTCTATTCCACTACCTTTTTCATTAAACCCTAGACATTTCTGTCTTGAATAAAACTTGAAAACATAACCCTAAGGGCATTATTTCCCATTCTCAACACTTGGGTTTTGTTGAGAGAAAGAGGAGAGGAGAAGGAGCTAGGGTTTTTCAATTCAAGAGCAAGGATTGCTTGAGATTCGATTGTTTCTTCATCCCCTGGAATGTAAGGCTTGCCAAAGTGTGAAATTCCTTTCTTCACATTCTCCTTTCCATAATCTTGAGTCAAGAGTTGAGAAGAGCTGAGCTTTGAGAAACTTCCACTATATTAATACTTTGTCCTTGAATTCATCATGATTTGTCCTTAAATTCATCATGATGGACCCATATTTTCTATATGAGATAATTGCTAAATTGCTTGAACATTAACATGGGATTTAACATGTATTTCATTTTTGATAGCATGAACCTCAATCACATGTTTTTATGAAATTTTTATTCATATTATTGAACATTTGAGTTGATATAAATTGAGCATTTAACATGTTTAGTTCAGTAAATCGAGCATGATTGAATATTAGGAGCATATTGCATTAAGTCATATACATCACTATATATGATTATCTTACTTGCAATATCCTAATGAGTCAATTTGAGTGAGTCTAAATGACTGTTGAGTTTAAATTGAATTTGAGTTGAGTTGAGCATTGAGATTTGAGTTGATTGATTGAGGATTAAGCTCTGAGTTGATCGATGGAGTATTGAGGATTGAGTTGATTGATGAGTTGAGCATGATTTAGTCTTAAGAGGTGTATTAAGGACCGAGTGGGGAGTGAGTACACTTCTACTTTAGCTGACAAAACTACATTGCTAACATAGGATAGTCATTACAGCTAGGTTGGCAACTCTTGTCCCACAATTGGATATTTACCCTAGATCCATAAGAGAGTTGATCGCCCTTTTCAATGGCAAGTTAAGGGTAGGCATAGCAACGATGCTAATTCATTGTGCATTGTCAAATTATAGGTGGTGGGATAAGGATGTATATTAAGAGAAACTCTCAAGCAATATTGATGAGCATGACATTTTCAAATTGAGTTTATTATTACTGAGTCTATTTTCTAAGTATACTTTAAAAGCACGATTTACTTCAAACTTGCATATTGAGTTAAGTATAAGTTGTTGAGTTGAGATGAGTGAGTTGAGTTTTACTTTCCTTGAGCTATCTTACATACCAGTATATTCCATGTACTGATGTCCATTTGGGCCTGCATCTTTTCATGATGCAGATACAGGTGATAGAGGACTTCAGCCCGTGCATTGTTGAGGTCCAGATCAGTATAGTTCTAGAGTTGGTGAGCCCCCTTTGCCATTTGGAGGCGCTCTTTTATTTTATGAGTTGGTTTCATAGGGCCGAAGTAGCTCGACTGAAAGGAGAGGGGAGAAAAGGATTTTATTTCTTTGATTGGGGTGTTCATGGACTATCATGTCACTATCCTAAATTGATGAGTAGAGGCTTCATAGACATTTGAGTAGAGGATTTTGAGGAGTTTTATGTAACTAAAATATTTTTCTTAAAACTATGATATAGTAGAGTTATGTAGTTTATTTATTTTTATGCATATGATTTTTTATTAATTGATTTATTCTTCCATTGTTGAGTCAATATGATGATGAGGCTAAGTGGTTCGCTCAGGGGCTAGCAATAGTCTCTAAGTGTGGGCCATGCCAAGGGTACCCTCCCGGAGAATGACAGTTAAGCCCAATCATGTTTATTTATATGATTTTGATATGATATTGGTTATGACAAGAATGTGATCACATAATTGTCTAAGATATTTGTCTCATTGAGCATCTTGGGTGCTTACACATCATTCGAATATTGTAAATGGGCTATTCCTATGCATGAAAAATATTATATAGAATGTGATTTGGCATTTGAGCCTAAGTATAAAATCTATGAATGATATTTGGCTTTCAAGCCCAATAATGTATTAAAGTGATTTGAAATAACTTGCATCTCTTTTGAAATCATGTATATATATATATATATATATATATATATATATATATATATATATGTATGTATGTATTCTTATGGGGTGATGATTAGCACCAATGGATTGGGAGCGTTCGGGCTATCCCCAAGGGTCGTCTTCTTTTCCTTTAACCATGTGCCAGTATAAATATATGTATATGGTAACCTTCACCAAAATAGGAGGCTCATAGGGTGTGGTTACAACATTGATATGATATAATAAAATTATGAAAGTTCTATCCTAAAAAGGAGACCCGTAAGGAAGGCCACTTATCCAAAATGGAAGGCTCATAAGGGGAAGTGGGGTTTACCTTCGGCAAGTAGACCACAACTTTTTCAGTGTGGGGATAACATTGGGATTCCAAGTAATAGGTCGCTTGGTCTTATGTGTCTATTGAGGTCACATCTCCATAATATATATAAGCATTACACCATCTCATACATCATGAATTTCATGACATATTGTATATTCTCTTCTTTAGATATATGATTCCTTCTATATTATGTGCCATTGTCATCTAACATTGAATGCAGGTTTGATAAATCATATGCATTGTATGCCCGTATACTTAGTATATTTAAATGTACTAACACAAACTTTTGTCTGCATGATCTCACTATGTAGGGGCTAAGGAGTATATCCATCCACCGTACGATGTCTAGCATGGTTCCCAAGTTTTACTTGTTGTGGTGAGTCATATATTCCAAGGACAAACTACCACTACCTCTACCTCTGGTGTTTTGTCTATTTTATTTTACTTTGAGGGTGAGCCCGAGGTATTTCTTGGCCCCCGACCTATCTTATGTTTGGAGGCATTGTTGGACATCTTTTAAATTCCTTTACATTTATATGTTTAGTGTTATGATTGGAGGTTATACTATGACTTGGTTACCTATAGGATAATGTTATGTGATTTGATTATGAGCTTAATGACATGACTACATTATATGATACAAAATATCCTAAGTCCTGAATTGCCCCCATAGAGTGAGTCATACATACCCATCCCTTACTCTTTATGTGCTATATGATATGTGCATTAATATTACTCCCTTTCCCTATGACATCCCCATGGCGTGAGTTCTACTGTCCTATCCCTTAAAACTATGTGTTTACTATTCGAATATGATTCCAAATTAATGATGTAAATTTTGATACTTAGAGGCTTGTTTGGGAGTACTCGGGTTCTCATTTATCATGTCACTCCTAGATCGTAGGTTCGAATAGTGACAAGCTTGGTATCAGAGTACTAGGTTTGTAAATAGTCCTTGTGTCCAACATGCTGCATCAAGTAGAGTCCTATTCATGGGTATAAAGTGCACTATGCTTATGAGTAGGAGGCTACGAAGACGTTCTAGGAATTGCCTTGCTTCTTCATGTCTTATGTCATACTATGGTTCATATATTTGGTTTCCTTATCTTGATGGTGTCCTTGCTCTATTATAAAAGAATCCTCGAGGAAGAGCTCCCAGACCAGCACCGGCTAATGAGGGCCAAGCACCCCAAGGGCCTGTGGAAGAGCCTATCTCAAAATGGTGAATTCCATATGACTTTTTTATGCTTGCCCAGGTGGTGACTTCTCAGACTAGGTAGGCTAATCCTTCTCGGGATTCTACTTCAGCCTTTAGGGTGAGGAATTTCACTCAGATAAATCCTTTTGAGTTTTATAGGTCGAAGATGATGAGGATGCTCAGTAGTTTATTGATGAGCTCACCAAGGTGGTGAATATTATGGGTGTGACTTCTAAGGAGAAAGCTAAATTAGCTGCCTATCAATGGAAGGATATGGATCAGATGTGGTATGCTCAATTCTCGATGGAGAGGGTTTGTGGTAATGTTGTTAATTGGGAAGAGTTCAAGCTTGCCTTTCTGGATTATTTCTTTCTGCTTGAGCATAGGGAAGCCAGGATAACTGAGTTTATCAACCTAAAATAGGGTGATATGAGTGTGAGGGATTATGCCCTCAAGTTCACTAAGCTCTCTAAGTATGCTCCTACACTTGTGGGTGACCCTCGTGTGAGCATGAACAAGTTCATTTCTGGTATCTCTGACTTTCTTGTGAAAGAGTGTCTTGCAGCGATGCTTATTCGAGATATGTATATATCTAGATTCATGGTTTATGCGGAGCAAATTGAAGGGGAGTAACATAAGGAGAGGAGAGTACATGATCCTAAGAAGTCTCGTTATTATGATGGGTTCTCTAACTCTAAGAGTTATAGTTATGGTCGCTTTTAACAGGGTTAAGGTTTTAATGTTTGAGTATCTAATACTAGGGTGCCCCCTCCTAGGGAACAAGTTTAAGATGGGTCAATACCTCCTTTATGTGCTACTTATGGGAAGAATCATTTGGGTACTTGTTGGAGGAACTTGGGTGCATGCTATGGGTGTGGTGATAAGAACCATAAGATTTTTTATTTTCCTAAGGATGCTCAGAGAGATCAAGGTCAAGTGGCTCAAGGTGGTCAAGGCTAATAAAATGCTCCACAAGATATTGCATCGAGGAACAACAGGTTTTATGCTCTTCATGCACGCCCGGAAGTTAAAGAAGCTCCAAATGTTGTGACCGGTACATCAAAAGTCTTTCATTTTAATGATTATGTTTTGCTTGATATTGGAACAAATTTGTCTTTTGTGACTTCTATTTTGGCTATTAAGTTTGGTTTGAGTCATAAAATCTTGAGGGACCATTTTTCAATTTATACTCCCGTGGGTGAATCTGTTGTTGCACATAGGGTTTATTGGGGTTGTCCTATTTCTATGTTGCATAAAGTCTTTCTGGTGATCTTGTGGTACCTGAGATGTTTGATTTTGATGTAATTCTTGGGATGGATTGCTTGCATGCTTCATATGCCTCAATAGATTGTAGAACCTAGAAGGTCAGGTTTCAACTTTCGAATGAGCCTGTTATTGAATAGAAGGGTAATGACTTTACTGTTAAATGTCGACTTATTTCCTACTAGAAGGCCCAAAAGATGATCTACAAGGAGTGTATTTATCATATTATAAAAGTCAAGGATGTGAAGTCTGAGTCACCTACTCTTGAATTGGTTCCGATAGTGAATGAGTTTCCAGATGTGTTCCCCAAAGACTTGCCTGGTATTCCCCCAAAATGGAAGTAGACTTTGGAATAGATCTTCTCTCGGATACTCAATTCTATATATGGCCCCAACTGAGTTAAAGGAGTTGAAGGATCAGTTGAAAGATTTGTTGAAGAAAGGTTTCTTTAGGCCAAGTATATCTCCATCGGGTGCTCCTAGTGTTATTTGCAAGAAAGAAAGATAGATTTTTTCATATGTGCATTGAATATAGGCAATTGAATAAGGTGACCATTAAAAATAAGTATTTGTTGCTTATAATTAATGACTTGTTTGATCAACTCCAAGGGGCTACCATTTCTCAAAGATTGACCTTCATTTCAGTTATCATCAGTTGAAGGTTAGGGAATATGATATTCCCAAGATGGCTTTTTGGATGAGGTATGGGCACTTAGAGTTTGTGATGATGTCATTTGGTTTAACTAATACTTTGATCGTGCTTATGAATCTTATGAATTGGGTGTTCAAGCCATTCCTTGATAGTTTTGTGGTTGTATTCATTGATGATATTCTTATTTATTCTCGGAGTGAATGGGAGCATATGGATCATTTAAAGTTGGTTCTTCAAACCTTGAGGGAGAAGAAGTTGTATGCCATGTTTAGAAAATGTGAGTTTTGGTTGGATAAAGTGGTATTTCTTGGGCATGTGGTATCCAATGATGGTATTTAACGTTGATCCAAAGAAGTCGAAGGTCGTAAAGAATTGGCCTAGACTATTTAATCCTTCAGATACCAGAGTTTTCTTGGGTTGCTGGCTATTACAAGAGGTTCGTTGAAGGGTTCTCATCTATTGCATCTCCGTTGACTATGTTGACTCAAAAGAAAGCTAAGTTTGTGTGGTCGAATGAGTGCGAGAAGATTTTTCAAACTTTGAAGGATCAGTTTAGATAGGCTCCTATTTTGACTTTACTAAATGGCTTGGATGGGTTTGTGGTGTGTTGTGATGCTTCACTGATTGGGTTGGGTTGTGTACTCATGCAACATGGTAAGGTTATAACTTATGCATCAAGGCAATTGAAAGTGTATGAGTGTAATTACCCAACTCATGACCTTGAGTTAGCGGCGGTAGTATTTACCTTGAAAATTTTGAGATACTATTTGTATGGGGTGTATATTGATATTTTTATCAATCACAAAAGATTGCAATATGTGTTCACCCAAAGGTGTCTCAACTTGAGGCGAACGAGATGGTTAGAACTCCTAAAGGACTATGATATGAGTGTTCAATATCATCCTGGCAAGGCTAATGTTGTAGCGGATGCTCTTAGTAGGCTATCTATGGGAAACATGGCTCATCTTGAGGAGGAGAAGAAGGAATTGTCAAAGGATGTTCATCGGATAGCTAGGTTTGGTGTTAGCTTGGCTGACTCTAATGATGGTGGTATCTATGTTCCAAATGGGACCGAATCATTTGTGGTTGTTAATGTAAAGGCTAAGCAAGATCTATATCTATCATTGGTTGAATTGAAGAAATTGGTTTCCAAAAAAAAATAGAGGTGTTCTCCCAAGGGGGAGATGGTGTGCTACGATATAAGCATCGACTATGTGTTTCGGATGTGGATGCTCTTAGAAAGATGATCATGAGTGATGCCCACAACTCTCATTATTCTATTCATTTGGGATCTACTAAGACGTATCAGGATTTGAGGGAGGTGTATTAGTGATATGGTATGAAGAAGGATATAGCCTAGTTTGTATCCTAATGTCATAATTGTCAACAAGTGAAGGTAGAGCACCAACGACCCGGTGGCTTGACTTAAGACATTGATATCCATACTTGGAAGTAGGAGGATATGAATATGGATTTTGTAGTAGGTTTCCCCAAACCCAAACACAATTTGACTCCATTAGGTTATCATTGACTGGATGACTAAGTCAACTCATTTTCTACCAGTCAAGACTATTTTTAGCCCCGAAGATTATGTAAGTTTATACATCAAGAGTTGGTAAGGTTATATAAGGTTTCTAGGTCTATCATATCGGATCTTTGTACCCAATTTACTTCCCATTTTTGGAGGTCATTTCAAAGGGGACTTGGTACTAAGGTTAAGTTGAGCATCGCCTTTCATCCTCAAATCGATGGACAAGCCGAGAGGACAATTCAAACCTTGGAGGATATGTTGAGAGCTTGTGTGTTGGAGTTCAAGAGTAATTAGAATGAACATCTTCCACTTATTAAGTTTTCTTATAATAATAGCTTTCATGCTAGTATTGGTAAGACACCGTTTGAGGCTTTGTATGGTAGGAAGTGTAGGTTTGTGATGGGGTGGTTTGAGTTAGGGGAGATGGCTTTGATTGGCCCAGATTTGGTGTTGGAGGCTATGGAGAAGGTGAAGTTGATTAGAGAGAGGTTGAAAATGGCTCAAAGTCACCAAAAGTCCTATTCGAATGCTCGAAATAGGGATCTTAAGTTTCATGCTAAAGAATGGGTGTATGTAAAGGTTTCACCTATGTGGGGTGTGATGTATTTTGATAAAAAGGGTAAGCTTAGTCCCTGGTATGTTGGTCCTTATGAGATTGTAGAGCGAATTAGCAATGTGGCTTATAGGTTGAAGTTGCCTTCGGATTTGAGCTCTATACACCCGGTCTTCCATGTGTCCATATTGAGAAAATTGGTTGGTGATCCTACTATTATTGTGCCTTTGGAAGGTGTTGAGGTTGAGGAGAACTTATCGTATGAGGAAATTCCAGTGGAGATTTTGGATAGGCAAGTGAAATGGCTTAGAAACAAGGATATGGCTTCAATTAAGGTGCTATGAAGAAATCAACATGTGAAGAGTACCACGTGGGAGGCGAAGTTGGACATAATGAAACGATATCCCCACCTTTTCTAATCTACTCAAGCCTAAGGTATTAGGTTCTTCCTCTCCTAAGTGGTCTTAGCTCTTTCATTCTTGAGTCTCATGACATAACATGCATACATATGCACAAAAATAATTTTTATGATGACTTCAAAGGGTTTGAAGATGTTTTGATATCAGTTTTAATGACTATATGACTTTCAAATGATAAATTATGCATTATCCCTCGTGTTTGGAAGTTTCATGTTATAAGTCAAGTCTTTTAAGCCTTGTTCTTGCACATTCGGGGATGAATATTCCCAAGGAGGAGATGATATAAGTAGATGAAATGTCGTACAATCTTAATGGAGCTTTAAAACACGTTTTGGAGAACTTTGGAGCAAGATGACACTTCAGGGGAGACCTCATGGCCTGTGTGAGGTCACACGGACCGTGTAGGGGTCTCGTGAAGTGGCCCTTGGCCTTTGGAGGTTGGTTGGCTCCTAAATATGGTTTTTAAAACTAAGGCACACCACACTTGGATTCCTCACGGTCTGTGTGACACTTCACCGACCGTGTGGTGGCCTTGGCTTGAAATCCCACAATTTTGGGACCAAGGATGGTGACACGGCCTCCCACATGGCTCATGTGGTATGACACGACTCGTAAGGCCACTCATGAGGCTTCTAGAGTGAAATTTATCTACGTATGGAATCACCGTCTTGTAACTTGGTTGTGGGAAATTTTTTCTAAGGGAGGTGGTAACGGCACCTATACCGCTCATGTAGCTTCACACGACCCGTGTGGCCCTTCTGTGTGATTGATTTTTGTCAAAAAAATTTGAAGTATTGGATTACCATTCCAGACCTTCATCAAGTGAAATTTTGTCTAAGTGTTGGTTCACGGGCAAGTAAACGGTCCGTGTAGTGCCACATGGACCGTATACCCTTCCTTGAAATGGTGACGTCCAATTTTTCAACTCGTTTTATTTATAGCATTTTCGTAAATAAGGTTTATTCTAATGGTCTTTTGGAACTTCCTATGCAACTGAAAGACTTCCTAATAACCTAAACTCTATTCCTAATATTCAAATTCATTCCTTCTATTTGAAAAATCTCTCAAGCTTCTTGCAAAGAACTTTTGTGGATTGCAAACTTGGTAATCAAGAATAGCTCATTTCTACTTCAAATTTCTCTTGAAACTTCTTCATTTATCAAGGTATGTGGGTTTGGATCCTTGGTTCCTTTCAGCCAAGGAGACCTAAAATCTTTTCAAGTAATTTTCATGAATTTAGCTTACTTTAAATGTGGGTTCCCAATTTTATGATTTATTAAATTTAATTATTGTATGGGTTATATTTACTTACTGATTTTAAGTTGTCTTAAGCTATAATATGATGGTTTATATTGAGATTATGAAGTTATAAAAGTGCATGTCCCCTTTAAGGCTTGATTCGTGCATGGGTAATTTATATTATTATTTAAATATGAATTTTACTCATGTTATCATTTGAATTTTGATAATGTGTTGCTTGTTTAAGTTTGAATCTATATTACCCATGCTATTCCCATCCCATTCATAGCATATGCATTCATGAACATCGGAAAAATTATGAAGTGGGTTAAGCCCAATTATGTTTATGTATATTATTTTGATATGATATTGGTTATGAGAAGAATGTAATCACATAAATGTCTGATGTATTTGTCTCATTGAGTATTTTAGGTGCTTACAACTTATTCAAATATTGTAAATGGGCTATTCCTATGCATGGCAAATATGATATGGATTATGAGTTTGTATTTGAGCCTAAGTATGAAATATATTAATGATGCTTGGCTTCAAGCCCAATTATGCATTGAAGTGATTTGAAATAACTTGCATCTCTTTGAAAATCATGTATACACATATGTATTCTTGTGGGATGATGAATTAGTACCAATGGATTGGTAGCATCAGGTCTATCCCCAAGGGTCCTCTCCCTTTCCTTGAATTATGTGCCAACATATGTATGTATATATGGTAACCCTCACTTAAATGGGAGGCCCATTAGGTGCGGTTATAACATTGATATGATATGATAAAATTGTGAAAGTTCTATCCAAAATGAGAGACCCGTAAGGAAGGCCCACTTCTCTAAACTAGGAGGACCATAAGGAGAAGTGTGGTTTACCTTTGGCAAGTAGACCACCTCTTTTCTGTTGTGGGGATAACATCGGGATTCCAAGTAATGCGCCCTTGTCATCTAACATTGAATGTGGGTTTGATAAATCATATTCATTGCATGCCCGCATACTTAGTACATTCAAACGTACTAACGTATACTTTTGCCTACATGATCACACTATGTAGGGGTTGAGGAGTATATCCATCCACCGTATGACGTCTACCTATGGTGTTTTATTTTACTTTGAGGGTGAACCTTGGGTATGTCTTGGCCCCCAACCTATCTTATGTTTATAGGCATTGTTGGACATCTTGTATATTCCTTTACGTTTATATGTTAAGTGTTATGGTTGAAAGCTATGATATGGCTTGGTTACCTATAGGATAATGTTATGTGATTGATTATGAACTTATGACATGACTACATGATATGATGTGAAAGATCCTAAGTTCCAAATTACCCACATAGAGTGAGTAATAAATACCCGCCCCTTAGTCTTTATGTGCTATATGATATGTCGATCCATGTTACTCCCTTTCCCCATGATATTCCCATAGCATGAGTCCTAATTTTCTGTCCCTTAGCACTATGTATTTACTATTCGAATACTCTTCCGAACTGATGATATGAATTTGGATACTTTGAGGCTTGTTTAGGAACAGTCGCGTTCCCGTTCTTGATGTCATTCCTAGACCTAGGTTCGATCATGGCAAAAATATACAGATTTATATAGATATATTTTTCACAGACGATTCACATGCTGCCTTGTGCAACTTTTAGCTTTATTAATAACTTGGTACAGAAGCATCGAAATGATGAGTCGTTTGTTTCATTAAAAGTATAACTCGCAGGAATACGATATATATAAAAATCAGGACCAAAACATCTTGAATTTATATAGATATAGTTTCAAAGTTGGTTCAAGTTCTGTCTTGCCCAACTTTTCAGTTTTGAGCACTTACTGTTAAAAATCAATAACTTGATATAGGAGTATCGAAATGACGATCCTCTTGCTCCATTAGAAGAATAACGCGTAGGAATACAATATATATAAAAATTACGACCAAAACTCTGGATTTTTGATAGTTTCAAAGTTGGTTCAAATTGTGTCTCTGTAACTTTACAGCTTAGAATGTCTGTAGTAGTAAATCAATAACTTGACTTAGAAATGATAAAATTATGATTTTTTTCTGTTACAATGAAAGAACCAATAGAAACAAGATCATGAAATTCACAACAAAATTCATCCCTAATCGACGAGAATAATTTTTTTAAAGTTAACTACACGCCTTGAATGCAAATCCCACAGCTTTTTAAAAAAATCTCATGAGCTTAAAGTGAAATTAGGATCTTTGCAAGTATACCACAAAAATAAGTAAACCTAAAATTCAAAAGGTATTCCCAGTTTGACATCTTAGGTAAAGATGCCCCTAATTTTTAGTAACATCTTGAAGCTTCAATGAATTACACAAAATTATCACTTTACAGCAAGACAAATCGAACTTCAAGTTGTCTGATCCAACAATAATGGATTTTAATAGTCTTTCATATTCTAAGATTTCAAATCAAAACTCCTTTTAAGTTAATTTGAAGTTTATTTCTAAATATGATATTTTTTTCTCAGCTTTGAGTGGCCTTAATAGAAAATTCATAATTTGACATAAGTATCTTAAAATCACAAGTTACTTCTTTTGTTATGAAGAGGACTTCAAGAACTAAAACATAAGCAAGATTTATCATGATTTTGTATAGATATACCAATTCAAAAATATATTGTGATGATTAAGACATGCCATGAAGCACTCCTTTGTTTTAACTTATGAAATTGAACTTACCTCGATGTATAGGATCAATTCATAACGTAGTTTAGGAGGATGAGTTATATTTTTATGTTATTTTTAAATTTTTTTTACCATACACAATTTATACTTTTGTGGGCCAGGAGTACGTGTACTTTAGACTCATGCATCGATGAGTATAGGTGACCTTTATGGAAAACATTGCTTTAGAAACTTGCCTTGATTGGACCCTCTCCTATACCATCTTGGTTGTCAATTTTGTAAGCACTGCTTGAATATACTTTTTTAACAATATATAACCCATTCCATCTTGAAGTAAACTTGTCACTAATGCGTTTGTTAAAGATTATGAATCTTCGTACTTCTAGGATCAAGTCTCCCACTTGAAATGATCGTAGTCGAATCTTGTTGAAGGCTATCGCAAGTTGAGCTTTATAATACTCTAACCTTTGTTGTGCTTTCAATCGCTTTTCATCCATGCCTCTATCTCTACTAGTGAAGTTAAGCATTATTTTAGTGGTGACTTCTTCTTGAATTGCTATTAGCAATGATGAAATTTGTTTTTCAAATAGAAGGACTGCTTCTACACCATACACCAATGCATATGGAGTCGCTTGCATAGGAGTTTTAAAGGTTGTGTGATATTCCCAGAAAGCTTTACCCATTCTCTCATACCAATGTTTTTTACTCTTAGCAACTATTTTTTTAACAGGTTACCAAGTATCTTGTTAAAACCTTTAACAGGACCATTGGCAGGTGCATTGTATATTAAAGACTTATGTTGCTTAGAATTGAACTACTCACACAGACTTCTCATGAGTTTATTGTTGAAAGGTATTCTATTATCAATAATTATACATCTTAGTATGCTATATCTGAAGATTATGTTTGACTTGATAAATTCAACAACATTTTTCTCTTCATCTTTTTTAATGGCACGACTTTAGCCTATCTTGAGCTACAACTAGTAGCCAAGATGTACACTTTCCCTTTTGACAACTTTGAAAGAGGTCCAAAAACATCATGTCCCCATGGATCGAAAGGCCATGAGGCTATAGTTAGATAAAGAATCTCAAGAGATTGATGGATGTAATTAGCATGGAATTGACATGCTTGATATCTTTTGGCATGTTCTAAGTAGTCTATCGCCATTGTTGGCCAATAGTAGCCCATCCTCTTGATGTGATACTGAAGTTTATGCCCTAATTAGTGTGCATCACATGTACCAGAATGGACTTTCTCCATTATTTGTTGAGTTTTTTCTTTGTCAATACATTGCCAGAATATTCCCTAATAAGAGCATCAAAATAATTTTTCCTAGTGAAAGATAAATCATGGTGACCTTCTCTTAATGTATGCTTTTTTGGGGATCCTCAAGCAGCCTTCCATGTTTGAGATATTCAATTAATGCTTTCCTCCAATCTTCTTCTTCAACCACTCGAATAGATGTGTGGTAGCTTTCATTGATTTGAATATCAAGGCCACTGGGAATAATCTATCGATGACGTACGTGAACCTTTGTTGTTTCATTCTCTTCGATTGTGATTGTTGTGGCCAAGTTAGCCAAAGCATCTGCTATACAATTTTCTTCTCTTGGGACATGGCTTAAGGGACTTGATCAAATCTTTCAAGCAAAGAAATAACGTATTAGTGATATGGAAAAATATATTCCATCTTTACTTCATAATTCCCTAAGAGATTATTGATTATCAAATGAGAGTCACCGTAAATATTCAATTGTAGAATCTTCATATCGGATGCCATTTCAAGGCTTATATTCAAAGCTTGGTACACTACAACACTATTGAAACATGTTTCACCTAAAACAAATGAAAATGGCAAGATTAGTCTTTCTGGAGATATCAATATGACTCCTGCCTCTGAACTATCTCGCATCCAAATCCATCAAAGAGCATCATCCATATAGTAGTTCCTCTATAAACAATGCATCTTCATCAGGAAATTCACCTAAAGTTTCCCATTTCCCTAGAAGATGATGATCGACAAGGAAATTAGCAAGCATTTATCTTTTCACATCCTTTTGAGGTATATGTAAAATCTCTTATTGATTAAACAATACAGATCATCTTGCTAGACGCCTTAAGAGAACTGGTCGAGTCATTATGAACTTCAAACGGTCAGCTCGAGAAATTAGCTTGATGGTGTATGCTTCAAAATAAAATCTTAGTTTCTTTATTGCATATAGTAATTCTAAGCACATCTTCTCAGTGAGCGTATAATTTAGCTCAGCTCCTATTGAGGTTCAACTTAGATAGTATAATGCTTGTTCCTTTTTAGCTTTATTCTCTTGAGCAAAAAGGGCCCCAAGTGATCGTTCTTGTGATACAATGTAAAGTATCAATGTCTTCCTAAGAATTGGTACCCCTAATACAAGTAGATTTAACAAGTATCTTTGATGCTTTTAAAAGCCTTTTGGTATGATTGCTCCTAATAGAAGGGGCATCTTTCTTCATTAAATAGTTCAACGGTTCACATTGTCTAATTAAGTTTGAGATAAATCTTCTAGGGAATGCCAAATTTCCTTATAGATAGCGGAGGTCTCTCAAGTTCTTTGGCTCATGCATTTTTTGAATGGCATCAATATTTGTAAGATCAACTTTACATCTATGGTGACACATAATGAAACCAAAAAACTTTCCAAAAGTAACTCCATATGCATATTTGAATGGATTAATCTTCAAGTCAAACTTTTTTGACCTCACAAAAATAATTCAAAGATCTTCAAGATGGTTTTCCCTTGGCTTCATCTTTACCAACAAATCATCAACGCAACATTCCATCCTCTTATGAAGCATGTTATCAAAAATATTTATATCACACATTGATAGGTTCCGCCGATATTCTTTAGACCAAAAGGCATCACTTTGTAACAATATATCCTTTTGGAGTTCGGAAGGCAGTGCATTCTTCATCCTTTGGAGACATTCTGATTTGATTATATCTAGAAGACCCATCCATAAATGACATAGCTTCATGCTCAGTTGTACTATCAACAATGATTCAATGATTGGTAGTGAGAAGTTATCTTTTGGACATGCCTCATTCAAATCTCCAAAATCAACACACACACACGTATTTAACTATTCTTCATTTTATTAAGTATAATATTTGAGATTACAATATTTGTGATTCATGATGAGTACTTCACTTCTCAAAATAAACCCAACTTCTATGATTTTATTAACCTTTGCTTCAATTTGTTACCAACTCAGGATAAAACACTCATTGTGATTGCTTTATGGGACGTGTTCCAATTTGAGCCCTAAATGATGAATAACTAACTTAGGACCAAGTCTTGGCATTTATCTGTATGACCAAGTAAATATAGCTTTGTATCCAACCACTAACTTGAAGTATTCCTTCTCTTTTTGTGGTGTCAGAAGTGCACCAATGAAGGTTGGGCGAGAATCTTCTAGAGTACCTAGATTTAGTTCCTTGAGATCATCTACGGATGATTGTACACTATACTCTAGTTAAACGAGATCCTCTTGGACCTCATCATTTATATCGTCATGATGTGGAATTTCTTTTATTGTTGAATGAGAGGATACTTCTACTAGATTTGAATCTTACCTCTGATTTTTTTTTTCAAATATTGTGATGGTTTCTTCTTGCTCCTCTTTGTTTCTCTGTGAAATTGATTGGTGACAACAGTGGTGTTTCTTTTAACCTTCAATGAACCATATGTGGTCATTGACAATATAGTCTTTCTCTTCATTCATGATGGAAAAATACTATGAATTTCTTTATTGTTAATCATCCCACAAAAATCATGTTTTTCATGTTCAAACCACCTTTTCTCTGATAAAGATTTTATTTTGGTTCCCAAGAAATAAGCTATGGAGGTATTTGATGTGTTGGCTTCTCCTTTCAGTTGTTTGGAGGATTCACTTTCATCCTTGCTACCCAATCTTTTAAACATGGATACATGAGGTGTCAATCTTACTATGCATTCAAACATAGAAGTATGTTATAGTGTTTTACCATCCTTAGATTCCTTGGTTTATTCTATCAAGGTATCGTGTGATGAAACTTCTTCCTTTTTCTTCTTATACTAAATTCTAAGAGGTTATGGCAAGTTAATCCCCACCCAAACCAAGGAGTAACAATATAATATCCTTGTTTGTTTCACCTTATTTGAGACTTTGTGAGCCCTTATATCTTTTCATTAATGACTTCATCTTGGAGCTCCTCCAACCTTGCTCGATTTGAGAAGTCGTAACCTAATTTTTTGAAATAATGTGAAGACTTTTTTATCAAAGTGGACTTTTATCTTACTAACTTGGGAATTATTTTTAGAAGACTCCAAAGTGATAGATAGAACTTGTGCAACTGGGACAATCATTTTCTCTATCAAATCTTAGAACATTGTGAGACTCAAATCATTTCTCGGATGGTAAACTTGTTGAGTCATTCCTCTAACAAGGCTTGTCCTTTCTTTTCAACGCTCATGTGAAATATAACAAAAAATTGGTTGCTCATTTCAATATTAGTATGCATGTCTCCTTTAGATGGTGTGAGTTTAATAGAGACTTCTTTTGTTATCTTCTTAGACATTTTAATAGGGCCCCGTTGAACTTATATCTCTTTGACATCAATTAAGCTAACTTGTGTGAGTTTTTTCATATTTGATCTTTAAGAATCTAAATAAAATTTTACATCTGCAAAGTATGACTCTATTTCAGTGAAAGGATTGATATTTGCATCAATTTTGACTACTTTACTATCTTTCATATACTTCATATATTGATGCAAAGTAGATGACACCGCTCCATTTTTCATGAACACAAGGACGACATGTGAGCAACTAACATGAATCAAAGTGTTTGACTCAAATCTTTCATATAGCTCGATGTCCTTGATTGAAACCTTGGATCGTTAGATTACTTTTGGCCAATTCATCAACAGGCATCCTAAGCTTTTGCAAAATAAATTTTGACATAATATTGACTGCCGAATCACCATCGATTAGTTTGTCATTGAGACATTATTCTTGAATAGATCCTACAACAATCAAAGGCTTCATATGTAGCTTAGAACCTAATAACAAGTCATCATCAGTAAAGGTAATTATAGATAACATAGGGCAACTTTTTGGTAGTATGATGTTTCTGTGTTATTTCTAAATTATGCTCATCTTTGCTTTGCGTTGCTTCATCTATGCTCGAAACAACATATGTGGTGCTAGTTTGACTACTGCAAAGAAATTCTTCGAATTTAAACAGTGTAATAGGCTTTCAGACCTTTTGTGATAAGGAATCATTAATCCTTTGGCTATAAGATTTGATGTATTTTAGTAGTTGTAATTGATTCACATCACTCCTTAATTATCTTGCCTTATGAAGACGCAGTATAAGAGCTAATTGATATTTTTGCTTGTTATGAATAACTAGTGTCCAACCATCATTTTCAGTTCCTTTGTGGTTATCAATTTATAGTGGGTCTTTAGAAGCATTTCTTAAAACATCAATTTCAATAGGTATGTGACTTCTAAATTTCAAAGAGATGGTATTTGGTATAATTTGTAACCTTGAGCACTTCTTCTAGTAGGGTGTCATATTAGCATGATTTGCCTCTAATGTTTCATCTAAGTTGATGATATTTTTCTTTACTTATTAACGTCAAAATTTTCTCCTTTAAAATAAAACATTTACATGTCAAATGGCCAATGACATGATAAAACTTGCAGTATTTGAGATTATTCATCTTATTGATTTCTTTAGTCCTCTTTGATTTAGGAAGATCAATGATTTTCTTAGTTAGCAATTCACAAGGATCATAGGTACATCTGAATTTGGAAATGGGTAAACTTTTGCCTCTAACTCCTTTAAAGTTGGACAACATTTTTCATCCTTTGAATATTAACTCAAAGCTTCCTCGTCTTTCACTTTTTTCTTAGTTGTGATGACAGAAGTTATTTTCACTGCCATAGATTATTTAGTTTGAATCTTCGAGGTCATACCTTTCTTGAAATCATTAGTCAAAGGAGATAACTTCACATGACTTGCGATGCTCAACTCCATGTCATGTGCTCGCGTAGCAAGTTCTTCAAAAATTCATGATTTGATTCCTTATAATATATATATAAAAGTCTCCAATGCATATTCAGAATGTACATTTCCACAGTAAATATTTCAAAAAGGAAATCTTTACAGTCCAAACTCAATGATCTCCAACGATTGATGTAATCCACCACGCGTTCATCCTTTCTTTGCTTAGTGCCAGTCAACTCTATCATGCTTAGGGTTTGACGAGTACTATAAAAATGATTGAGAAACTCTTTCTCAAGTTGCTCCCAACAATCAATAGACTCGTGTTCTAGGTTGATATACCAGTCAAATGCATTTCTTTTTAGTGAACGAACAAATTATTCACCAAAAGGTCACCATGTGTTCCAGCATTGCTACAAGTTTCAATAAAGTGGGCGATAGGTTGCCTTGTATTTCCTTTTCCATCAAATTATTCAAGCTTTGGTGGTTGATAGTTTATTGGCATAGACAGACCATCAATTCATCTAAAATATGGCTTGGAGTAATACAATGAACTTTGTGGTATTTCACCATATTAAGCCCTGATGGTATTTGTTATCGTGTCTTGCAACTACTGGATAAATAACGTTCCAACTGAAATAAATTGTTTCTCCTTTTAAAATTTGAACTTAACTAGAGATTCCTCAACCTCCTTGTTTTGTAGATTGAAGTTAGGTGGACAAGTGGGGATGTGACTTGATTTTTTGAGTGTGAAGGCCTCCAACTTGTTTATAAGTTGAGTAATATGAAGATTTTACTATCAACAGACTTCTTTAAGGCCTCAATAGTTTGCTCCATAATTGAAATCTTTTCATCTATGTCAGTTAAGTCAATCATCAAGGCATTGGCATTTCACTGGAATTGGAGAATCTGTTGAATCATCAGATTCACAAAAGTTGAAACTAATTTGAGAAAGTTCTTCAAAGAACACAGATGTGAGGTTGTCCTCAAGGGTAACAGTTACGACCATCATCTAAGAATCATTATTTTTCCCCATTTTCAACGAAGTGAAGTATTCAAATCCATCTAAGAAACAAATCTTGAACTTGCTTTGAATAATTGGATCAATACGACTGAGATCAGTAGATGTGACAATAAAGTCCTGGCATGAAACATCACTGATCTTTCAAAAGGCCATAACAGTAGTTGACTTTGTAGTTTCTAATTTATAAGACAAAAAGAAGAAGAGTAGAACTGATCCCACTGGGTGTGCCAAAAATTATTCACAATAAATTTTCAAAGCGTTAAAAATTAATTGCAACAAAAAATAAATAAAAGAAAGATGTACTTTTTCTTATTGATAAATTTGTGAGTACAATTCCCTTACTCTCTTGATTTTTTCTCCTAAAATTCTCCAAGATACAAGGGCTTTTAGTAGCATCATTGTCGAATTGTTGGATAATTTAGGTTCTCTAGAGATGTATTTCAATCGCCGGGAAGCTTTATTCTTCGAGAAGATCTCCAAGAAGAACTTTGTCGATCACTCCTTAAAAGAAATATATAGTAGATGTAGCTTTCCATAATACTTGCTTTAATGCTTGCTCAAGTGTTTTTTAGAATGTCCTTAATTTGAATGTCATGTCTATCCCCTATTTTTAGTTATAGGGGATGGACAAAGTTGCTTATGATTGGTCTAAAAATGTTATTTTGACACTTGACAAAGTGTAATTGGTTCTTGTATTTGACTAAGATTATCATATCATTTGGACAAGTGGCATCATCTTGTTGGTCTTGGATGCCTCATCGCTGTGACATATGGCATGGATTTGGGCTCAAGGTGAGATATACCTTGGACTTGAACTTAATAAAATGGACTTTATTTATTTTTTTAAAGCCCAAATTAATCATTCAACTTAAGTAAATATGAATTTAATTCAAATTTCATATGAATTTAATCCAATAAAATTTATGGATGACAAAGGTAAAGTGTTGGTGGATAAGAATTTCATTAAAATAAGGTGGCAAGCCTACTTTCGTAAACTCTTAAATAAAAAAAGGGATAGAGATATTGAGTTTTGGGTGATTTGGCACACTCTGAGAGTTATCGAGACTTTGGTTATTGCAGGTGCTTTAGAGTTGAGAAAGTTAGACGTGTTGTTTGTAAGATGAATAGAGGGAGAACGATCGGACCCAATGAAATTTCGGTGAATTTCTGAAAGAGCGTGGTCAAGGAAGGTATTGAGTGATTGACTAGGTTGTTTAATGCTATTATGAAGGCCGCTAAGATGCTCGATGAATGGAGGAGGAGTACAATAGTTTCATTGTACAAGAACAAGAGGGATATTCTCAGTTATAACAATTACAGGTGTATCAAGTTGTTAAGTCACATTATGAAGGTTTAGGAAAGAGTGGTGGAGACAAGAGTAAGGAAAAAAGTATTTGTTTCTGAGAACCAGTTTGGATTTATGCCGGGATGATCAACTACTGAAGCAATTCATCTTGTTAGGAGATTAGTGGAAAAATATAAAGAGAGAAGGAGGGACTTTCATATGGTGTTTATTGACTTGAAAAAGACTTATGACAAAGTGAAGAAGGATATTTTATGGATATGCCTAGAGGCGAAAGGTGTTCCAATAATGTATATTAGGATAATAAAGGATATGTATGGCGAGCCAAAACTCGGGTAAGAATGGTAAGAGGAGACTCAAAATTCTTTCCTGTTGAGATGGGACTCCATCAAGGATCTGTGTTGAGACTATTTTTTTTTTTTGCTTTGGTAATGGATGAGCTGACATGGTCTATCCGGGAGAGATTACCATGGTGTATGCTACTTGCAGATGTCATAGTACTGATTGGTGAGACTCGAGTCAAAGTTAATGATAAATTGGAGGTTTGGAGGGACACTTTAGAATCTAAAGGGTTCAAATTGAGTAGAACCCAAACAGAATACTTGGAGTGTAAATTTAGTGTTGCTAAAGATGTAATAGACATTGAAGTGAAGCTTGCCACTCAACCTATTCCTAAGAGAGAAAGCTTTAAGTATCTTGGATCCATCATCCAGAGTAGTG